>VZSR01000028.1:4152079-4272880 GCA_013398615.1 Brachypodius melanocephalos | reverse complement strand
CCGGGCCGGCGCCTCAACCTGGGCGCCGCCGGCGCCAGGGGGCGGCCGCCATGTTGGGGAGGTCGGGCGGCCACTGGGCCGAGGGGCCCGCCCGCCATGTCGCGGCTCGCAGGGAAGGTGTGTCCGCCATGATGGGGAGGGCGCCGCGGCCGTGAGGGAGCGAGCGCGGCCGTGAGGGAGCGCGGCCGTGAGGGAGCGCGGCGCTCCGGCGGGCAGCTCCAACCCCGCCGGGCCGCGCACCTTGCCGAAAACAAACCCGCACATCCCGCTGGGCACGGACCCTCCCCTGGGGGAAGCGGTTCAGTGAGAAATGTCCATAAAGCTGCAGGCGCTTACCACCTAAAAAGCGCTAGTGGGGATTTGGTTTGAGGTTTCTTTTCCTTTCTGTGGGTTTTGTTTGCTCTAATTCGGGTACTTTTAACACCTTGCTATCGCTATCTTTAAGCTCTCTGCTGCATTTTAGTCCCCGTGGGAGTGCTGCCCAAGCCCGCTGCAGGGCACACCCAGCAGTGCGGGTGGTGCTCACCAGGGAAGACAGTAAAATATTTAATAACTGAGAAAAAAAAATTACTGTGGTGGTTAATTTTGTTCCCCCACCTTTCCCGAATCTAAAGAGAAAGGAAAATCAGATTTCTAGGGCAAGGGGTATTTACATATGAGAGAAGTATGAAAGAGTAGCATTTTCATCTTCACTGCTAAATACTTTAAGTTTCCCCGGCTCCCCCAAAAGAAACAAAATTTACTCAGTTTTCCACTGTATTTGTACCATTTTTATTTGTAAAAATAACCATCTGAATGCATTGCAATAGTAGTTTACAGTTAGGGTTCTTTATTACATTAATACAGCATTCAGTAGTTTAAAAAGTTACTAAACTGTGCTTGAGAAGATTCAGGTTGAATTCCAAGTCATTCAATTAATTAAGCTTTTTTCCCTCATTTCATATGTGACATTTACCCAAGTCCTTAAAACTTCAATTTACAAAAGCAAACAATACCGACAAAACCCCACCGAAACCATCAAACAATGTTTTATATCGTTTATTACAAATGTTATGCAAAATATAACACTGGCACCAGATGCATATCACCATGGTTTGTAAAGATATATTGCACATGCTAAAGCATAAAATATAAGACAAAAACTACAAAACATAAGATATTGGCTTTAATATGTCGATCACTGCATAAGAAATGCATAAAATTACATTTTATACACACACTCAAGATTGTCACTAGTTTAAAACGCCCTTTCCTATAACACTGACCTAAGTTTACTTTTTGTGTAATAAGAAAGCATTTTCAGCACTGCAAAAATTATACATTATTCCTATAGAAATTTAGCATATTAATTTTCATTTCAATGCAGGTAGAACATATGAAAAGAAGAAACACTTTATACATTCAAAGAAGGTCTGAAATGAAAATTTACTGGTAATATATTGCTTTTATAACACTCATGAAAAAAAAAAAAGACAAGTTCCACAAAACATTTCCATTACACACAAATATAAAAAGGCACTCTAATATTTCTTACATGACTAAGAATAAAAATCACAATTTTTTTTTTTAAATCATCCTCAAATACATAACCAAGTTTCTCAACAGTACAATGGATAAACAATTCATTTCATGTGTTTGTTCTAATTCAATAACCTGGCAGTTGTTGACTGCATAAAAGTACCAAACACATTATGGTGCCCTTTTAGTAGCGATGAACAGAAATCCCCTGAGCTATTTCACAGCAATTTCAGGCAGTCCGGAGGTTGTCACTCAGTATTTATGAGAGAGGCTTGGGAGCCCATCCTGCTCTGGATTCCACCTGCAGCTGTGGTTAAAATACAGGATGACACGATCCTGCCAATACACCTGGGCAGGGAGCTGCCCCTCCCCAAGTGCCCTCTGCTGGGTGCAGACACAGAAGTTGTCCACGTACTGAAAGCTGCAGGATCCAGGATTAAGTGCAACAATTCTGTATGATTACTCTTGCAAGAAGTCCACAGAAAGGCAAGGAGATTATTTACAAGAGTAACATTACTCCCATGCTTAAACACCTGCCCTAAACTACACATTTATTTCTACATGTGATAAATTACAGATTAATGTGCCAGCATACAAAAAACGGGATTCTGGTAACTTGTGTGAGATGTGGGACAGGCCAACACTGAGCACTTCCCAGTGTCTCGCTCGTGGCAGTTTTGCTCCTACATGCAGCACCCTCAAAACACAACCTGTGCAACGCCCTGGAGGTGCCAGCACAGCCTAAGTTCCTGTGCTTTTTTGGAATGCTGCATCCTGACAGCATTGTAGGGTTTCAGGGGCAAAGCTTAGATTTGGTTCCTGGAAGGACCAGCGTGACTCAAAAATAAATCACCTCTGCTTCTGGGATGCACTAAGAGGCAGCAGCTGTTGCACTACACAATCACCAGTGTTACGAGGTATCACAATTAGAAAAGGTTTTGGTAGCTGTATGGTAGCAGGCAAAAATACTGAAACTTTTTAAATGGCTGCTTAAAATAATATAACAACTTTTTATAAAGAGGGCTGGTTTTCTCTTAATGAAGCACTGTCGTGTAGGACAGCGTAATTTTCTGTATTTCAGGGTGAGACTTACAACTAATCCTGTCAAGGAGCCTGCCTACATTTCTGCTTAAAATAAGATTAAAATGCCGATTTTGCCGTTAGACAGGTGGCAGCTATTTCCCATATGTTTGTTTTCAATGCCATCCTTCCACATTAAAAAAAACCCCAAAATTTGGGATTACTATTAATTTTGGAACAGGCATCACTGAAAATTTTAAGAATTGATCTCACCTCTTATTTTCAGTTTTTTAAGTAAGGTGGTTATTGCTATTCTGCAACTTTTAAAAGCAAAAATGCTGAGAAAAATCAATTAAAATGTTATTTGGTGCTACTTCTGAGGAGAAAACCAAGGTTTCAGGTTCTCTGTCATTCTACTGTAGAAACGACAAAGTTGAGAGAAAAGAGGGGTGTTTTTTTTGTTGTAAACTTTGGAAAATTGCTAATGTTCAAGGGAAAAAAACACTCAATTTTAGTAAGGCAAAATAAACTTAATATATAAATATTTTTCCTAATTAAAAACCTGAAATCTGCCAATAGATTTTCAGCAATTCAGCAGAACAGGGCTAAAAATTGCAACTAAAATTCAAATCCTTACTTTTTCTTTACCCTGCCAAAAGCGAGCACCAAGGAAGTTCATCTCAGCCTCCCAGCACAGACACAGGCCTGAGACAAGCTGAGTGTGAATTACAGGAATAGGAACACCTGACTCCATGCTCTGCCACAGCTGTGTGGGTTTTGTCACCTGTCTGGCAAGGGACTGGATCCCTTTCTTAAGCTCTTAAACAAAGGAAGGTGTTTTGCTTTCTGCTTTTTCCCAACACAGCCAGTGGACCTTTGCATTCCATACAAGATGGGCAACTCTGCCAGAATGCATCCACCCTTCCTTTTGCTCCTCAGGCTCTCAGTCATGCCAGATTCACATTTCATTTCAGTATGCATGAATGCTAACTAGGAGAACATGCCATAGTTAATTTTCCTGGGCATTTGTTTCATTTCAAATAAATAGAAACACATTTACATTAAAAGTATATGAACATATTCTTAAGTCTGGAAAAAAAAAAGCCACCCGTGGTCAACATATCATCAGTTAAAAATGTCAACTTGAAACTTGTGTTGTAAAATGTAAAATTCAGCCAAGACTGCTATTACCTCAAAAGTTTATATTTTTATCACTTAGAAAAGACTACTTCATTATGTCACTCACATTTGAAGAAAAAAATAAAAGTAGCAAAGTCTTCAATTTAACTACTGAAGTATTTTGGTCCTCTTGATACGGCTGGTTAGTTCATGATAGTTTTTTGTTTGTGATTTTTGTTTTTGTTTACAAAGTCTCATTCTTCCTTTTGTACATCTGTTGCAGAGGAGGGTCGGGGTCCATTTGACCTAGAAACTTTGGCAGAAGGAGTAAACATATTCACAAAGTTGACACTGCTTTAAAAGCTGGTGACAAAAGGCTTTTTAGCATCTAGCTCTGGTCCCCTGCACAGTACACTGCTATGTTCCTGGTGTTTGGTATTTCACCTTTTGGTGTTATGCTTTCATTGCTTTACCTTTGCTCTGGTAATCCAAACACGGGCAAAAGTATTTTTAAATTCAATACTGTTTACAGTAAAAATCAGTCACTTAACCATAGAAAAGGAAAAAAGCGCCATTTAAGTTGGCAAATCATTATAAACTTTTATGTACACCTTTGTCTGCACCTGATTTCTCCCCCTCTCCCCTTTTCTTCTTCTGGTACTGGATTCATGATTAATGGCTCAGGTGACAGAAACATCTAATGACCCTAATTCCATAGTGCAAATAAACAATACACATTTGTGCTGAATCAAAAAAAAAAAAAAAAAAAAGGGCAAAGTGATTAGGGGTTTACAGAAGTGATGTTCATGGGAAAATATGGTAAGATGAGAAGAATTTGGCCTTAAGAGTTAACAACTACATTTTTCTAATTGTGTACTGCAACTAAGAACTGTAAAAAGTGCCTTTTGTATGTTTAAGTGCTTAATACAGGCAGAATGTAAAAGGTTTCATTTCCTGTAGAAAAGTAATACAGGCAGTTTAAGATTACAACTTTACCTTTGGTTCATGTACAAAAAATTATCTAATTAACAGAGCCCCTGGAAGCAGGAAACAGACAAACGTAGGAAAGGGGTGATGCTCAAATCTCTGAAAGCTATGCTGGAAATAGGATTGTGTACTAAAGGTGCAGCTAAAACATGAAAGAATTCTTTACAAACGGTTCCCTGTTTATTTGTGCTGTCAAAAAGAAAAAAGGCATTTCCCTTCTACTTAAAATAAGAGGTAGAGACTTTCCATAGGGGCACTTTGGGCCTAAAGAAAACATCAGGAGACTAAAAAGCTGCAGAACTCTAATAGGAATATGTTCCAGTAAATCCCTCTAATTTTGTTATTTAAAGGCTTGATTCTCATCAACACTACAAATCTTTCAATACCTGCTTGTCAAGAATAATAGTTAAGAATATAACTGTGGGATTTAAGCTGTTTAAAAAGACAAAAATTAAAGCTGAAATAATAACAAAAAAAGTTTTCGAATACCAATGAGTCAAAATGTTTCAGAATCTGAATCATTTTCATTGTACCCATCCTCTGTTGCTATGTTATTACTCAAGGGCTTATTGTAAGAGTTAATGCTACCCAGAGCGGAGCCATCGCAGAGGTGTGTCCTGCCCAAATTGTCTTTTTTAAAACAAGCGAAGTTGAAAGCCGTCACTGAACTGGAGGGAGAAAAAGGCATCATGGTAGCCAAAATGAGTGCCAGGCAGTCAGCCACGTCTTTGTTAGGAGCACAAGCCAGGGCTGGCGTATGACCTGGGCACAAACGCAGACAAGGCAATGGTTAGTACTGAGGGCACCCGGGGCACCCAGCATTCCTCAGGTACATCTCTAGGGACACCGTGGGGACATGGATGGGGTTACACATGCCAGGCAACGGGCGTGTTACTCACTCACACGGGACATGCTGGGAGAGACACTGGGGGCACTGCAGTCACCGGGACCACAACAAGCACTGCTTGTGTGAAACCAGGCAGCCAACACTGCGCCAGTTCAATCCAAGCACTCGCTGAACAGTTCCACAGCACAGACAGCATGGCCAGTACAGAACACAGGGAGTACAGCAACACGGACAGAAACCAGCACCGGTTTCTGTGTGTATGAACGAGTCTCATTCTGAGAACAACTTTCATTTAACATGAAAGATATTAGTTTTTTAAAAAAAATTATTTAATAAGCAAACAATTTTAAAGATGGATCAGTTGAGTATGTACTCAACTTAGCAAGCAGTTTATTTAGGAATTAAATTATAAAAGAATTAGACCAGTGCAGGGGGTACATGGATAGCAGGTGTGACTATATGGATGTTTAGTTACCCAAATGTACATTGGGTTAGAAGAATAATAGCTGTATACAGCAAGCATGGCATACACTTCAAATACAGAGCTAACATGACTCCAATGTCAGTCAAATGAAGGACTGGGGAGCTATTAGAAGCTTCTCCTCTCTGCAGTTTAACTTGGCTCCTGCCCAAGCACTGCCCTAAAGCAGCTCTTCATGTACATGAGCCTTGGAAGCCATTGTGCTCATTACACTTACTGTCTGTACATTTTACAGGCTGCTGTGCAGAACTCCAGCACCTTCCAACAAATCCTCCTTTTATGCTAAGAGCTGAAAAATTCTTTTGCAGGTGGTTAAATCTTCAGCCCTGCAGCAACAGTAATGTGAGGCAGTGGCCACTTCTGGTACCTACTGCCTTGAGGAAGCCAAGATCTGCAGCACAGATGAATTTGGTGGGCAAAAAGTGAATTCAGTTTTGTTGCCAAATACCCACATTTAAGCACTGATTGCAGTCAGTGCATTTCCTCTTCCGTGTTAGTTTCATGTGTTCCAGGTGTTAATATTCTTTAGATTTGTAAGTATGCTAAGATTCTACTTGAACATAGCTCTTTTAAACTGTGCATGCTGTTCCTAGAAAAACTAAATGTGTACAAAATTTAAACTTCATTGCCATTTGTTACATACAAATTAGCTGGACCTATTAGTATGTACTATTTTAGGGATAAAATCTGTGGTTAGAAGCTAGTCTGGTTCATTTTACTGTCCCCTATCTTTAAAGTGAGGTTAGGGTCAAGTGACTTCTGTGGAACTCATTCATGCAAGTATAGTTAAGTAAAATTTGGATTATAGTAAATACCACTCAGTTCTTTTCATCCATAGATCTCAAATGTCTTGCAATGATGGGTGAGTAGTTACTTTATTTATTGTTACTTTACACATATGGAAAGATGGAGGTACCAGATTGTTACATTAATGCCATGAAGTTAGTATTGTAAGAAAGACCAACTTATTTCAGGAAGATATTTTTAAAAAAATATAATTGTAGAATCACATCCCTCTATGGTTCCTTATAATTTTTAGGGAAGGACTTCATTGAAGTCTGAAACAAAATTATTTCATTTAGTAACCACTTATGTATTTTATGAGACAACAGTAATTTAATTGCATCTTGGATTAGGTCAGATAATTGGCAAGCACAAGGTTTGATCTCAGAATGAGCTGGGACACACTCAAACATATGTTGATGGTTTTCTTCCTACCCATTAAAACATGCGCTGATTGAATGCAAAATCCTTAATTCTTCTGCAAGGCGTCAGAATTATCCGGTGCCACTTGCATGTTTAGGAAATTCAAGTTACCACTGCACTCAGGCATTAAAAAAGACTAGCTGTTGACAGTACATGCAAAATGAACAGTAAAAGGGACCACTGTGATGTTTAAAGTAGATTTTTATACTAAAGAAAGAGTATATTTTAAATTATTTTTTAATAGGTACTCACACAACTCATTGTCTGTTCTTGGAAGGATAAAAGCATCAGTGAAGTCTATCATCACCTTTTAAGTCTACTGCTTCGGTCTGTTGTAAAATTACCTGTTGGGTCCTACTGAAGGCTGTCAAAGTGTATCATTTACTTACCATTTTCATCTACTGCCAGGACACAGGCCCCTTTGGCCAGCAACTCTTCAACCACCATCTTTAGGCCATTTCGTGCAGCAATATGAAGAGGTCTACAAAAACATAACAACTCAATTCAACTTCAGTTTACAACAGATTTTCTAAACAAACTTAGGCAATGCTTAAAGCATACCCAGCATCTGAAAGGGAATGGTTTCCTTCCTTGGATCATTAGAATTATATCATAGACAATTTTATTGCAGCCTTTGAAATAATCATCATGTTCCACATCTATAAAACAAGATATTTTTTCTGCAAGCACACAAAGATTGCTTGATACTTTCCAGCCTAAAGACTTTCTTTAAGAAGGTCTCATTTTTGCACTGTTTGCAGCACACAATTGATGTTTAAAAGGAAAAGGAATCCAAGACTGAAGAAATGCCTGTGTTTTGTCCTTAATTCTGGCTGCTACAGGCTGTTCAATATCATTGTATTGCCTTTTTATCCTTGAATACTCAATTGCTAATCTCTGTTACTGCAGAACAGCTGGAAATTAAAAATAGCCATTAGTTTGCTTCTTTCCTGGCCCAACACCCAATGCTCTGGGGTTTGGGGACAACTAGGAGGGCAGGAAAAACATTTTCATATTGGAATAGGAGAAAAAAGGGCTAAGATGCAATGAATTCCTCTGCAAGCTCTAGGTGATCTACCACCTGAACTCATGGTTGAATCTCCTATAGTGGGATTCCCCCATGGCAACAAATACCAGCCGATACCATATGCTATGGACAGAAATTGCACATAAAACATGTGCACACTAAAAACCTTCTGAGAACTGAATGTACCAGCTTAAGTCTAAGTAAGTATAAATAAATTATTTAAATTTAAGGTGAAGCTCAAAAAGCTAGAAAATGTCAGAGGTATACTTACACATTCACATGATTAATAGACATTTTGATATAGTCTTCAAATAAATTACCTCAAATAATTTTTCCACCATATCATGCATAGAAATGTCATCAACAGAATCAAAGTTAAAAGTGAGAATGCAATACAATTTGGGTCTTTTTCAAGGGAAAGCATTCCAAAAAATCAGAAATTAACTTTACTGTTCTATGAAGTAATCTGAGACATGAATTTGAAATGGTAAACTGGAATATTCTGGTAAATCAACTGAACTTGAGAGGATCAGGCTACTTACGTCTGCAATGCATTATTTTTTGCATTAATAAGGCTCTGTTCTTGGATCTTGTCAAGTATTAACAAGGCACATTTTTCATGACCCTGTAGTCAAAGAAAAAAATCACAGAAGTGTTAATTTGCTGAGGAGTTTGAAATTGAGGCAAAAGAAATGTTACATAATAAAAGTGAAATTTAATAACTCAACTTGAAATACAAAACACGCTGCTCAGTAAGACTGTGCAGAAGGGGAACTAAGCAAGTCTTAAAATACCATTTGTGAACCACCACGGCTGGGATGTTTTAGCACATTTAGAAATGTAGACATTCACCTGTCTTTCAACCCTGCATTCATTAAATATGAATTCACTTCCTGAGCTTTCAGAGAATGCTGTGTTTTCTCTTGAGTGAGTGTTCAGTGGATGATTTATCAGAACTACACAGTGACAGAGAATGCTTTCATCTCAGAAACGAATACCACACTTGGTGGGTATTTAAATGCCTTTCTGTATTATTAATAAGCTACTACAAAACCTCTTGAGTGTCAGAGAGCTCTAACAATGAACTCTGGGAATAATACAGATCCAGGCCTTATTTCTGATCCTGTTTCAGCACAGCAAGTTGCAGATGCTGAGCCTACAGTCCTGGCAGGTGAACAGCTGCCTGAAGGACTTTGAGAATTCAGCAAGGCTCGTAAGTCTGCAGAAACTGGAGTAATATGATCACACTGGAACCTAATCCGTGGATAGGAGCAAAAGAAAAGGCCTGGAAGAGGGAATCCTGTGGGCATTTTTTCTTGCAGAAATAGCAGTAGAAATTGGAATTAAGAGGAAGAAGGGTTAGGAAGAGACACCATCACCCACCTAATCAATAATTCTGGTTTCGCTCCTGCTTTGTTAAGGGAAAATTTTGGGCTCCTTTCACAGGAATTGGAGATTAATAAAAAAATAATTTTATCTTTATTTGTTACTGAACCTGTTACACTGTTTTATTGAGATTATCTGGTAAAACCTTAAAGGGTTTCCTTTATCTCTCTTAGTGTCACTTACTTATGTTTCAGCTGTCATAAGAGCCATCCCTTTTTCTCCAAGTACATTACTTTAAAACAGACCAGAGAAAAGGCTTGAAACAACTTTCCCTTTCCTCACCACAACTTTGACCACCACATTTTCATTGCAGAAAAAAACTTGGGAGCATAAACACACACATATATTCATACAGACTGATGAGAATAAAACCACAGAGAGGTCTTCAACTTACTTTACTGCTAGCCAAGTGCAAAGATGTATTCAACTCCTTATCTTTTAATGTCAGGTCAGCCTTAGCAATGTTCACCAAAAAGTCTGAGGTATAGAGTAGGAATCAATGAACAAACCCGACGGGCAGATGAACATGTCAAAAGAGAGGAAAGAATTACTATTTCAATATACATGTACATGATAATCAAATAAGTCTTAATATGATGTAAGCCTTATAATCATGAAATTAGTGAATGAGAAGAGATTAATCTTGTGCAGTTAATCAGCAAGCAAATGCAGAGCTAACAGCTAGTTTGTGGTGCCCCAAACTGCAAACATCTATCAATCTTAATTTATTTATGAACTTCCCTACTTGCAGATCAACAATTTTTGCCCGAATCACCTCTGCCTGAGAGCAACTGTAAATCCTGCTTTGACAGGACTGAGGGGATGTAAAGAACTTAGGGTGCAGCCTGTGCTGCTGAAGCTAGAGAAAAAGGAATACTGCAATGCCCATAAGGTCCCCAATCTGTGTGCCTGTGGCACACAGTCTAGCCTGGAAAAAGCAGCTGCTGATAGCTGCCTTCTCAAGAATTTGGGCTTCCTGTAAGACAGGACAGAAAAAGGTTATATAATCTTTTTCACACATGCAGCTTTACTGCTCCTCCAAATCAAGGAAGTAAACAGGAGAATAGAACTACCACTGCCCTTGTGCTCTTTACAGTGTGCTCTTGGAAGGAAGACTCAAATTTGTTATTGCAAATGTTCACCGAGACTGCCGAGAAGAAGTAGTATTTTTTACTGGATGGAAAGCTATCTTCTTACAGAAGGATACTATCCACACAATCCACTTTCCTTGCTGGGTTTCCCCAGGATGACAGGGATTGCCCCGTGGGGCAGAGCTGCAGGAGCAGGGGGCTGCAGGCAGGGCTGCACTCACCCACGGCGCCCACGTGCCCGCTGTGCGCTGCCATCATGAGCGGCGTTCTGCCCGCGCGGTCGGCGGCGTTCACCTGCGCGCTGTGGCTCAGCAGCAGCTGCAGGCACTCCACGTGGTCGGCAAAGGCTGCGGCGTGCAGGGGCGTCCTGGGGGAGCAACACCCACACAGCTTGGGCTAGGGAAGGGCAACATCCCCACCTCCCCAAAAACCTCCGTGTGCAACAGATTTTATTTGCTTTCCTCTCAAATTCGAGTTGTTACCATAAGAAGGTTGTGGTAGCGGCAGCTGAAGTAAGTTAAATAATATTTCCAGTCTCCAAAGGTGGAGATGATAGTCTGGAGATACGATACTGTGAAGAACCTTGCATTAGCAGCCTATTTATTTTAACAGAGCATATTGTGTAACATGAAAAACCTCATCCTTATTAATCTGATTCTACCTTTTTTTCAAGCGAGTCTCAGTTGGGAAGAACTATCCGAAAAGAACAGTTCTATTATTTAAAAAAATTAAAATATTTTGAATTGTAGTCAAAGATACTGCAGCAACAAGCCACAGGTAACCACAGTACAATAAAAGGCAGAAAGAATTCAATCCACTTTGAAGGTTATCAGTTTCTACAAGACGTAGACACTGGAACTCATTGCTGTGGCTCTTCAGCATTTTGGGTCTGAAGGGTGACTACTAGAGATGAAAGACAGTAGGTACAAAGCCCAGCTCAGTGATGCTCCTGTTTTGCTTATCAGCAAAGGTGAGGTGCTCTTACCCTCACAGAATTAAGTAATTACTGAGGGTATTAAATTTGCTTTAATCAAAGAAAACAACAAGAGTTCAGTTTTTAGAATTTCAGCAATTTTAATTAAATATGTACATATATGGTGAGGAGCTTCTCAAAGTGACCAATGAAGGATGGGGCTGAATGCCCATCTCTTGATGTAATAATTTTATTTTGCTAGATAGATATTTTATTTTGCTGGATAGATAGTTGTGTGCCCTGAGAATGCCAACATAACACCAAAGCTATTAATGAAATATTTTCGGTATGTACCTAGTATCACTCCATTTAACAAAGATAAATGTATTTAAACATTTAACAAAGAAAACAGGTCCAGGGAAACAGCCTATAGCCACAGCTGTTCTAAACAAACAAAATACTATTTCTTTTATATTCTTTCGTATGTACTCTGACATTGAATACTTCATATTCTTGCTTCAAGTGAGACACCATTTAGCTGTACTGTGCTGTAAATATAACAAGCCTTAGCCCAACCATAACAGATAAGGATTAGTGCCAGAGGTTCAGAAAGAACTATGAAAAATACTAAATGGAGTCATGAAAGGCAATTTGTTCAAGGAACTATTACCTTCCTTTGTCATCTTCACAATTGACAATGCTGGTGTCGATGGCTCCGATGAGTAGTGATGCACAGTTTTCATGATCATTGATTCTGCCAAAAAAATGCACTTTTGAAAAGGTCATATTTTTCTACTTTCCAATATTGGTTTACTTCATTTCCCATTAATATTTCTTAGTGGTTATTTCTGAGTTACCCTAATATGCCTTTGTCTTAATGCTTTTAGTCATACTTCTGCATATTCACCATCTCTCCATTTAACCAAACTGCATCTGCTACAATGGATTTCCACCTCTAAAGCAAAGCTGATCCTTAATTCACTATGCACAAAGGTGATTTCAAAGTCCAGAACAAAGCTAGGATTAAAGCCTTAATATCTTAAAATCCTTACTCTGTATGTTAAACACACCTGGGCCTGGAAAGCACTCAGTCATAGACACTTACATGAAGAGAGATTTATTCTAATGTTTAATGTACTGAAACCCACATCTCTTCCAACTCACACATTTAGTACTCTGATGGATTAATGTTCAATTAATACTTTTTCTGGATTTTGCTAATTTGTCTCATTTCTTTATGAAAATGAACAGTATTTACTAATGGTAATGGACACGCAGTATAGCTAGCACACTTCCACAATGGATTAAAAGCTATTTTCACTGTAAATTTGCACACACGTTTAAACTACACATATTAATAGGCTGGAGCATTGCATACTCATTTAAAATAATATGAATACTGAATTTTTTTTTCAAAGCTATTACTAGAAATTCTGATTTAAAATAATATGTTTCAGCCACAAAGAATTTTACTTCAAGTGACCAGTTTTAAAATCATTTGCTCATGCAAATGATTTGCAAAAAAGCTTGTTTTATTTCCATACTGCTACTTTCTGCAGACATATTCTAAAGCAACACACAGTTCTTACTGGAGATTTCTACTTACACGGCACAGTGCAATGGAGAGAAGCTATTACCATAGAACTTGTGGAAAAGTTTTTGTTCCAATAGTACCTCTATGCAGTTTTCATGACCTGTGAGAGAGCAGATATTTCAGTGTTGCACAAAGCAGTTAGTTCACTTAATTCCTATTCAGGCTTACACAGGTTGGAATTCAACACTTTTAAGTTCAAAGTTGAACGTGATGTGTATAAAAGCTCTTAGGTGATAAATCTGAGGATTTTTTAATTTCAGGGCAGCAGCAAGAGAGATCTGGGCTAATATTAGCATTTATTAAGAAAAAAAAGGAAAGGAAAAAAAAAAGCTCTTTTTAATGTGATGCCATGTATGCTGCATTACATCCAAAGCTTAAATGTCAATGCTGAGAAGCTTTATCCTTATATTAAGCAATGATTTCAGATGATCCAGTTTAGAATAATCAGTTCAGTTCAGAATATCCATCTGTTCACATGGTCTCTTGCACCAAGAGCTCAAAGGAGCATTCCTGGTTGCACGGAAATCAATTTCAGCAGGGACAGGAATAAAACCAGAATTTCATCCTGGCTTCTTGTGACTTGGAGCAAATGAGCTGCAAAGTCCCTGGGAGGTACCACTGGAATTTCCCTGGCCTCTGAACTGAAGGGTGCACAAAGCAAATGCTAACTACAAACACCCAACAGGGATAATTTGCCTCTTCGTTGCAAGCTCCTCCAGCATGTTTCCCCACAGCTGAGGCCACCCTTGCCCCGGGAGAGCCTTACCATTGTAAGAAGCCCAGTGCAGGGGTGTGTAGCCCTGGTTGTCCTTCAGGCTGCAGTCCTCCTCAGAAAGTGCCACCTGCAGTAACTCGCTGAGCCACGTGGCATGACCCCGAGCTGCTGCAAAGTGCAGAGGTGTCCTGCCTCTCGTATCTTTACACAAAATAGAGACTTCTTTCTCTAACAGCATCTGAACACATTCTTCATGCCCAGTCATGATCTGGTAACAAAGACATGAGTGAAGAGGTTGACATAACAAAGATTCTTGGCCCGGAAATATGGGATGTGATTGATGGCTGTGAACGTGAAATGGTGTGGATGGGATTCAGCAGGCAGAGATGAGAGCCTCTTTGCTCACCTGCTGAACTCCTCACTGCAGTTATCATAAAGTTCTGTATAAATATCATCCCTTGCATCAGCTCCACATTAGGTAAGAAGCTGGACTTAGCTAGGAAAGTCTAGCTTAGTCAAGCTGGACTAGAGAAGATTAGATCTGCCTCAAGTTTCACTGCTTCTAGAAAAAACTTAAAAGGACTTATTTGCACCATTCCAAGAAAAATGAAAGTAAGTACTGGCCAGTTCTTTCAAAGAAATTATTTTCAGAATTCTTAAGCTGCTCAGTTGCAAGAGTAATGATTGCTATTATAAAGTGTCTAGAGACAAAAAAAAACCCCTGGTCTAATCATTATTTTGGATAATTAATTAATGCAAATGTGAAATAAAAGCAAAGCATTACTAAGAGCAGATCTGTCTTGCTTTGCATCTCATTGATTATGCTTGGTCATGTTTCCAATAATTTATAGTGCTCCCTACTTTTAAATATCCCTCTACTTGTAAGTGAGTTGTGGTCACAGCAAAACAAATAATAAAGGATTATAAAAATTAAGTCACCCCTCGATGTAAAGCTGTGCATCCCAGGTGATCAGCTGCATCTACAGATGCATCTTTTTCAAGTAATAAAGAAACAGCATCAATGTGCCCATATGCCACTGCCAGCATTAGTGGAGTTCTAGGAAAAAAAAGAGAAAACCAGAGCAGTCATAGCTATAAAATGGCATGCTATTGTCCCTGCTAACACACAGAGAAATCAGGAAGCCCTGCCATTTCTTGCCACTCCTACCCATGAACCTGGTTCTCTTCCCCACACTCATATGACACCCAAGTGAAGACCTTTTGTATGAAATTATTAATATGTTTAACAACCAACTGTCACAACTGAAATAGTAACAAACCCGCCTGTAAGCAGTTTACAGAGCAAGACCATTCAAGACAATCTGTTCTCTTAATAACCTACAATTACTGTCAGCTCCAGTGACAAGCGAGTTTTACAATACCATGTCTTGTGAATTCATGGCCCTGCTAGTTACCAAGATGAAAATGACCCAGAGTGTTTATCTTGCAAATGCTGCACAGTTGCTTAAAGGGGATGAAGGGACTTGAGGAAAATATTCAAGCTAAAATTTGGACAAACGTATCTTTCATTTTTTTCTGAAACAGATCTATTCTCCATCTATTTTTAGGCAGACTAATACCATTTAAAATTAAATGTGCAGACAATATATGTACAACATTCTATGTTCCAGACATCCCAAATGAGTTTCTTAAACCTTTCACATTTTCACTTTAAAAATATATCTTATTCTCCCTCTATAACTGCCATTTAACTAGCAGTAAAGTTTTTGTAGGAACATCTCAGATGCATGTGTCACCTCAAATAAACACTGTGTCCCACTGCACCAGTCTAATGTACCAAATAAACCCTAGAATAGCATGTTTTAGAAAGAAAAAGACTCTATAGAAACATCTCAGGAGCTTGTTCATTTTTTATTGAATCTGGCCCTCAACATTTATAAAATACTGTTTAAAGTATGAAGCAGAGGCTAAGATTAATGATTAGTCCTTTCCACATGGCTCACATCAACTGAATGTGTACTTTGTAATCTCTGCCAAACTCTGTGAGGAGAAGGGCAGGAAATACAGTGTTTCAAATAAGTACTTTTTTGTGAGAAATATGAGATGCTATTTGAATTACAGAGCTGGGAAAAAAAAGCCTACAAAAAAAACTTACTGTCCTTTGGCGTCTGTCACATCAGGGTTGTCTGCAACTTCCAGCAACAACCGCAAACAAGGTGTATGGCCATTAATGACTACAAAGGAAAAAAACCTTATGTTTGATTTCACTTTTTAGGGATAAGAAATATCCTTAAAAACACAGAAAATACTCCACCATATAAGAGATCAATATTCCCCCGATTTTCACTGAACTTGTGCCAGTGAAATGGTGAGCTTTTTTTTCCTTGACCTCACAAAGATGAGGATTAGTTCTCTTAGATACAAAAAATCCCAAACGAGTAGAACAGAAACTGTGATATTCACTACTGAGAAGATTTCTACTAAAGCAGACAGCATTTCAAAATCCCCCAGACTGAGCAGGCAGACAAGGCTTTCTGAGCTCAGGGTTGGAACACTGTAGGAAGTACATTGTCAAGGCTCCTTAATTTTATGTGCACTGTACAAGTGAGTACTTCAGTGCTGCCATGAAAAAAAAAATCTGCAAAGAATGACCAGTGAACAAATATCATATTCATAAAAGCATGTAACACCAGAGACTGAAATTCTCTTTGAGTTTATCCATTTTATCAAAATAAGACTTATCAAAAACATTTGGCTTTGGTGGTGTTTGGGAGTTTGGTTTGGTTTTTGCTGGGGAGGGGGGTTACTTTGAAGGGTTTTTGGGTTTTGTTGTTTTGGGTTTTTTTTATGTAACCCATTGCTGCTAGGAAACAGCTCTGAGTTACAACATTTTGTAGGGCCTGACGCTGAACCCCATCTGTGTGTCAGCTGGCTTTAAGGCTTCAGACTTTCATGGGATGAAGAGACAGATATTTTCTTCTTTGAAAAACAATTCCTGTGCTCAGCAGATATATGTTGTGTTCTTATTACAGCAAGTCATGCATTCACACTGCCTACACCCTGTGGGCTGAGGCAAAACCCATAGACATCACCTATGTCACATCGTGCTGGCAGAGAAACTGGTGCACATCATCACACGTAAATTACTCATCCAAAAATAATCTTAGCTGATTTACCCAGAAAAATAAAAGGCATTTTTAGTTATTTACCACTAAGTAATGATATATACATAACATGTAAACAGTTCTGCAGGGCTGATGATTCACTGGCTTGGCAGGGTGGAAAATAAAGGTCTGTTCCTTCTGCCAGCAGGAGGAAGAGAAATCTTAACTTGTTCACAAAGATGCGTGAAAATGATTGTTGTAAACGAGTTTTAGAACAGATACCCCCCAGAAACTCCTAGGAGCTGACCCAGTGATTGCCAAGCATTACAGACTCTGCAGAGAATGTTAGTTTTGCCAACAGACCCACAAATGCTAACACTAGGGGAACATTTGCAATGGATTCCCCAGGCTAGCCAGAGAAGAGGCTAGTGGTAATAAAATTACACAGGGAACAGATTGTTTAGGTGAAAGAAATTCTCTGTGTTACGAGGTCAGAGGAAGTCTGTTCCTTCATGGGGACAGACAGAAACAAGAAACACTTCATTAGGTGAGTTCTATACTCAAGATATCAGATCTCTTTAGTGACACAGATGTGCAGAATCCTGTCATCCAATCCAGGACCCGAGGCCTCTCGAGCCTGTGTTCAGCAATTGTGCCGGGGTAATTAGAAGGAATGAGAGCAAACAAGTTTAAGGGGATGGGCACACATTGCCTTCTTGTTTCTTCCCAGCACACAGTGCTGCATGTGCAACTGCTCCCTTTCGTGTGTGCAAACGCACACTGGCACTCAAGGGAATAATTCAGCAGGAATTCTGTTGGATTTCTCAGAACACATCACTTGACCTCCCCCACTGCAGCACAGACACGGAAGGTGCAGCAGCAGGTGGCACCAGGCACTGCTAAACCACTGCTCAGCAAAGCCCTGCCTGCTGGAACACGGCACGGAAACCGGCACACTGCAAGGGAGTGTCTAGAGCAGGTGCTGGTAGAAGCTTTACTCCAGAGATAATTGCCACAGAACTCTAAAGAGCTCTTCAGTGGAAGGTTCTAAACGTTGTCTTAATGGATATTTACCCGAAGCTTTCAAACTCATGATAGCGGTGAATTTCCTTTACTAAGGAGTTCAAATACTCAACCCATCTGTGCATTACTTTCCCTTCTGCTCAAGGTTCCCTTTTGTGTGTCATTCCTGGGTGCAGGATTTTTTTGCCTTTATCGTGGTTGGGCTTTTTGTATGTGTGGTTTTTTGTTTGTTTGTTTTTAACACATACCCGACTTATTTTGCTTCACTGCAAATTCAAAGAACAATTTGGTTTTTAGCCAGAGAAGAAAAAAGCATCGTGGACCAGTAAAATCTGCAACAAATCTTCCCACTGGTTTCACTCAATACTACAGTGATGGAGGTGATTCAAAAACAAATTAAAAGAGGGCTGGGGGAAACACAGTCTGAATTTATATGAAGGTAAGAAAGGTCTGTATTAAAATAACATCTTCTATTCAACAAATTTACTCAATTTACTCAACAGATTTATTCAACAGATTCATATTTTAATGCAGAGCTGCAAACAAAAATAAGGCTTTGTTACCATTCACTTTTCTCAGTAGTGAAGAACATTTACAGTTCAGTTGTGACATCTGGAAACTTATGTCACTATAACCATATTTTTAAATAAATGCAAATCTTTGCTATGTGATGACGTACCAGACAAAGTCACACCTTTACATCAGATCCCAAGATATGTTTGAAATAATTACAGAGAAAGCTCTTGACCAACACGGCTCAGTTTTGTGGTAGCACTAACGTTGATTTCATTTAATTAAACCATCAGTATTTATCATGGGGAGAAATGTGCTGAGTTCTGATGCAAAGATGAAGAAGACAGGAAGCATTTTTAGTATGCAGTGTGGATCTATTACGAGCATTTCCTTCAGTACTGCAGTCAAAATTGGTAAGTCTATTTGACCTCATGTTTCTGGGTTGCACTTACATGATCAGACACCGAGAATAAACTGATACTACAGAATATATATGCATTTCAGCAAGATTAAAAGATAAGCAGAAAGACAAATAAGTCTGCTCCTGAATTATCCACGTGGTGTTAATTTTGCTTCCCACTAGAGGCCACTGCTACCCTGTATGGAGCCCCTCCTGGAACAGCACAGGAGACACGTTCTCTTTGCACCTCTGCATGTTTACCTGACAGGTGCGTGTCAAATAATAACCTTCAAATAAATGACAAAGTCTACATTTCCCAGCTAATTTTGCATGTTCCATAATTAACACCCCACACACGAGGAAAGGCGCAGGCTGCCAGCAAGTGCAAGTTCACAGGCCAGCTCAGGAGGAGGAGGAGGAGGCCTGAAAGAGGAGGGGTGAATTTCTGTGGTGTTGCCACTGCAAATGGCTACAAATTTTGAAAACCAGAATAATTTCATTGCCAATCAGAGCCCACATTTTTCAACCTTTTTTCCAAAGGAGAAGCAGTGAGGCAAGTGTTCCCTCCTCCCTGATTATTTGGCTGAAGAACCAGCAAGAGAAGGTGTCTTGAGGGAAACATCACACCTCCTGAAGAATAGGTGGTGACAGAGAGAGACAAGCAGGTAAGGGAAGAGCAGTAGTGTGCAAAAATATGGGATTCTTCATGACGGAGGACTGAACCACAGGCAGAGAGGAAAAATGATGAGTGAAACGGAAGGAAAAGGGTTTAAATGCACAACATCAGCAAAGTATCACTCCTCAGGACGTGTGAATGTTCTCCCCTTTAGAAGAAATGTGCATAGCAACAGCAGGTAAGTGAATGTACCTGCTTTATACCAGGTTTATACCAGGGTAGAAAAGGTAGCATGACACTGACCTGAGGCATGGAGGGGGGTCCTTTTGGTGACATTGTCCTTCACGGTGACAGAAGCACCCTGGCTGATGAGAGCTTCCACACACTCTGCGTGTCCTCTGAAGGCAGCCAAGTCCAGAGCAGTGCGTCCCTTCTCATCCTTAATATCCAGATCTACCAGAGACTGGAGAAGTACCTCCAGAGCTTGATGGTGACCATTATAGGCCTAGAATGATGAAATGTGTCATGTAAAGAACACAACTCCTGTCTTTCAAAGACCTTTCCCATAAATTGTGAGTAAAATCCATCCCTTTCAATGTCTCCTAAACACAACAGAAATCAGAGTTTTCTTGATTCTTTATGACTTTCTTCAACCTGAAAGGATTTTTCCAAACTACATGGTACCCAAGAAATTAAAAAATTTCTAGTGTTTAGGAAAAGAAATTACAATTTGTGATTTGCTCTAACCTTCTAGTACAACCTGAAGTGAGGAAATTTCAGGCAATAAATTGCCAAGCCAGCACAGCTCGATCAGCAATTCATTTTTCACATGCTATGGTATCTGACAGGGAAATGTTTGCTTCAAAAACTAGATTCACTAGAGAGATCCATGGATTATCACCTAACTGGTGCTGAATTCAACACATGTGCTGTCTCCAACTAAACAAAAGTGATTCTCAAACCAGATTTTTGTGCAAATATAAACACAAACTTGACCTGCTGTTTACAGCTGATGCTTCATGGAGAATTCCTGCCAGCAGGATCATTTGGTAGAACAGCTACAGTGGACAAGCAGATGCACTTTCAGACCTACAGCCACACTGGACCCAACAGTACAAACACAGGTGGTACTGCAAAAACCCAGTGGACAGTGCCAGAAACTGGAAATGTTTTGTTCAGCTTTGTAGGGCCTGCCCTCCTCTCCTCACTGTCATACTCAGAGCATCCTTTTTATTTACACACAGTTGTACAGTTAGTATTATCAGAGTTGAAGCTGTGAACTCTCCACACCTGAAGACACTCAAAATGTGATGGGCACAACCCTGAAAATATCTGCTGATTCTGCTTTTACCACAAGAGGTGGGCCTTGATCTGCAGAGGTCCATGTCAACCTCAGCTATTCTGTGATTCTGCACAAGAAAACTGGGAAGAGGCATCATGCATCTTGAGCTCTTGGGACAGGGGAGCAGTTGTTACCTCTGAGGCCACCTCTGCTGGATCCTGCTGTAATATGCCAGTCCCCACAGCACTCTCAGAGGGCACTGCTGAGCTTTAAATGCTTTTGCACACCCTGCTGTGTACCAAACAGTTTTTTTGCACTGCTCCTCTCCACCAGAACATCAGAGAATCTCATTCCATGATCAAAGCCTAGGCTCAAGCTTTGGCCCCATATTTATAAACTAGTTCTAAATACAAGTATGAATTTTCATTTAATTTCACTTCAGTGTCTGTGTCATCTCCCTACCCAAGTGTTAGAGTCAGGAAGAGCCAAGAGCTTCAACTGCCTAAAACTTAATTAACAATTCCAGCCCAGAACCTGGCTTTGGTCCATCTAGGCCTACATCCCTGCCCACCTTTTTCAAAACAAGCCTCCAGTTAAATTTGCTTCAAAGACAGAGATTAAGGAACTATTCTAGGAGATATGGATCAAACGCTTTACACATCCCATACTTACAGCTAAATGCAAAGGACTTTTTGTAGCTGCAGAATCAGATTCCTCAAACATATTGTTCGTTTTTTCCAGAAGCTGGGAAGAAAAAAAAATAAAGTCTTAAAACTTTTTTTTACATGAGACAGGATAAATTTTCATGGACTACAAATCTGTAAATCAGCAAAGATTTATTTTGGCCACAGTAATTATTGAAGGATTGTGAAGTAGTTTCAAGCTTTTCTGCACAAGGTGAAGCTACAAAACCAGTTTAAAAGCTTGTCATGAACATCCTTACCCTGATTAATTAGTTATCATGAAAATCCTGATGAAATCCTGGGGTCTGCTTGGGTGAGAAAGGAGCCCTTAAAACAATGGATTTATGGAATAGAGCCCTCAGTAAATTTACATTGGAGAAAGCTCAGTTTCATGATTAGACAGCATATGCAAGCCATGTCTGATACAGTGTTTTGGGTAATTCTGACACATAATTAGCACTGGGAATAATTATAACTGAGCTGTGAATCACTGATAAATTATAAAATTGACGGAAAGAACAATCTGCTCCTACAACGACAATCTTCCAAAATGCAACATGTCCCTGAACTCTTAAAAGCATCCAGGAATATCTAGTAACAAATTCGTATAATCCTCTTCATTTTAGAGCTTAAAACCAAGGCCATTTCCATCCATCTAGAAGGAGAAGCTGTGGAAAAGCACCAGTCCACAGCAGGACATGAACCCTGACTACTCAGAGTTAGTCTCCAAAAGCCTTTGGGACTAGAAATTGGCATTTTAGAGAAAATCAATAATGGGAGACTGTATAAGAGAAAGAAAACAGCCAACTAAAACTGACTTGTAAGGTGTTACAAATCTCTTATTCAACAAGGACAGTAATGGGAGTCCTATGGAAAAGCTAGAAAATTAGGCAGTAATTTAATTTATTCGTGTATTTTGTGCCTAGCAGTATGTCAAGACTATGTGTTGATAAAAATACCAGTCAGAAGGAAGTAGGCTTGTGTTTTAACAGGTAAAGCAAATTTTAACACTTCCCTACAGCTAAGGGGAAGGGGAAAAAAAATCAACCCTCCCACCAGTTTCTTGGTAGGTTTGGGGCAGAGGTAAGAAATGTGTTTGGTGTTGCCATATGGAACCACCTCCAGTTAAAATACTGTTCTTCTCTTATATAAGGGAACTGTGAACAGGATGAAGCAGTAGCCAGCTCTGAACACACAAATGCATCTGATTTTCTCTAGTGAGTAAACAAGCTAAAAAATCCCACCAAACAAACCCAAGCACTCAGCCTGTTCCTCTGCCTACCTGATACTGGCCTTTAGTCTGTGTCCATGAGGCCACCACAGAAGACTAATTTAATCATTTTTAATTACATTTATCATCACATGTTGAAATTCCAGGATCAAAATCATAACAAGTAAATACTTCCCTTCACCTGTCAGAAGGCTCCAAAAGTCTCCTGGAACAAGGCAGATAATTGCCTTTCAAATAGATGAAAAAAAAACCACACAGAAAATTGACAAAATTAAGGCTCTAAAGGCACAAATTGTGGGATTGGAGAGCCCCTCACAAAAGGCATCTCCATGGCTTGGAGTCAAAGCAGCTTAGGCTGGTGCAGACCAGGCTTAATGAGCTTATTAGTCATAAGGATGAATATCTCCATCAGAAAGTCAAGTGCAAACTCGAATTTGATGGCAAACCTGGTAACTCTCAGAAACAGAGAGATACACTGCAAGAGGAGAAATAATAAAGGAGAACAAGAAAAGGAAGATAAAAGACACAGCACTAATAATTTTTTGGGACTCCTTGTCAAGCATCGTTTTCTAAAAATTAAGTCACTTGAATGATAAATGTAATGTACAAACAAATAAAAAATACCAAGTTGAAGTCATCAAGAAATTCTCCAGTTTTACCAGTGTTTCTATGGTTCTATGGATGCATTTATAGTAAATTACATATATTTGTTATAATAACACATAGAACAGTGTGTCCTTGGGAGACTCTAGTTCCATTACACTTAGAAGAAGCTATCCATAGTTGCATGTTTTTAAGAATGTAAATTTATCATTCAGAATCATTTGTTCTGGCAGCCATGGAAGTGTAAATCCCACAGAGCTGACAGAGCAATCCCAGCATGTCTGCTGTGCTGCAATCCATACCTGCCTGTGAAGCTGCATTTCATCAAGGACAGACAAGTAGGCATGAATTAACAACAGTTTATGGTTACTGGTGGCTGACTGGAGAATGTCCCAGCATATTGCACTTCTTATTTTTTGAGACTTTAAAAGTTTTTAATTCTGCCCTGTAGCAGATGGCATTTCTCTGTATTGACTACTGCAGATTTTAGCTGGATGTCAGAATTGTGCAAAGACGCTGCATATAAAACTGAGGGCACTCCTCCCTGTGGGCAGGTCAGAACCTTGCTGAAGGCAAGGGTACCCTTCTTCTCTTTCTGCCTCTTGGGAATTCCCAGCATGACCCTTTCACTTCCCATGACAGCACCATTTAATAATGTAAGTAATTATCTTGTGAAGTCTTCCTCAGACTCAGAAACAGGAACGTGAATGCTTTGGGAGATGCAGACTAAGACAGAACATCAATTATTCAGTTCTAGTCTTACGAACTAACAGAACAGCAAGGTTGCTATCAAAAATTCTCTCCCCCAGTTCAGCATGAAGATAAATAACTTTTACAGTTCTCACCATTTCATTTGTGCAGTAAGGGTATTTACAGGCATAAGAGGATTTACCGCTTGATTTTATTCTGTGGTTATAATAAATGACTGTATAGCAGGATACAGTGTGGGTTCCCCCCTTCATTTTTGGGGCATTCAGATATGCCAGTTAATGAGTCAGGATACTTCCTATGATTGTCCTCACAGACTATAATATATTCTAAAATTCAGCTCTGGTTAAAAAAAAAAAAAAGGCAAGAAAAAAAAAAGCAGCTTCATGGAGCATGTCAGTAATTTAAAATCACCATTGAGGAGAAAAAGAGATAATACTTTCATCATGCATAAAAGGTTTAAGCTACGCTTTTCAAAGCAGGAGTCAAAAGAAATTTCGAACCAGAGACAGTGAAATAATGGGCACCATCTCAAACCCTAGAAGAGAACAGAATGTGTGATCCTGTCCAAGCCATCATGCAGAGGCACCTGCAGGCACAGCCATCTCAGTGCACTCCCCATAGTTATGTCCCAGGTTTGTGCTAACTGGAACTGAACTTAAAGGGATTTTTTCTTTGAGAGTTTTACTGTTTTACTAAGGCAGCTTCCATTCCAATGCACATTCCAATGCACACACTGCCAGTGGTACCCTGGTGCTATTCATGCTAATTGTAAAATGGCAAAGCATTAGACTGGCTGTGAATATTCTAAAAATGGCCTTTCCTCTGAAAAGTTATTAATCTAACAGTGTTCAGAAATGTCCACACACGTGAAGAGCTGAGGAAAAGGCAATAAAGACAAAAAGCTAGTTGGACACTGCTCTTCTGCAATAATTATGCAGCGATGCCATGCTGCTGATCGCTTACAAGGTCATTCAGAAGTGGCAATTAGTCATGATTTTTAATGTCACTTTCAGAACTGAATACAAATACATGAGCTAGGTGTCACTTTGCATCTCAGATTTCCTGATAAATTGCAACAGATAATTGTCTCTGCTCTGGGAAAACATGCCACCAGCAGCTGCTTTTAAATAAAGGCTTTTCCAGAAGTAGCCAGCACAAGATTGAAAACCCTCCTCAGTTGTTTCTGATGATACAGAAAAGAGCAGTAAAATGAACCTCTGTACTATTTGATCTCAATCAGGGAAGCACATTTTAAAATCTCAGAATTATTCCTGATGGATGAAAAATTCAAAGGTGAAGTGGCACAAACATATCCTATGGAGAACGAGCAATCCTGTAAGCTCTCTCCATATTCATAAAAACACATGATTAAATTATTTTAATTTCAGGTTAAAACCAATATGGCTCTTAACCTAGTACTGATGCTTTCCCAAGATCAGGCTTTAAAGATCTAATTCATCAGTATTGACATCAATTTCACTCACATGCACAGATATTGGTGAAGTTAAATTAACTTAAGAACTATTTTCACAAGAGCTTAGGCTGACCGAGCCTGAGGAGATGTATTGTAGCTCTGTGCAACTCCTCCAGTTCAAAGTTTAAGTGTCAAATACCCACCAGAACAGTCACCACCATGCAAACAGGACACTTACCTGGCATGTAAGAGAACAATATTCAGATCTTTAAACAGACTTAAATCTGAAACTTGAGCAGGCCTCCAGGCACTGATCTTCTGGTGGAGCTCTTCCACTCCATACAAAATCATTTATTTCATGGGAAGCCATAGGAGTGCCATACTCAGTGGGTCACAGACACAGGTGATTGCCACCCAGTGAGTATTTAAACAATGCAGAACAGCTCCAAATGAGAGTGAGAGATCACCCCCAGCACCAGCCTGCATAATATGTTGGTTACTCCTGTAGAAGTCCAATTTCTTTGTCAATCAGAGCAGAGATTTGAACCTGGGACTTTCACACTCAAATCACATATATCATGTTTCTTTCTGGCCAGATATTCTCTCAGAGGTTCTGTAAAACCTCACACTTTGCTTTAAGGACTCTCTTAGCCAAAGAAACTTTTGTAAATTATACGCGTGTGCAAAAGGTATAGGAAGGCTTACATTTAGAGAAATGATTATCCTTAAAAGTTTCCTCTTTAGATAGAAAACTTGAGGACTGTGAAATACAGTGACTGTCAATTTTTAAATTGTGCATTTCAGTGTTGTTTTTGCTACTCTCCTCTCATTTGAGCCTCTACTCTGAAACACGCACAAGTACTTTTTAAATTCAAGCTCACTTGAAGCCACATAACTCACATTTCTCCTCCAAAACACTTTAAAATTGGCCACAAACTTCCAGAAAACAGACAAGTGTGGTTCCATTTCACATTACCAAACGCAAAGTTACTTCAACATCCAGGGAAGTGTCATGCCAGCAGGTACGTGCACTGGACTCACAGCTCCTAACAATGACTGGGGAGAAGCAACAGCCTTGAGCAAAGCTGGAGCCTGCCAGCAGCAGGAAGAAGGAATCCCAATGGAAGCAGAAGCAGCACACATGCAATTGCTTCAAATACATGGCATGCTGGTTAAAAGTTGTGATTCTTCTTCCTCAGGCTTCACCAGAGTGAATACAAGGATTTGCAAAACACTGAGAAGTTTAAATAAAAATACACAACATGCAATCGCTTTTCATTTACTCACTATATCCAATGGAGTTTTGCTTCCAATCTAATTAAAAATGTCAATTAGAATAATTAAAGACAGAAACTCTCAAGTGTAATGGTAATCTGAAAATGTTTCCTGGGTTATCTTTCCTGTACAAGAACTGCATTGCAAGCAGTGCATGAACAGAATCACAGACCTGACCCTGTGTGTCCTACCCCTACTGTCCCCACCCAGAGGAAATACTCCTGAAGCAGTGACACTACAGCCACTGAGGATAGATATTGGTTACATTGCTTCAGAAGGGAGGAAGGAAGAGAGGAGAATGATGAGATGTTTAAGATCAATCTCCTCAATTGACAAAACACACATCAACAGATACGTAATACACACACACAGTGGGAGGCTTTGCTTAATGAACTGAGATTTGTACAGCGACAAATACCAATAAACCAGCGACAGCTTCTGTTTGAAAGTCTGCTCATGCAGGCAAACATCTTCCCTTTGATAAATAAACCTGACTGCACCCCTAAAATCCCAGTGACCACAGCTCTTCCTGAGAGCCCAATACTCTAATGCAGTGCAATATGCCACGATCAAATGTGTTTTCCTTTGGATTCAGTAGATTTGAGGGAGCTGGATATTCTTCACACATAACATTTAAACACCACACACAAATACACAGAAAGGTATTTAAGGCAACAGCAGAAGTCCACGTTCTCTTTCCTAACTAAAGGAAAAATATCTCCTGAAGTTCTGCAGTGGCCTTGTTGTTCTCTGTCAGAAGAAAGGAGATGTAAGTGCCTTGCTTCTCCACCCCGGGAAAATAAAAATGCAGATTAAAAAAGACCAGATGTGTCAGAGAGACAGAAAATAAACCCCAGAGATGCTAAGCAATACTCTACCCTACAAGGCAGAGTGCCAGCAGGGTGCCAGGGCAAACGGTAAATTCCTGCCCTCACTGATTCCCTAAGCAGCATTAGCTTCTTAGAAAACATTTTTGGAATCCAAATTATCTAGTTTTCAAAGCATAAAATCTAAGCCAAATTGCACTTCTATAAACTAATTTATATCACTGTACCTAGCATATATGGGCTCTTACTGATTATTTAAACAGTGGGTACACATTACACAAATGCTGACATCAAAACTCAACCAATTATACATCAGTCTACCATGATTTGGGGGATTCTACAACTGACAGACAAATTAGGAGTATTAAAGTTATTTTTGAGCAATAAGTTCCTAAGTTCTTCTCCTTTTTAGAACCACTTAAGTTAATGACTTTGGGCTTCTCTGCTCCATGTGTGAAAAGCTCTCATAGACACAGGTACAATGTAGTTCATCACACAAGACATTGCTGCCCCTGGCTTCAGATAAAATCCTCCCTTTAAGAAAGAGGGTATTGGTTGTGGAGACAGACAGGCAATTATGAGGGAGAAAAGCCAGGTTGTATCCTCCAAATAAAGAGATCTGGATCAGGAGGCCCAGGGGCTGCCACTGGACAAGCATCTGAGCCAGATCCCCATGTGGAAGAAAGATTTTTAACACCTATCCCAGCCACTGCTGTGACTCACTCATCAGTAATTACCAGTGCCATGCTCTCAGATGGATGAATGAACACATTTGTGTTGATAGGAGACAGGTAATTAGCAGCAGTCACATCGAAGGTGTATGGAGTCTGTGATTTCAATTTCTCCCCAGGTCAAGGAACCAAGTGTTTGAATGGTTAATCTGCCTTATCTGCAGTGCAGAGCTGCTCTGATCAAAGGTGTTCCCCAGCCTCTCCATCCCCAGCATGGCCTTGTGCTGGCCAGACACCTCCCTCTGCCCTGCTCCCCAGCACACACTAAGGGATTTGCCTTTTCCAGGGCAAAGCTTTGGGTTAAACCATGCTCTCCTCCCACCCTCAAATGATTGAGCCCCTGTGACGATTCAATTCCTATTAGTCAAAGAGGGAATTACATTTGCTGACGGAATAAAGAGAAGAGCAGATTTTAAAAAAAAGCATCCATCAATTCTTACAGTCAGAGAAGGGATTTCACTAGAGGAGACAGGTATTTAATTCTGTTTGGTCTAGCATTGCACAGAAGCCTATTTTTATCAACATAAAGTGCTTGACTGTCTCTCCGGATAGAATTTTAAAGTGAAATTACAATTTAAATTCCACTCTTTTCACACCAATAAAGATCCTGTGATAAGAGATCACTTCCATGTAAAAAAATCCGCATCATGTTTCTTTTTTTCAAAGGAGTTTGGTGATGTGATCAGCTCTAAAATACCTAGTCCTAGTATCCATGACTGCTATCACTGACTAGCAACAGCAAAGTGAGCCCCAGATTAAACAAACCCGAGGTTATTTGGAGCAGGAAGGCAGGCGGGAGTTCCAGTGGCTTGCAAGCACACATGCTCACCATTCAGCCTTTCTGAATGGCTCCGTACAGATGGAGAAACAACTCAGGAATCAGCTTCCACACTCCTCTTTTTAGTAACATCCCACCATTCATTGCAGGCCAACTACCCCACTAACATTCCAGACAACCTAAAGGTCCTCCAGGAAAAAAAAGCTTCTCTTGTTGAGCTCTGTGGTTGAACACACAAAATATAAATTTTCTTTGGGTCAAAGATACGACCTTTTCACTCTTAATCCTTATTTCTCCTAATACCTCCCCACGAAGAAATGCAGCTAAGTTCTACCCAAGGTCTTGGGCTCACAGTAAACACAAAAGTCAAAGAATGAAAATATGTTTCCATAGATAAACCAGCCTTTCCCTAAACTGCATTCAAACGTGTAAATACTTTATAATGCTGAAAAACTGTGGTGCTCGAAGCACAGACCAAATTGCCCAATGAAGGAAACCCCACTGGATACTACTTCTTCTTGCTGGACTTATTTTTTAAAGTGAACATTCATTTAGGAGCAGACTCTTTTAGATAACTGCTAAAAAAGAAACAGGAGGGAAGGCAAATAAAAACTAATCTTACAAGGTCTTTTATAAACTTACCATATTCTGGAACACCAAAATAATTCCCTAACATTTTGCTCAAGTTTGGTATTGTGCATGTAGAGAAATACTAGTAATCATTATTCATAGAAAAACATGATTATTGTTGCACCCATCTTGACTTAGTTTTGGGCAAAATTAAAACTCCATACGAACTCTTTCCTCTAACCAGTTTTAGGCCCGTAAAGAACTGTATTGTTCTAAGCAAGACAATTCCTAGATATTTCCATTCATCAGCTATCAATAATAAACAAAAAAATATTTACCCAGGGGATAAAACAGTAAAATAATAGCTAATATGGCACTGAAAAATAATGGTTTATTTACATAATCTTGCCTGATTTTGCTTTCAGCCTTTTTGCCATCCTGAATCCCAGCAATGCAAAGAAATCAGTGTAACAGTGGTGCTGTATCAACTAGGTGGAGTTAACAAATGTAAAGTTGCTAAACTCAGGACTTGGTAACTCGTGACAAGAAAACTGAGTGTCAGCTTCTTCTGAAAGTGGGTGCAAAGATGACGGCTCCTGGTCCTACTGTTGGATGAGCATAAATGCTTTCTGACATGTTTAGCCTTTGTATTCCAGAGAGAAAATGGCATGACTGTTACCCTCCAAACACCAATGGACAAATCCTGCTCCCCACAGAACATTCAGGCTGGTACCCTAGCACACAGCAGTAATCCTGAGCGTGCAGAGGACTGAGATGATTCATGGCAGTTGTTTTTCACCACTGTACACAGAACAGCTGTGTGACTCTCACTCTGTAAATGAGGCTTGGCCTTGGGGTTCCAGACTGCAGCTTTAGTCACAAATACAGGAAGGCTGACAGGGTAAAACATGGAGTTTTTCTTCCTAAATATAGAACACTTGCTGCACAGCTGTCTCTGGTCCCCAGTTTGCATTTCACCTCTCCAGATTAAAAGAAAACCCAACACTTCTGACATGCATTACATTCCCAGCTCTTCCTTTTGTCTGCCCAGCCTAAGCAATGCCAGGATTCGACAGCAGGTCATTGCCTGCAACTGATATGTGCAGAAAATGTGCCCAGGAACAATCACAGGGAAAGAGAGGGGACCTTGCTCTGTGCCCAGTCCATGGCTCACAGCACACAAGGACTGCAATGTGGAGGCTGAAAGAGAATCCCAGTGAAGACGCTCTCCCTTCATCCCCAGGGACAGGGTCACCACAGATCAGTGCCAGGAGAAGGCAAGGCCAAACTCTCTGCCACAAGCAACAAAGGAGCAGTGCTATTTTAAGTGTCCTAAATATACATGCTTGCAGGTGGGACCTAAAAAGGCTTAAAACCACACCTGAAATTCTGCCCCAGGCCTGCCCTGGCAGAGCTACAGCCCCAGGTTTCCAAGCTGCTGGAACCAGCTGCAGGCCAGCTGCAGCATTTTCCTGTTGTGGCACATGTGGTGTGAAAGCAGCACGTGCTGTGCAGAGCTCCTTCTCAACAACTAAATACTTGACTCTTCAACACAGAAAAAAAAGAACCAAACAAGACATAACACTAAACAGCACACAGTGTTCTCAATAAAGCATGAATATCCAGACAATTTCCCAATTGGAGCTTAATTTTTGGAAGCAATTAAATCGATTTATATGTAACATATACTATATATATAATATAGTATATATGATGTATATAGTAATAGTACATGTAATATACATATATATAATTATAATTTTGGATCACCCCGTGTATCAAGCAGTTAACACTCACATTTATAACACTTTAACAAGTCACATACATCTATAAATCCATTCTATACATCTCCCAAATCCAGTATCTGGCTAAAAATTTTTAGTTTCTTAGAAGCAATTACTAATCCCTCAGACTCAAAATATTAAAAAAGGAATAACCAAAAAAAACCCCCAAAATTCTCAGCTGCTTTGCATATAAGGTTGATCTTGATTATGGTAACTTTATTAATGTTGGGTATTGTTTTGCCAGGGACAAAAAAGAAACTGCAGGTATGAAATAAAAGTCATTTACTCCTCCAGTATGCAAATCAGATAAAGTGCCAGGTGGATCAAGCACATTCACTGTCATTTACCAGGAACTGTCTCTTACTCCTGGCACTTAGGCATACACTGGGAATATTTTGATCACACTTACAGTTAATTTGTGCATACATAGACTCCACTCAAAGACAACCCCTTAAGCACCAGGTTGTTGAGTAAGGACTTGATTACCAAGATAAACTTATTTTTAACACATATCTGGGTGCAAATATTTGAGTTTACTGCCCCACATTGCAGGTTTTCAGAGATTTCTTATTCTCCAAAGAACTCCACTAGCAGCCATGAGGGGGGTTGATAATCCTGGCACATGCACATCCAATCTCAGCAGACAGAGCCTTCCCAAAGGAGCACTCACCAGTTCCAAGCACTGCCGGTGCCCATAGGCAGCAGCGTAATGCACAGTGTTGTAGCCCTCCTTGTCCTGGATGGATGGGTTGGCATCATTCTGGAGAAGGAACTCGAGACACCTGCAGACAATTCACTGGGGTAAATGTGGGCTCACAGTATTTAACAGGCTCATCCCTGGCTGCAGCTGGAAGTTGCACTGAAAACTGCCAGTGAATCCTGCATTTCGAGCAGCACCTCAAATCACTTTTCACCAATAGCTCCTCACATTCACCATGTTTTTAAACAGAAAATCCCCACTTGTCTTTGAAGATCAACTCCATGAAAAAAATCTTCAACCTAACTCTTGTGGCTACTCTAGATTACAAAATTGATTTTCTATTACAAAGCCTGAAAGATTCTGTACACGACATAAACACATGCTACTCCTCACATAAAAACTCAGATAATAAACCATTGGCCTCCAAACACGCACTAGGGCAGGCTGGAGAAAAGATTTAAGTGAGTTACATGAATATATTCTCTTCTTTGTTGGTTTTTCAATCATGTTTTTCAAAGGATTCCTTTTACCACTTTCTCTTATACCATCAAGATACCATCATTTTGTTATGAGTACTTTCTTGACTAGCCTGTAATCTGGAGTGAATGTAAAGCCATTATACGATAAAGGGGATTTTAAAAAAAATCATTAAGCAGATAGATGAAAATGTTAATCCAAGTGAGTGATTGAGAAAGCCATTGGCTACTTCTTTTTGCAACATACAGACTGTGCCGCGCATGACACTAAAGACACTGCGTGATACTAAAGAACATGATATTAAAGAATTATAAAATTACTGAAGCTGTACATTAAGAAACAGCAACAAGCACAGAAACAGAAATACCAGGGAATATGTGCACAGAGAAGAGCCTGGAAGCTTTTTTCTTTAGGTTAGCCCTCACTGAAGCCAAGCATTGTTTTTAGCAGAGCAAAGAACAAGCAAGAGCAGAGTGTGAGGCTGCAAGCCAAAGCAGTGGCATTCTCCAGGAATGAAGTCTAACTGCTTTTGTGACACCAAACTTACAATGCAGCTTCTTTTTCCTTCATCTCAGTGGCTCTTTCAAGTTCTTCAGCATTTTCATGGGAGTTACCTAAAATATTCTTTCTTCTTAGCACAGAGGACAGAAAAATGCAACTTATTCTCAAAATACCACACTGGTGATTTTGATGCAGTCTGCTACCCGCCCCCAATCTCCTCTTCAAAGAGCTGACTTCCTCCAGACAACAATGAGGATTATACAAGTTAACTGAGTGCACTGCATGGTCTGCAGGGAGTAAGTTTTGAAAGCTATGGAGACAACCATAGTGTCGTAGTTTATTGTCCCACAAGTCAACGCCAGAAGAAAAAAAAAAAAATTAAATTCTGGTTTCTATCAGATCCAGTTTGACCATCACTTTCTAGAATGCTGTTTCAACCACAGCAATGCTGTGCACTTTTTTCCTTTCCAGAGAGTAACTCAGGATTACTACACCTTGCTTCCTCCTGCAGTAAGCTGCTAGTTCTTCTCTAGCATTTAGGATTTAGAGCAACTTTAATCACTGATATTAAATCACTGTCTCGAGTCTGCATGAGCTGACTTGCCTCACTTTCTGTCAAATATCTTGGCAACACTGTGTGATCTCTTGGTCAGGTCCTTCTCCCTGCTCATTAACTACCCATATCCAGAGTTAATGATGAATATTCTTTGGAATGAGATTGCCTGACCTTGGAAGTTTTTTGATATTTGGCAGGGAAAAAAAAAAAAACCAACAAAACTGCTGACCTATAAAATCATGGTCTGCAAATAGCATTTCATCTATGTAATAAGGCTTCTTCCAGAACATCTCAAACTGAAAAATTTAATGAGAAGACAGCACCACCACATCAGAATCAATTTAAGTTTGGATTGTGAGAACAAACAAAAGCCACATACTTCTCGAAAAGTTCAGGATGCAACTCAAATACTATTTTTTTTTGTAAATGAGGAATAAAAGTAGATATATCCTGAAGTTAACCAAGAGCTTGTTTAAATGCAGGAACTTCACCTACCAAGAAGCAAAAGCTGAATAACACACACTGAATCATTATTCTCAAACCCCCCCCACCAAGTAACACCTCACCCTGGTAAGACAGAATTAGAAACAGCCAGATGTGCAAGCCTTCCTACAAGCTTGGCGATTTTCAGGCCAAGCACAGACCTCTGGTGACCCTGCCTCCTTCATCCCAGCACTGTTCAGGTTTGGGGGTGATGGAGAGGACATTTTTTACATCAGCACTATCACAGCAAATGCTGAAGAAGCTCTCAAGGCTCTGACATGGCATTCAGAACTCTGCCATAAAGTTAAACCAAACTTCCCCTGCTGTGGCACTGAAGTGGTGCTGTGCTGGGAGAGATCAGCAGCTGTACTCTTACCAGACCTCACTATACAAGAAACCAAAAACTAGATCCTTTATGTCTAGAGACACTGTGAGACAGAAAAGCATAGGATGAACAAAAATAAATACAGGTTGCTAACAGTTTTAAGAGAGAATTAACAGGATAATTGAGTCTGGTTTATACAGTGTGTTATAAGGAAGAGATTGCCAGAATGTTCAACTATCTGGGAATTAAAATTGCACTCAGTAACTGCAGCATTTCTAAGTCTTGCAGCTGTTTTGTCCCTTTCTTACAAGAACACTGCGATCTGACAAAGGCTGTTCCTCAGACCTCTCTCTAAAAAGGCAACCTGTTTGGACAGGCTGAGCATTTTATCTGCTCTGACAGTGCAGTGAGACTGATGGTGAGATCTATCCCACCTTTCCCACAAATCTGTCAAAATACCCAAATGTCTATCGCTGCAGTCCACCTCAGAAAACCTCTTCTGCTGTCTCTTGCTCTATCCCTTCTGATGGACTTGCAACACAAATGCAGAAAATTCTCTAAGCCTAATCTTGAGAGGAAACCACACAGAGGAAAACAGAAGACATAACACTGTGAAAATAGCTCTGCAGGGCAGGGTGGCTGCAAAACTGAGCATTCCTCCAGAGGTAAACTGTGGAGCTGAAATGCCACATCATCTGGGGATTTGGCTTCCAGTCAAAGCAACTCACTGTGGAGCTATACATCTAAGAGAAATTCCTGTGCTAGTGGGATCACTTTTTTGGCTCAAATGACACAGCATCATGAAGAGAATAGATACTGATTTAGCAAAACACTGGAAGCAGGAATTCCTCAGAGCTCTCTTACTTTCTGTCCATGTCAGAAGCAGCAGCGTAGTGCAAAGGGGTGCGTCCCCAGTCATCTGTTTCATTAATATTGGCTCCTGTTGTCACCAGAGTCTCAATGCAGTGGAAATGACAATTTGCAGCTGCATAGTGCAAAGGTGTCCTGGAACATAAGTGGCAATTTGTTACCTCACATTCCAACATATACTGAGGAGGATAAAGAAAAATCTTAATTGCTGCGTTCCTACAGATTTCCAGCAGTCAATTTAATTCATGGAAATTCATTCATTTAATTCACTTTAATTCACGGAAATTTAACAAAATATTGTGTTAATAGAAAGTTCTGGTGCAGCTATGAATCCTAACAGGATACAGAGCACCAATGTGTGTCTTGCAAACAGCCTAATGCCCGTGAGAGCCTCTGCTGTGGCTCTGCAGACACGCTCCTCCTCCCAGCTTGCAGGCAGAGCAAAGCACAGTGTCCATCACAGCATCTCCTTTAGCTGGCACAGCAACATCCACAGCAATGCTTTCTGTGGGGGCAAAATCCTCCAGGAAGCACCTCCAATAGCAGCCATCCTGCCATCATAAGCCAGGTGTCGTCTTGGGCACACCAGCACAAGAATTTTGGCAGTGAGAAACAAGGAAAAGCTGTGATATTTTTAAAACAGAAAACTCAAGAGGGTGGGATGGCTTTAATGTATTTAATGAAGCCTGCACCTGTCTGGCTGGCATGTAACTGCTGCAGCAAGGGTTCTGCAGAGAAGACCAAACTACCTGATTTTACTGCTATTTTTCATAGAACATATGATTTGCAGTCTGAGGTGCCCTTTTTTCCTTCCCTATAGATTCTTTCTTTTTTAAAAGAGCTTCGTAATTTACCTACCTTCCACATTTGTCCTTCTTATTAAAATCTGCTCCACTGCTTTGCAAGAGTTTTATACATTCTACATTACTGGAAAGAGAAGTAAAGAAAACAAAACATGAATAAAACAGAAGCTTACACCTGCATTGCCCCCTGTCACCCAAAAAGAAAAAGTTACTCTAGTTATTTTTGTATTATTTGCTGTACAAAAACGGGGTACAGCCAACTATAATGTGAAATTCAATCAAACAGAAAGTGAAGATCTTAAAAGAAACTATTTTCTTTTTTTTTTTTTTCACTAGAAAACCTCAAACTTCTCTTCTGCAGAAAAAAAAGAAAAATTTTCTGAGAGCACAGTAAATGTGATCAGTGTGTTTGGAGATTTTGAATCTTTTCTGACCTAGTATTTTATAAAGGAATATTAAAAGAAAGTTGTTGCTAGCTTATAAAATGCCAGTCTAATAATGAAGAGGTGACATTTAACGAAATCCACCCCCACCCAGCAAAGCATCCAACAGTAAGCACTTTGCTCAAATCCTGTTTATTTTATGAAATATAATCACAAGAGTCACTTTTAGGTTTATTCTAATATGATTTGTTGACTATTGATAGATTTAAGCCCATCTCCAAGTGCTTTGTTTAAAAAGGGGAGTGGCTATTACAGTGATTGTCACATCAACACTGCATTTATAGAAGTGGAGGAGAATTTATCACATCCTGGCTGTTTCATCATCTTGTTTAAAGCCAGGTAATTTTTAACAGAAAACAAACCGGCTGCATTCTGACATCTTTTGTAATTCAAGCAAATAAATGTAGGACTCCAAGCCAGAAAATGACATAAAGAAATGCAGCACTTTCCAAGACCGCTTGTCATTCACAGGGGCAATAAATCCATCACTTTTGCTCACAATCAGATGAGCAGACCTTTGAAATTCTTTTCCTAGCACTCATGCAACTCCCATTAATGTAATGGCAGTAACAGGCCTGAGTCAGGAAATAAACTGATGGCTTTTGTAGATCTCCAGCTACAGGAAAAAAAAAAGGGGACTGGATGTAGTAATGCAATATTTTGGTGTCTGTTGATCCCAACTCTAAATTGCTGTTGCATAAAATAACTACACAACACTCACCACAATGCACTAAAAATAAAAACACTTGCTAGTGATGACAATCATAGTAAACCACTGGGAAAATACGGTTTATTTTCATGAGTCACTTTTGCTTCTTATTGAAGCCTCTCCTTCGCTTTAGGACTTCCAGGATGCTTTTATTATCCTTCTGGGATGCAGCCTTATCAAAGAGGTGGCATCTGAACTATATTAGAATAATCTCCATCCAAGCAACTGTCATACCTCTTACATTAATGTGAGAGAAGTATCAAGATGAATAATTCCAAAACAATAATAGAGCCAATATCTGGATCAATTTTATTGGGGTTTGGGGTTTTTTTTCCCCCAAGAACAGAAACTTTGTGATACAGATTTTGGTCCACTGAGAAGAAAAATCAACTTCCAGAATGACTGCCAAGTATTTGCTGTGGATGAGCATTTCTACTTGCTATAACCACAGAGAATCCAAGGGCTGTAGCCAAGGCTCCATTTCAGCTGTTTTCTGAGCCATAAAGTACTCAAATAGAACAGTCAAAAATCAGTGCTTGCCAAACGTTCTGTCCTTTTTCTAGATTAGCTTCACAGCACTTCACTGACAATTATCTGGAAATATTTAAAATAACTGGATGCTACATTCACATTTTAAATTGAAGCATTTCAATTTTCACTTCAATTTCCCTTTTCTGCCCTCCCACCACTTTTCAGGAATGCATCACCCTGAGAGAGGGGCAGCCTTCTCACTTTCTGATTTGGAGGATATGGGTTTGGTTTTGGTTGGTTTTTCTTTTAGAAACTTAAACTTGCACCTGAAACATGGGAGAGAGGGAGATGAACTACATTTGGACTCCAAGGTTGCAATCTGATGGGCACTGCTGCACAGCTGCATTTTCAGACAAGGACACGGGCCAGAGATGGAGGCCAGGAATAACTCCCCTGCCAGCAGCATCCCAGGAGCTCCAGCTCCTGCTCCTCTCTGGGTGTTCCCTAGGGACTGATGCTGGCCTTGGTGACTGTTGTGGCCATCAGGAAGGCCTGGGCAAGTGCAGCATCCCTCTAAAAGCTGAAACAGCCTTATCAGGGGCATGAAGAGTTTTCCCTCCTGCCTGAAACCCATGCTTCAAATCAACCCGTGCCACCCTACACAAGGGCAGTGGCAAAAGAGAGCCTGAATTATGGCACCAGCCTGCCTTGCACAGCACTAACTTCCTCTGTGGATGGCCCAGCCAGGCTGGCTGGCCCCAGCTGTGCCCCAAGGTGCCTTGGAGCAGCCACAGCACAGGTACTCACCCTCCGGCAGCGGCCGCGTGCAGGCACGTTCTTCCGAAGCTGTCGGGGGTGTCTATGTCAAAGCCTGCAGACAGCACGTGCTCATTACTAAACAAGGACACTATGCTACACTTTTGTCCTAGTTAAACCACAAGAGACATCGCAGAGACAGAAAAATCAGTTAGTCAGGAAAAAAAACAGAGCGCAGGCAACTACAGTCAGAGCGAGGTTGTCACGGGAACGGCGAGCAGCTGCTCCGCTTTGGCAGCTCTATAAAAAGAGCTGAGAAGATGACGAGCGAGCGTCTATTCCCACATCCAGCTCCTCCACATCCCTGTCTGCAGCCATGTGACAGGCACAGACTTACCAAGAGGACTGTGACAGCAGGACAGGAAGACAGAAAACATGGAGACATGAGAAAGAAGCACAGAGTCAGCCTAAACATGAATTGGGGCTTTTTTCGTTGCGTGTGGCTGTCAGATTGGGAAGAGGCTTCCAGCAGCATATGAGGATATCCATCAAGATGCACAAGGCCAAAGGCAGCAGCCTGACAGTGCTAACTCTGGTCACTCAGAGTGTTTTCTCTTCCTAGCTAGTGGTCAAAGCCAGAGCACGCCAAGTCTTAATATAACAGGATATGTAATTACCATTTTTCATATTTCTTTTATACCCTACAGGACTCAAGTTAAGGGGAAAAAGTAGTTGTAGGACCTTTTACATGTTAAGTAATGAAGGAGTTTTCTAGAAAATTCATATGATCTGGGTCAAGATTTTTTAACTCACAGGAACTCTTGCCTGGAAAAAGCAGTATTTGGGATTTGGCCACTGATTACTGACTCTTTTGAAATGGTTGCATAAGCAAGCTCTGTCTTGTTCTGCTTTGGGCTCTGGTGAGGATCCCAAGCCTGTTCTCTTGACACTACACCCCCACTCATTTTCTCTCTCATGCCCCCAGAGCTTTGGCCAGCCTAACTCCTTAACTACAGATTCAGAAACATACTTTAGCTGCATGTAGAAAACATCATCATCATCATCAGGGAGGTGTAAATAGCTGTGCTAGTGCAGACCCCAAGGAGATAATTTCAGAATTACTCTTTTGGCGGGCAGAGGGGGAGAATCCCCAAAATGAAACAGGATCTCACATTCCTACAGTTTGGAAAGGGGTTCTAAATTCCCTCTCCCTCCCCTACTGAATTAGTCTAAACTCTCTGAACCTGCTGGGAGAAAAGAGCTCTGGGCATAAACAACACAGGAATACCAGCATGGCTTTGGGAAAGCCTTGCATGCTCTGTGCACCACCCCACACAGCAGCACAGGAAGCCTTTCATTAGAATAATTCACAACAAGGAGTTGAAAGGGGCTGCAAGCAGCAGAGACAAACACTACTCGAGTTCCAGGGACACTGGGGGATTTACTCACCCGATGATAACAATTTCCTGCAGCAGTCTGAGTGGGCATTCAGTGCTGCTAAGTGTAAAGGGAACATGTTGTGGATCCCACACCTGAAAGGGACAACAGCCTCGTGAGGAAATGCAGGTTACATACGTACACAGCACATCAAAAGCTCCTTCCAGAAAGGCAACATTTTTCTCATGCTTTTCTAGGAAGATCCTTCCTTGTTGCCTGCCATTATTTTTATCTGTATTTCCTTAACAGCCTTCTTGAGAGTTAAAAATATTCTGATGCAGCAAAGTCTTGGCATTATGCTTTGAACAGAATGTGGCAGGATGGTTTGCAAAAATTCCAGGCGAAGCCAAGGTAAGGGAGGAAGTAAGAGAGCAGAGATTGCTTGGAGTCAATTGCCCAGTGAGCCACAAATTTCTGCACCAGCTACACACATGGCAACTGCCATTCTCAGGGAAATGTAAATGCCAAAATCTTCTCCATATTATTTCTGAATCCTTTTTTTTTTTTTTTTGGCAGATGAATCTTCACATTTTCCTTTAGGCTGCCATGTCACAGTTTTCTTTTAGAGCCTAAGAGCTAATAATTTAATTTTCCTATTTGCTCCAGCTACTCTCCTCACCTCCTCTTTCACTTTTTCCACTCTTTAACATATGACCTTCTTTTCAATCACACAATAAACTTCGAGAGCAGACATGATGAGTAAGAAAAGAAAGGTAGCCATTAGATTGAGCCTATCTATCATTAGTCTAAACTCATATCAGGCAAACATGTATTTTTTAAACAAGCTGAGCACTCAGCAACTTTAATTAATATCAGGAAATCATGCCAGTTCAATCCCTAGGCATGCCACCGCTTACTGTCTTAGAATAAATACTTTTGGGTCTGGACATCTTGATGTCTTTCATTCAGCATTGTTTTGTGTTAAGCATCTTGTTATTCTAGAAATATTATCCTGCTGGCAGTTCTCCAAGTGCACATAACATGGAGCCTCTGAAACCAATGAGCTTGACAAGATTATCATCTACTGCCTGCTCCAGCAGATTTTTTTAAAACTTACAAACTCCAAACAATAGCAGATGGATTCATATCAGTCCTTCATTTCTGTGACACAACTGGTGGATGGGAGAGTATGATCACCTCATGGGAGAGGATTTCAGATACAGAGCCAAAGACAAAGGATCTTGTCTTTCTACCAACATAGATCATAATTACTTAGGAAGCTTAAGACATTAGTTAATGTGGATGTTTACAAAGATATCTTGCTCTCTCCAAGATTTTATACATAAATGTATTTAACTAATTTGGGTCTGTTTTCAAAAGAATTATTCTTTCCAGAACCCACAGGCCCATTCTTCTCTCTGTCTTCACATTAAGTGTGTCCTCCTTGCTGCTTCACTACACTGACTTGTGCTGCTGTAGATTTTAATTTTGCTATTAGCAGCATCTGTATCTTAGGGTAAATGTATTAAGAGATGATCTGACAGCCTGTTCTTTGAAGAAAACATTGCAAGCTCCACTGAGCTGCTGCATCTGTACAAACAGGTTGCATTTTCCAGCCATGGATTCATTTATTTAAGGTAACACTGGACATTCTGTATTGCTGTGCTCCTCCCTACACTCATTTCCCTCTGTCTCCTCCTCCACCTAGTTATCTAACACAATAATATTCATCTTTTTGCTCAAGATTTCCACACAGCAGATGTTTTGGCTGGTTTCCACTGAAATCCACTCTATGCACATTTGCTGGCCAGTGTCCCACTTCTGCAGTGCTGTTCACACTGGTTCCTCCCATCACTTGCACACTTTCCCTTCCAGTGCACTGTCTCAAAGACTGGCCAAGCTGTCTGCACTTGTTGTGAACAGTGCTGCAGCATTTTCTTTCCTAAACCTGCTTGGGGAGCTCACCCAGAGTTAATGCAGCACATATTGAAAGCACATTTAGCACAGGCAGTAGCATCATTTCCATCTGCCAGGTACCTCTGAGCCAACTTCTTATTTGACTTATTTCTGCTGCTGGAAAAAGTGTTTTATTTGATCAATGTTCCAATCACCCAACTGTGAAATAGAAATTTCTAACTGGATAACCCTGATTCCAAGAGTAGAGTGGGCTATCCCAGTGCATCTCATTTTCCCTTAAAACCTCAAGATAACAGACAGCAACTGACTGTACTGGAGAGAGGAAAAACCTACACCTCTATTAAGACACCAAGATCTTCACGCTGGCTGTATTAACAAAATCCAGTGACACTAGCTGAAGCCTGTGGAATCGCATTATCCATGCCAATTGAAGATCTGCTCCACCTTCTCAGTTTGCAGGGTGACAGTTGTACTTAGCAAAGGAGAATGGGCAAATGTGTCACTTGCATAAACACCATCAAGCAAATAAACAAAATACTGAGAGCTGCAATTATCTCCCAAATTCAAACCAGTCATTTGCATCTGAAAGCAGAATTTCCTAACTAGGTAAGCCAAGAAAAGCCCCTGGTTTCTATGGCAAGTTCTATATAGAAGACAAATTATATTTTGGAGAGATGTGGAGGTTAATTGCCAAAACTTACATTCATGAAATCAGATGCTGCTCTGAAACACCTGGTACAGATATCCCTCGTGGCACTGCATTACCCTGATCTCATACCCCTGTGTTTATGTCCAGGTTTGCTATTTCCTTTTGACAGACCCCAGGAACCTGACCATAACTAAACAATACCCAAGTACTCTCTCTATATATACACACACCCCCACTTCATGTACATTAATACCACTGTCCCCCATCAATGCTTCAGGGAAAAGAAGCAGTACTTGTACAACTTGTAATCATTCAAGTGAACACAACAGGAACTTAGCAGGGTTTGCTTCCCCTCCACACTTCCCAGTTGTTCATATTTTAGTCTCATATCGCCCATTGAAGTACAGTACAATTTTGCTTGTCAGTTTTAACCTTCCTCCTTCAGAAGGTGAGGAGCAGCTGTGTTTCCAGGCATTGGACACAACACTCGATCCTTACAAACAGCTCCACTTGAGGCACCTACTTGGCAGTGTCGGCCCCGCTGGTTATGAGGGTGTTGATCAAAAGCTCGTGTCCGTATCTTGCAGCCACGTGCAGAGGGGTGTTACCATCCTTATCAACACAGTCGATTTCCCCTCCTGCAGAAGAGATTTTCACACAGTTTAACACTGAACAGTTCAGCATGGACCAGGGACCACAAGTGCTGCACCATGAGCAGCCCAGAGCTGCTCTCTTAGCCACAGAGACACTGAATTTCCCAGAGCAAGGAGCAGCACACAGCAAGCTCTGAGCTGTCAGTCATGGTCTGGCAGCAACACTTGCACCTCTCTCTCCACCTGCAGTGGTGGGGAAGAGTGGTGGGAATGGGATGATGTACAAAGGTCAAGTACATCATCTGGATTTGCTGCCTATCTAAAGGTACAAATGAGTGACCAGAAATGAACTACAAAATAATCTGCTGAAAATGTACCCTCATTTGTAAAGGCACTGCCACTCAGCCTTATCTGTAAACAATGTTAAACAGAGTTCACTCCTGAGGCCATCAGGAACACACTGCAAATGAAGGTGTTGTGTGCTTTTTGTGTGTCTTGCCAAAGAATAGCTGAATAGTGCTTTTGTAGAACTTTTCCTTTTGCAATTTAAACCTGGCATCTTGTGTTTTATTCACATAAGCAGGAAAAATGGATTATTTCTTTAGACAGATTACAGACAAGTCCCTGTTTTCTTTCTGGACCAAGAACTGCAACTTTTTCAGTCTCTCCTTGCCAGTCAGGTTTACTGCACTCCAACTATTCTCTCTTTCCTCTCCAGCTGGCCTGCATCCTTGTGGAAGCAAAAGCCAAAACCAGTACTACAGCTGACATCCCCCAATGCTGAGCCGAGCAAACAGGATTCCTTCATGCCTTCTGGCTACACTCCTATCTGTGCACTCCTGGACATTGCACAGCACCACATACATCCATGATCCATTTCTTTAAGCACCACAACACTGCTGACTTGTGGTCAACAACCTTCTGACCCTCTACAAGCCCCAGATCCCTTCTTGAGGGACTGCCACCCACCCACCTGTTGCCATTCTGAACTTGTCCAACTGATACTCCTGCCTGTGTGTGTGATTTTTCTTTTGCTTTGCTTGCATTGTAACTTCTGTCTCCAGTTCTACAGGATCATTTTTCATTCTGACTCCACCTTCTGCCAAACTAACAGTCTCTCCCAACTACATTTTTTTTCTCCAAATGTTAAAAGCACATTTTCTATTCCACTATCCAAGCTTTTAATGAAAATACTGGATAGTTCCAGACCCAGAAGGGAAACTGAAAACTCCCTTACCACACCTTCCATTTCAACAACAATTCATTTATTACTAATCTCTGAGTGTAGTTTTACAACCAGTTATGCAGCAGTGCTGTAGTATTTTAATACTCTGTTGGTTTGCTGTGAGAACACTTTCCTGAAAGCATGCAGAAAGTCTTGCTACCACATCAAGATATGGTAATACTTACTGCATGTCCACTACTCACAGGTGATAGCAGGGTTTAATTGCAACAGGAAGAGTTCTAGTAAAGCACTAGACAACATGCCCTGAGAACCTGTGGATTCCCCACTCCTGGAAGTGTTCAAGGACAGGCTGGATGAGACTCTGAGAAACCTGATCTAGTGCAAGGCATGCCATGGGGTGCATTAAAAAAAACAGATGATATTTTGGGTCCCTTCCAACCTTTCTAATTTCTGATTTTTTAATGGTAAACAAAGGTCAGTGAAATGTTTGAACAGGTTCCCTGAGCATCCACCAGTGGAGGTCTCCACAAACAGAAACTGAACAGGGAAAAGTCAGAAGACTATGCTGTGTTCACAAAGCCTATTAAACTGCTGTAGAAGAGAATTGTGATGTTCCAGCTTCTTTTACTCTTGAGAAATCTATGCAAGATACTGCCCACTTTGGCTGATCTATATATGCTCCCCAGCATTTCTTTGTCCTCATTTTTAAAGAAAGGCATCACACTTGCAGTTTTCCAATTTTAAGGTAATCCATTCTTCCTCTACAAGTTTCTAGAGACAGCAACCAGAAATTGAGATGTCATTAGCCAACTCATTAAGTACTGCAGAATGAAACTCCATTGCTTTAAATTATTGACATTTCTCTCTTCCCAAGATCCCATGGCAATGAGGTATAAAGTCACTTGCAATGAGATCTGTGTACAATACTAAAATTAGAGGGGCAGAAAACAAAGAAAGAAAGACGTGAAACCCAAGTAAGTGGAAGAAAAGTAGAGAGGCATGAAGGACAGATGAAGAACTGCCAGTCCTTTCACACACAAATCCAACAGCGAGCAAACAGTGGCTCTAAGCCTGAGCATATTAGACTAAATAACTAAAAGTTGCAGTAAAGCAGAGTTTCTTGCATTTTTCCCCAACTCCCTTGGAGAGCCACTCCAGAGGCACAGGAACTCACCGTTCTGGATGAGGGTCTGCGACCGTGTGAACCTCCCATGGACAGCTGTCATGTGCAGGGGGCTCTTCCCATCCTTACTCTGACAGGAATCAAACAGAGCAGTGGTTTAGCATGTGAAGGCTTATGAAAGCAAAGGTACAATAAGCACAGAGCTTTGGGTTTTAGAGAAAGAAACTGAGACCAGGAGAGCCGAGCAATGAGAAAATAGCATGGGAGTGGTACCAGCCTCTACTCACACCACTTCATGTCTATTGGCATGGGGTTTCACCTTCGTTGGCAAGCACAATTCCCAACTTCTTCTTAATAATTCTGAGTTTAAAGAGAGCACTGACTATTCACTGATCTTAAGGGACTTGCCAGAGGTGTTAAATGCTAGGAGCTAAATGCCATTTTCACAGATGGGAAACTGAAACACATGGAGTTTTAACTAAAGTAGTCAAAATCTTATATGAACTCAGAAGACCTGAAGACTTCTGATACTTATACCAGTACTCTCTGTTGGATAACAGCAAGTTCCTTTCAGCTTCACCAAGATGTGTAAGTTGTGCCTTTGAGAATATTCAGATAGCCTAAGCAGACTTTGTAAGTTGGGGGCTCTGGAGTAGGTAACAAGCAACCCTGGAAGGGGAACTTCTTGGAATCAGGTTTAATTATATGCATATTACAGGGGGGAGAAAAACACTAAAAAGGAATAGTTCTTTGACTTAGCACTGTTCCCTGAGATAACATTTTGACAGAGCTCCTGGAACTATATTTTAGTACTTTTTAGTGCCTTCATGAAAGTGGCTGGTCTACAGTTCAGAGTTCTCATTGTATTTATCAAGGCACTGAGAGCTCTCCTGCTAGGATGTAATCCCACCCAAACAGTTTCATGATCAACATTCTCAGCATCACTCCAATTTCATCAAGGATTTAAACCCATGCTGTACTTGTTGTTAGTTTCCTCCTGAGATACGCAAAATAGGATAAAGCAAAACCGTAACGCTGGTATTCAAGTTTTACCTGAATATTAACATCTGCCCCATTATTCACGAGTAGCTCCAGACACAGTGCTCCATGAGTGGAGGCAGCAGCAAAATGCAAGGGGGTGAACCCATTGTTATTAGGCTGATTTACATTAGCACCATAGTCAATCAGCTCATTAACAACAGAGTCCTGACCATTGTAACAGGCAATGTGAAGTGCAGTATTTCCATAGATGTTCATCTCATCAATCTAAAATGAGACAAGGAGACATAGTTAAAATTACAGACATCAGCTTAGCGTTTTACGTAATGCATCACACACTGCAAATGGAAATAGCTGGAGGCCTGAACTGTCACAGGGCAGAGTTCTCACCAGCACATTTCATCGACAAATTATACTCCCAGACAGCTTCACTTGGAATGCTTCACCTTTCCTATTATTAACTTTTTATCCCACTGACAATTTCTAAAACCAGTGTGAAGCTTTAAGCTGATAGCAGGACTATGTAATGACGGTAATGATGACAAAAGTCCTAACAAGCTGGAAAGCTTTTCCATGTAAGTGGAAAAGCAGGATGAATAAAAAGCTCACAATCTTTATATTTAAAAAGATTACAAGAGTGAGTATTGAGGTTTGGTGAACGGAACGAGGCATAAGAGCTGTTTCCACAGTTTTATTTTGGATAGGGAATGAAGATATCTGAGTGAAAGCAATGTGAAAGTGCACAGACATTTACACTTCAATAACACACCAGTTTCAGTAGCTCAGTGTTATAAAGGTGTAATTAAAATTATGTTACTTCTTGATGACCAACTTAGTATTCAACTGCTGTTCTGTAAAATGAGACAGATTGTACAAAAGATTCGGGAATGCCATGAACAGCCTTCCATGAAATTCAGGCATCTCAAAGATCATATCCCCAGTGGTGGAGAATGTGGAACTTAGAGGGACTTATTAGCATAGCGCTGTTAATAACAGGAAACAGCTATTCAACTTCACAGCCAACAAACAGCCTGTGAACGTGAACAATTGACAATTTTCTGGCAGGTCAAGTCAGCTGAAAATGCCATGGCAAAAGCAATGGCTTTATTTGACATCTCTGATTAACTGTCTGGTTAGGCTCCTCTGGTCATCTCACCACTGCTGTGAAGAGTTGACAATAACAAAAAGTCTGTGCCCTGAAAAAAAGGGTTTTTTCAGAGTGAAAACAATATATCAGCTACAGAGGAAATACAGGTCTGTAAACTGAAACAGCCTGAACTGCTGTTTAGTAAAGTACATATTGTGTATGTTGAGAACAATCACCCATCATATCAAAGGAAATGCTGACCCAAGGAAAATTTCACTATCTTCTGTAGGAACAGGATATCTCCTAATTCCTTCAGCAAGGTGGCCTCGAATTTACTGTCCATATCAGACCTTCTTTAATACAGAATGTGTCCTGATTTTTGAACCAATAAACCACATGAAGCAGAAGTGGTCTGGAAAGCGGGACCCCTCTTCTTTAGAAGTCATTGTCTTTAGCATAGCATCCATAGGAAAGAAGAAAAGACTATCCCTAAATAGAGAGGAATAAAGTGCACATTGCCACATACCTCCACCCCCAGGTTAAGGAGTTGTTTCACAATATTAATCTGCCCATTAGATGCAGCTGCATGAAGTGGGGTGTAACCCTTCTTGTCTTTACAAGTCACTTCTGCACCATGATTAATCAGTAAGGCAACAACTTCCAGGTGACCTTCAAAAGATAAAAGATGGCTATCAATGAGTAGACCATCCTACAGCATCACTTCTCCCAGATTACTGCTTTCTTGCTAATACATTGCCCTTTCACTGCTGTTTCAAAATGCTCCCATTTACAAAGGAAGAAAAAGCATTTTCATAAATGTTTCTAATCCTAGCTCCAGGCCTGGTGAAGAAATCCATGCATTCACCTTCTCCAAATGTGTCAAATTTCTCTTTACTGAATTGATTTTCCAGTTGCCAGAAGAACAAAACCACGCCTCTTTTCCAATTATTTCTCTCAAGCTAACAGAGTGTGTTTTATTCTCCCTCTTAAGGAGGATGGTGATACAGTGAGCATAGCAGCAAGGCAATGCAAGCCTCTCAAAACAGCATCCTACTGATGTCACCTGCAAACACAACTGCTAACACTTCTTGGGTTTTGTTGGAGATAAAAAATAACCTTAATAAATTATAAAATGAACATGAACAGTCTCATTGCTTTCTGCTGAGACAGAACTGTCTTAGAATTAAACATTTATTATCTCAAACACCATACAGAGTTGTGTTCCATCTGAGCTGCACAGCACTTTCATGACAAGGGCAGCTCTGGTCATGTGCAGGACCTAGGAAACCATATGTATGAAATCCGTAGATAATTAGTGTCTAAAAATAATCAAAAATTCCAGAAACTCTGTAAGGGTTCACAGCTCTCATCTCATTATCTAACTTCTGTCTAAATTGCACTACAGACTCCATGGCTGATTTAGGCCTAATGTTCTCTAAATACTTTTAAAAGTACATCATGAATTTCTGAAAACATTTACGTGGAAAAGAGGTGTAGAATTGCACAGCACAATGTAAAAGCCTTTCAAATCTAGAAAGTGAAGTTCAAAGCTCATTAGCTCAAAAGCCACATCACAGTTGTTGGCAAGAGCCTTTCCATCTGTGTCTGTGTGTATCAAAAAACCACACAATATGCTTTTCTCACAGTTGAAAATCTTATATTATCTCATTTCTAAAAGTGCCAGGATTAAAATCAAGATTTCTGACAAGTCAAGTGAAAGAGTTCCTGGCTGAGGGCATGCAACTCCCCACAAACTGTAACCTGAAATATACAGCTTGGCCAACAAAAGCTCTTAAACAAGCAAGACCACTATCACAGGCAATCTTGTATATTTAAATTATAATGTCCCACTGTAAGAAATTCCTTGAAAGGAATGATAAGGCAAACTGTTTGAATTAAGCAGTATTTGGTAACATCACTTATTTTTTGAACAGACATTCAGTTGCTCTTGCCACTCTGGAATAAAAGGTGACAATTTGCTCCCAACAGGAATAAAGTGCCTACTGTGCATTTCCTAAGAATATCATAACCTAGCTACTTATAAACTTCAATAAACAGCAAAATTTAGGATCATAGTTACCTGCATTTCATTTAAAGTATTTTTTAGCAAAAACTGAAACAAATATAACATTTTTTTTTTTCTAGCACAAATATAGTTCAGGCTTGACTTAGAGTCAGGATAAAAAGACCAAAATGAGAAAGCCCACAATTGACCGTCTTAAAAAGGAAATCACAGCCAAGATCTCCCTAGCTGCAAACCCATAAATGGACAGTGTTTATTTACATCAGCTGAACCCTTCCCTCTCCAGGGTAATTACTACACTCTCTTTCCACGGCCAAGTGTGTTCTTGTCCATTTTAAGACATGCCATCCATTTGTGAATAGGAAATTAAAAAGAAGGAGCAGCAGCCCAAGCCTTACCCATGTACGCTGCCCAGTGAAGAGCTCTTCTGTCCTTTTTGTCAAAAGCATTGATGTTTGCCCCCTTGGCTAAGAGCAAGTTCACCATCTAGAAGTAACAACAGCAGGTAAAGCAACCCTCCAGATCACACACTCAAAGGTCTGTAACAAATCAATCTTGCAATAAAGCTGGAATCACATTTGAATGATCGTTTCTGATATTCGCTATCAAGAAGATTATGACAGACACAGGCATTACTACCTCTTTCCTACAGTCCAGTGCTTTAAAGGCCAAACACCATCACCATTTTACAGGAACAACCATTCCTCTTTCTTCTTTTAATTACAGTACAACTCATCAACTTTCTTTGACAGAAGCTTACTGTTCCAGTCTAAGAGTTTTTATTCCATATCGAGATCTTCAGGTGTGGAATGGGAAAATGAGGATCCTTAAACTCAGATCTAAACACTAGCAAAACCTAGGAGGCAAAAATCTAGGGGCTTTATTTACATTTTTTCATATAGTTAAATAATAATAATACTAGAAAGGTTTGCTTGTATAAGTAGGGAAAAACAGAAGCACGTTTTTCTAGAACATCAATTAGAAAAGCAGAGTGACTGGATCTGGCACAGCTGCAGGTTCCTTCAGTATGAAATGAATCCACCGGTCTTTCCATTCTGCCACTCTTACTTTCACAGGCAGTCCAGCTCCAAAGAAGCAAGGAGGTGCTGGAGCTGCTGGTGGCACAGCCAGCTCTCCAGGAGTGCCTGCACACCTCACTCGCACCCTGGCTCTGCACAGCGACCTTCAGCCGCTGCTGTGTTTCTGCACCCGTCCCACACTTTGGGAAGCAGCCAAATGACAGGAACCCTGGGGCTCGGGGACACGGGGCTCAGTCCAGACCCAGCCACAGCAGGTGAAGGGTACTAAATGAGAGAACAGCTCAGCCAGGCAATGCAGGGCGAGGCTGGCAGCGCTCACCCACCTCGATGTGTCCATTGAGGGCGGCGTGGTGCAGGGCCGTCCGCCCGCCGCGGTCCGACACGTTGACGCTGCTCAGGAGCGGGATGAGGATCTCCGCGCATTTCACCGCCTTGTTGGCGGCTGCCACGTGCAGCGGCGTCTGCCAGTTCTTGTCGCGGGCATTGACATCGGCAGAGTGCTTGATGAGCACCTGCACGGCCTCCTGCAAGGGCGGCACAGCCACAGCCGTCACCCGCGGGGAATGCGCGGCCCTGCCCCCGACAGCTCCCTCAGGCTCAGGGCCTGCGTTACACACAGCCGGCAGGGGGCACGGAGAACAACACCCCTGCAAACCACCTCGCAGGCTTCGGGAATGGTGTTGTTCATTCAAATGGACACATTTCACCTCAGCACACATTTACCCACAGCACACATTACCTCTGCTGTCACCGACAGCACAGGCCTCACACTCCAAACTCGCCCGGTGGATTTGAGGATGTCCTAAGCTGCCTATGCAGAGGTACCATGTTGTTTAGTCAATTAACCATCAGTACCCCGGAGCTGTGCTCTCAGTGATGAAATGAACTCGCTTGAGCCATTAGTGTCACCAGCGATGGGCTCAGCCTTGGCTGGACACTCCCGGAGCTGCCCGGCCCCGGCTCTGTCGGACATGAAGAAGCTTCCGGCAGTTTCTACAGAAGATGCCGCCACACAAACCCAACACACACTGCTACAGGACTCACTGACAACACGAAAAGCACGCCGAGAGAACGGCAAAGTGCTGCACGTTTTATTTATAAACAGGAAAAAGGAGAAAAGAGAACAAGGTGTGAAAACAAACTTTTAGCTTTGCAAGAACATGAGAATGCTGGTGTCCCCAGCTTGGCATCAGCATTCCTTTCCTCCCCAAGGCCTAAGCATAGGCCAAGGGTCTTGACTGCAATATCCATTCTGTCAGCCTGAGACCAAACAACATCATTTAAGGTTAATTTTGTTGGTTAAAAGTAAATATTTGCCAGTGAGAAAATGTACTGTTCTCTCTTGAGAGTCCTTCATGCTGGAGAACTCACAATCAGTTCATTTCTGCTTCTACTCATGCATCTGCCATTAAGCAAGTCAGATAAAACCCACCAATTTTTCTCAAAACTGTGTTTGTTTTCTTCTTCCTTTTTCCCCTCACAAACAAACAAAATGCAGAGGAACTACTGGGACACAGTAGCATTCAAGCAGCCTGGTCTCATAAATACAACTCACATCTGGTATGTGGGAGAGCCCTAGTCCTACATAGTACCTTATTCTTTTTCCACAAACTGCAAAATTTTCTGTTAAGCCCGGCCAAAATTTTATTAATGAATAACAAATGCATACAGTATGTTTACATAGTACTTTTATATCTAGAGTGGCCCAGGAGAGTGCCTGCAGTCTGTATCAACACTACATACATTACTGGGAGTTTTATGCCTCTGTCCTCAACTGATCTCAGCAGTTTCATTTTCTACAGCCACCTCACAAACTGTCCTCTGACAGATTTGTTCAGTGAGTGACAGTGCTTCTCTCACAGCACTGATAATGTTATATGACTGCTGATGTCTCAATAGGATTTTGTTTTTTAAATTACAGGCCTACTATTTTAAGAGTCATTTATATGTGATTCACTGGAGACCAACCCAGCTGGGACATGAAGTCAGCAGGAAAATTCATGCACTCTTAGTGAAAAGAAAAAAAAAAGAAAAAAAAGAAAAAAAAAAGTTAAAGGAGAATTTTTAGAAGTAAATAATGAAGACTGAATACTCGAAGCTAAAAATACTTAGATTTTAAAAGAAAAACATTTACAGATTTTTTTTGTTTACATCTGCAGTCTGCTGCTCTTTCGGATTTGGGATCAAAAATTAAAATGCTTATGGAAAAGTTTTAATTCTATTGTTTTTCAGAGCATGAACTTTACCCTTTTTTTTATAGTTTCTCCATATGCATGCAGTGCCCAGCTATGGTGTAAGCCTCTGCAGTCAGTGTCTCTAACTATCCCAAGTTATCACCGTGAAATCTCTTCACTTTTTCAACCTATTTAGGGCTGGATGCTGATATATCCATTAACAATCCTACACAGACACTCTAAGGGTTGCTGATTTGTAAATAAACATTTAAATCCCTAAAGCCCCTGAAATATCCTTAAGATGTAAATAAAGAAGTGTCCATTCTTTTAATCAACATATAAAAGGATTCAAGGAGATAACTTCTGAATCCTCTGAAATCTTCATAGTAAATGATTGATAATAAAACTTAAAATTTGCCAGTGATCATTCTAAAAACAACTGTGCTCACAAAAACTTCCAAAACTACACCAAGTCCTACTGGTCAACTTCTGGACCAGTAATTCATCATCTTCCATCAATGGGAACTCTGAATTCACCTACTGCTACCTATTACTATCACCATCAAAGCTGCACATTTGTTCACTTGTGTAAGAAGGTAAAAAGCAGCACTGAAAGAGCCTCAGAAATAATAAATCCTGTTTCCAAATTGTTACCAAAAGTAGCAATTATAGTATAAATAATGAAGAAAAAATGCCAGGAGAAGAAAGCTGAACGTGTTTATGAAATATACCATGGAAAGGGATCAAAGGCTGGTGCCTTCCCCTGCTGCCTCTCTAATGCATCTGGGTACTCACTGCAAGGTACCAAAACTGCCAGCACACTTTCTCCTGGTGCTTCAGCTGACAAAGAGTTAAAGATGAGACACAAAGCCACAGAAAGACATACATTTTCTGATAAGACTGTCACTGATGATAAAAATCATGTACTCTGACACATCCAAAACCAGAAACCAAGCACGCTGCAATTCCCGCATCGGAAAGACTGTGGCTGTTTTTTAAGGTTTAAGTCTGATCTTTGTTTTCCAACATAGCTTTTTGTATTTTGCCTCATTACAGCATTCATAGCCTATCAGATATTCCTTTCAGAGAGTTTCAGGGGATGCTAGCAGCTGGGAAGCTCAGCCAGCAGTCAAACAATGCCCGAGTTCAGAAGCGAGCCCAGGATTCCTGCCTCCAGGCTTGGCAAGCGCTGAACTGTTACGGAGGTGATTCGAGTCCATCAGGCTCTGGAAGACAGCCACCCTCTGTCTCTTTGACAACCCCTCCCCTCATCCCCAGCAGCCAATTCCGTCTGCAGTTGGGCTCACTGTTAACAAATTATTGGAAGGGTAAAAGTGGACAGGGAGGTCCACAATGGAAAGCCAAGAATAATGGTGCAGTTGAAAGCAGAGGAATGCCTGAACTGCATTCCCAGTAGTTATTGCTGCTCCTTTTTAACATAGCAATGGAAGAGGTACTGGATGATGCCAGAGGATTTCTATTTGTCAAGTAGAAGAAATATGAGCAAACCCTCCCTTCTGCTTGGATCAAGTGCATTAAGAGAAAACCTAACGGATGCCTTGAAATGTAATTAACCAAAACAAATTATGTGGTAATGCATGTTGGATCATATCCACATCCACTCCCTTCTGGCACACACACAGATGCACATACCCACAGTGATTTATTCCTCTTTTTTTGCCACCTGAAGGTGATGTGGGCACTGTAGACCACTGTGGACTCTCCCACGTGGGTCCTGCTCTCTGCTCCCTGTGACTTGCCATGGTAATGTAAAGCAAGGTGGAAATCAAGCACATGAAGGCTCAAGAGCAACTACAGGTAACTCGTCAACGCTGGCCTCCAGCTGCAAGGCCCTGGATGCAGGAAATGCAATCCCTCTCTGCATGCCCATGCCACCTACCACAGCTCTCCAGGGTTTGCTTTTCCCCCAGCATGTTGGTTAGGTGTAAAAGCAGGGTAATCAAATCCTACTCACTTCACTTCTCGAAGCAACTGCTCGATGGAGAGGAGTCAGCCACATGTTGTCCTTGGCATTGACACGAGCACCTGCAAATAAACAGCAGAGGTTACGTGCACGCCCTGGGTGTGACACTGAGAGCCTGGACCAGCTGCTTCCCAGTAACCAGAGCTGAGAACATGGTGCTCCCAGTGCTTCCCAGGACTCTCCTGGCACCATGTTCACCTTGAAAATGCATTTCCGGATGTCAGATAGATAAAGCGGGATTTGGGAAGAAAGGAACTGGATAGATAGGACTGTTATTAGGAATTGCTTTGTTTACAGGACACAAAAGAAGCAAGATTTGTTGGAAGGAATTACATATGTATGCATGTACACATGTGTCTGTGTAGATGCCTTTTTTTAGATCAACTGATACAGCTGGGGGTAGAAAAGCAGCCTTTGCTCAAAGCACTCTGCTGTCTGCAGACGTCATGAAGGGAACCAGCCTGAGCAACCATCTCTTGTTTCCAGCTCCATCAGGCAGGCCACCAGCAAATAACCACTTCCCTGCTTCACAAATCCTGCTGTGATCAAGAAAACAGGATTAGGAAATGCTCAGGTTGGAGACAAAACTGAGCACTTACTGCATCAGGTTCTGTGGGTGTTACTGGTCAAACAAGAGACGAGTAAGGATGAAGATAGTGATCTGCCTTCTGTGCAGTTCAGGGCTGCTCTAACAAGGGCAGCTGGGCAAGAGGATGGATTTGGGCTGGCTTGCCAGAAAAAAAAGGTAAAGGAAGAATATTTGACAACTACAGTGGTTCTGGCTGACTGCAAACTCAATTTTTTTTTTTTAAAGATATCCCATATATTTGTGCAATCAAAAAGATTTGTTTGCAAGAAATACTAAAGCTATTCACTGATACCTCAGGAAGGAAATCTAGTGATAAGGACTAGAGAAACTAGTTTTTTTAAAGGGCTAAATGTGAAAATATTGTACCTCACAGGTTTGCAGGTAGCAGTATTAGTCTGAGAAGGGCAGCACATGCAGAAGAAAATGTAGAGAAGCACGGATGTCATGTGCACAGCCTGGGTGAGCCTCTGAACTTCATGAACAAAGGGATGCTTAAGCTTCATTTTGAACCATAACTTAAGTGCATTCAAAAGGCTGTAATTAATAAATCCCACTCTCTGAATCACCAGTACTTTTTGAGAGCTCATTCTCAGGAATATTAAGATGCTTTTATAATAACAGTGAATAACAGTGGTTATTGGGAATCGTGCTAGATAATCAGAGAAGAAACAAGTTCTTGCATATTTCCACAAGTAAGGATGCAGTTTTTTGGCTGCAAGGAAAACAAGGCCTCCAACCACCTGGGCAGAAATTTCATTCATTAGACACTACGTTTATTTGTGTCACCACCAGTTTATGGACCATAAATCTCAGAAGGTGCATATTTAATTTATTTTCTCTCCTGAACACTGTACAAAATGAAATGTGTGATACTCCTCCTAGCTTCTACTCATGCTGAGAATATTGCTTGACACCCAACAGCGTTTGTGTGCTTTCCCTCTGTGAAAACACCACCTCATTTTAAGTCAGACAATGAAATTTTTCTGCTTATGTAACTAAATGTTGTGTTCAGATCAATATTTTGTGATACACTTTTACTACCATTTGCTGACTGAAGAGGTGAAGCAAAGGAAGATGCTGCACTTGCCTTTGCAGCCTAGCTCATGGAGAGATCACAGTCACAAAGAGGTGTTTATAACAAGTCATAAACCTGCTCCTCCAAGCCTCAGAAACCTCCAAACCTGCTCTTGGATACAAGTACTCATGCTTATCATGAGTAATGATACTTCAGAGATAAAGAACAATGAATCAGTAGAATATACAACACAAAATTAATTTTGACTCATGCTGAGCTAGTTGGGAAAGATCCACACAGTTCCTGAATCCCAGCACATTTCCACTGACACAAAGTTCAAGTTTGAAAAGCCCACATTATAAGTTTTTCAAACTCACTTGGATATATAAAAACTCCCCAAGATGCATCACCTACATTTTGTGCTGTTGATCAGACAAACCCTATAACCAACCCATGGATGACATTTTGGCAGTGAGGTGCTGGAACTAAGTGTCCTAGAAGAACTCTAGAAAACCTTCTTCCCTCATCAGGAATGTTCACTGTGACTTTTTTGGATGCTGTTTGGGAAAAATCGGCAAAACCGTTTCACCCTTCTCTTTATGAGGATGTTGCCTGTGCTGTTGCTTGCAAAACTTGAAAAAATGCATTGCTCCTGCAATCTCCTCACACCACAATGGAACAGCAGCATGTGACAAACAACACACACTGCAAGAACACATGCCATGCACAGATTAAATTTATTAACACCTTCCTCCCAAGGAAGAGAATCACGCTTGCATTTAGCACCTTGAAATCCCACCCAAGCATAACCTGTCAGCAGAGCTCTCTTCGTTTCAACCCTTCTGCTGCCATCAGGGGTAGAGCAGAAAGATCTGATGTATGATGTATGTCCAGCTAGTTACCCTCACTAAGCAATTAAGCAACCCAAAATTCCCCTCAAATGAAAAGAGGAAACACATAGCTACAGCAAACTGAGTTCTCATTTTCTGCCTTCTCCAGGTCTGGCTAGACTGGTGAGCCAAAGAAATGTGATTGTGGGGTCTGCATGCACCCATCAAAAGCCTGATCTGACTTTGAAATTTGGTGCTTTAAGAAGGAGGCTGGCTCAGGTCATCTCCAGAAATACATTCCAGCCTGAATTATTCTAGGATTCAAGGCTGGAAATTAGAAAGTGCCTTGTAATTAAAGGGCTGAGAATTCTGAAATAACTTTCAAAAAATATGTGGAATTCATTTGAAGAAGCAGGCTAAAGATTCGTGGAACCAACTGTGTAGCAAGGCTGCTTGCAAGGGGTTAGAAATTTGTACCATAAGGTTCCTTTCAGTCTCACATTCTTAAATCCCCATAAGCTTTACTCATACAGTTCTCCAGCTTAGAAAAACATTGCCTTTGAAATCTGCAAGCACATCCAGGAGTTTGCCATGAATTATGCTTCCTTCTTGAGAGATGACTGCTTTACGCTTTGTTCTGACATATTTTGATCATGTTTTCTGCCACTACAACAGTTGAGAAACTTTTTTTTTTTAAATTTCTTTTGTTTAGGTACTTCCTACTACACAGTTTCTAATATCCAAATAAACTTCCTGACTCTTAGAAACATGCTTCTAATGTAAATAGCACTTACAATTCATTTAAGCTAATTTATATTTCTTTTTGCTATTATTCCATAATTTTTGCTTAAGAGGAATTCTTGGATTGTACTCCTGGAAGTGAAGCCACATTTCAAGTATGTACTTTAGCAAGTTTCTGAATCACAAATACTGTCAGTTTGAAAGGCTTTGTAAGTTGTTAAAAGCTAGCTACTTTGTTTATTAATTCTGCTCAGTCACAGAGGCTGCATTTTATGATTGTATCACCAAATTTAAATATATTTAAATTTAAATATATTTTCTAGACTTGCAAAAAATGTAGCCAGCTCTGTGAAACTCAGAAATAAACAATGCCCAAAACTGCCTCACGTACACTTTGCTGGGTATTCCTTGTAGCTTTAAAATGAGCTGATTTACCAGTTCATAGCAGTGAGGGACTATACCTTACCTGACAAAATGAGAAGCTCAATGATGTCTGCATCCCCCAGGAATGATGCAACGTGAAGAGGGGTTCTTTTCTCAGCATCCTATAAAACCACAGATTTTCCAGTTATAAAACATAGGTCAATAAGTGCAGTCATTGGTATTAAAAAGCAAAGGATTTGTATGTATTTAATTTTTTTTCTGTGTGCTTTTCTGTTTGTAATTAGAAATGCAATCTCAGGCAGTGAAAGAACAAAATTCAAGGCCTCAACAACACACTTCCTCCCAATAATCCTCTATTTTTTATCACTCATTTCCACCAGACCTTGCAGAGACATTGCCTTTACTCCAATATCTGTTACAGGTAGATGAAATCAAAGCTAAAATGAGCAAAGACAGCATCTTTAGGTCTCTTTCAGAAACATTTTCCACTCTTAGGTACTGCAGCAACATAATCCAGATGCTTCTGGATATCAGACTTTGTAATGCAGTTTGCATCTACAGTACAACATCAGAGTCTCCAGAAGGATGACTCTGGAGAATTATTTGGAACCACACACAGGGTCAAGATGCAAACTTGTCTTGGTCTACACAAAGGTTCTTGTACACCTTAGCCTGGATATCATTTACAGCAATCCAAGATGGGCATGTACACCTTGACTGACCTTTAAACATAAAGTATTACCAGTCAAATCTGTCTTTAAACTTAGAAGAATTGCTAGCATCTATATATATAACTATAACTTCTGAAGTTATATATATATATATAACTTCTGAAATACATCCACTTTTTTTTTATTTCTATAATTTTCCAAATTAAGGAGTCCATTTGAAGATTTGTTTTTTTTTAGTTTCAAGGGGTATAAATACAGTGTTAACAAACCCCCTTTATTTTATTGCTTTATTCAGCTGATTACAGAACACAAGCCTTTAAAAGAAAATGCTAAATATTACAATATGGGAAATAACAATCACAAGAACTGATAATACTGCTCATTGTGCTATTTGACCCCTGTTTCCAGTCCTAAATGCATTTTGGTTTGGTTTCTGAACCACAAAAATAAATTCTAAGAGACCTTATCAATCAAACATATTCCAACCTACTAGCATTAAATATTTTAAACTGGTGACAAATTCAACACTTCCTGCAAACAATACCAACAGAGAAACCCTACCAATATTTACACACTGTCCCTGAAAAAGATCTCTGAGTCTGTCATGAAAAATATCATTTTCAACATGCCCAAGCAGTCATCAACCATAAGTTATTTTGGAATATCTTCAAAGTATGCTATAAATGTGGACAAATCTGTGTAGCAGAACCATTTGTCATGGGACTCTTGAAAATTGTTTTCCAGCACTTAGAAGCACAGAGCCACTGATCACCAGAACAGTTTACGTTTAATATTTGTGTTTGTAATTTTTTAAAAACATACATAATGTATGTAGTCCTCAAATTCTGCTGCAATGGGTTTTGATCTTCTGTATTGGGCATGCACAAAAAACCACTCAGGGTTACCTAAAACCCTGATTGTCACAGGTCAGAGGGGAAGATCTCTCACAGGCTTTCACTTTCTCACACGGTAGGTAAATTAAAAGAACATTAGCAGTGTCCATGCAGCAGTGTTCACTCAGGAACCAATATCACAAGTTACTCTCTCATGCTTCATCCCTAACACCACAGAACAGCTTCTTCATAAGTGCTTGTGAGATCTTTCATAGTTTTCATATTCCCTGTCCTAAGGCTACCTAGGGCAAAAAAATACACTGACTGAGCAAACATATACATAACAGCAGAACCAGTTTTATTTTTTTTTTCCCTTAGTTTGTTGATATTAATGCATGAAGCTCTCTTCAGTACAACACAGTGCTTGTAACAGCCCTTGTACCTGTCAGTGCAACACAGCCAAGTTTGGCAAGAGCAGAGCAGTTTGAAGTTGAATGCTAATGATACCAGACCAAGCAATTTTCCATATCATGGAATCAAGGCTACCCAGTGCTTTGTTGCTTATAAGCAATTTTCTGTACTAACCCGTAAATCTGATGCAAATTTGATAACTGAGGGAGGAAAGGACATGAAACAGAAAATTTTCCTCTTCTGTAACAGGAATAACTAACTCTGTAAGCTTTCTTTTTTAAAATCAATACAAAGCCCTATCATATGGAGGAATGTGAATCAAGTTCTCAGAGAAAGACAGCTTAGTCACAAAATTGAATTTAAGCTTTATTTCTCCAAGAGGAAAAAATGCTAAAATTTCTCCATTTATCACAACCAGGCACAAATCAGCGTTCACTTGGACACAGAGCCCTGCAGGCAGCATTTTCAGGAGTTTGGCAGGGAGAAATCCACCCGCAGCCGTGCAGGAACATGCTCGAGTTCCTGTTTAGACTGTGCCCAGCACTGATACCAAAACAGAGGAACTGAGCTTCTGTCTGTCTGTCCCCCACAGTCACCCTGACATTCATTCAGCTCCAGACCTCTTCATCCTGTGGTGCTGCTGACAGCAGCACAGAATGAAATCAATGAGGATCTAAAGACTGGAGCCTGTACACACAGAGAGGGATGAGAATTGTTTCAAGGAAAGGCTTGGCACAAGCCCAAAGCTCAGCATGGATTATCGAGGCAAGGAAAGTAAGTGAGGGGAAGAGATGATAACAGGGTTACAAAGAGCATTAAGGGAAATAATCAGACCTGCTTCAAGTGCAGTTCTCAGAAGAACAAAAGGTCAGCAAGAGACAGCAGATAAGGTATAAACAATGGCTAGAAAATCATGCTGAGATGAGATAAACTCTCCTTGCAGTACCTAAAGAGGGCCTACAAGAGAGCTGGAGAGGGACTTTTCACAAGGAAGTGGAGTGATAGGACAAGAGGAAACGGCTTCAAGCGGAAAGAGGGGAAGTTTAGATTAGATACTGAGAATAAATGCTTTACTGCGAGGTGGTGAGGTGCTGACACAGGTGTGGATGCTCTGTCCCTGGAAGTGTTCAGGGCCAGGTTGGACGGAGCTCTGAGCAGCCTGGTCTAGTGAAAGGTGAAAGGTGAAATGTGAAAGGTGAAAGGTGTCCCTCATGGCAGGAGTTTGGAATGAGATGATCTTTAAGGTCACTTCCAACCCAGAGCATTCAGCGATTCTACGAAAACTGTATTAGTACCCTGTATTCACAGAAAAGATGATGCTGCAGGTTAACATTATCTGTACACTTTTTTTTTCTTTTTTTTCTTTTTTTTTTTTTTTAAATACAGATAAAAGAAACTAAGAATCTACCAGCCAGGCAATCAGGAACAGAAGGCCTCAGCAAGAAAACCACTCAGCACATGCTTATGATCACAGTGGCACTGATAAGCCCCTCACAAAGTTAGACTAGTCCTTAAGTGCTTTGTTGGATCAGAGCCTGGGGTACATGAAGATTAGCAGAACAGGGAGCTGAATGAATCATATCAGTGCATGTAGAATAATCAGGCACATTAAGGAAAGTGCCTACATTTTCTCCTCAACACAGCCTACATGTCAAAGGAGATAATGGATTTGAATTTTAATATCAACTGCAACTGCTCAGATCAGGGCATGCTTAGGACAGAGTTAGTCACTATTAAAATGTGAGTGCAACTGCTGCAGAAAATAAATGTAGGTATCCTTTCTTTGTCACCAAACTGAGCAGCTAACAGGAATAGTTGGAGTTTACAGAAGGAGTTTAATCTACCACAGAAACAGTTACTGAAGCCTTTGGATTCCCACCACCTTCAAGATGTGCCTGTGTGGCAGAACAAAGCACATGGATGGCTACAACTTCCACTGATCAAATCTAACCAAAATAATGACAGAAACAAACCTCCTGCTCATTCACCCCATTTACAGCTGGTACATCTGAGTATACCTCATTTAAATAGCACAACCATTAAAAAAAATTTCAGATACAAGTTGACTTCAGAAAAATTAAATATTGAGAACTGTTAGAAAGTACTGAAGAGGCTAAAAGCATATGAGCACCTACTTCTTGGACTATTTACAACTGTTCAGAGCCAAAAGCTGATGGTGTACCAAGACAATCTCTGCTGCTTCAAGGATTTCCTCCTCCTCATACATTTTTTATTAAAGCCTGTAATTCACAGAGTAAATCGAAATGTTAGACTGTGAGTGCCACAGGTGAAGGTGAAAGTCAAGCTAACTTATGTTTTGTGCTTTGTGCTCTTTCTTCTGCATGAGAATAGAAATTCTCATCTGAAAATGCAGATCCTTGTTCAAGCATCTCTCATCCCACAGTCTTTAGTTTAGCCTCAGAAATAAAGATTTTTCTGGATGGAATCTTAAATTGCCAAGTGCTCATGAAGCAGAAGAGGCAAATACTTTGATCTTCCAGAACAAGAAAAATGATCTTCTTTCTCCCCATCATCCAACAATTGCCTTCCATGAGGCTGACAGTGACTTCTATGCTAGAAAAGCATAACTTTAAAAATTAATTACTAATTCCAGACTGAGACCATAGAAACTGTTACCCTAAAGAATGGAAATATTTTGATGCTATTTTATGGTATTTACCCTAAGACTCAAAAGACAGACTTAAACAACTCCTCCATTTTTATAAATACAATATTGACTTTGGGTGTGGGGTGTTTAGGGATTGGAGCACACGTCACTCAGGATGGGAGAAGATTTAGAAAATTCAACTATTTCAGGCTGATTTGAAGACAATAATGCAGTTACAAACTCTGCCATGAGGTTTTAATGGTCTATCCATCCTTAGCTGCCTCAAACTGCTGAGATGAGTCACCAGCACAGATATATATAACATAGTAACCATTACTACACTACCACGCTGTTGCAATGCAACACAGAATATTTCAGACTCTCAGTCTCACCAGCAGAATCTTCCTCACAGTTCAAAAATTTTCTTTATGAAATATTAAAAAAAAAAAAAAAATTCTAAGCCAAAAAAGAATTTTATCTAAACAGAAGTCATGCTGGTTACCTTGCATTGTGAACAACAGTAATTTTTATATTCAATTTTGCTATATAATGGAGAATTGCTCATAATTTCAGTAGAAAAAAAATTCTCCATCGCTTCCCACTTAAATAAAATCGTATTAAACAGCACTACTAGAGGTTAAATACCCACTTCAGCAAACATGCAAAACCTTTCAGACTCACAACCCTAAATATGTGCCTGTTTGTACCCTCAAGCACTCACAGCACCTCCAAAAACATGCTTGGCAATAGTACAGGAATATACAGAATTTGTGTGTGTGTGGGAAGACCCGGATGAAGCCTGAATCCTCCTGACAAAGGCACTGCTGCAAATCTATGCCTTTCCAGGCAGGATAACGAGGAAAAAAAAGTAATGAACTGCACACATACATGTGCTTCCATGATGACTTCCTTCCTGCCCCCCTTATCTCATCATAAACCACCCCCTATAAATACATGGTCCTGCATGTATGGCCCTGCAATCCCTGCTGCTGCTGCCTGTTCCTCTGCAGACACTCTGCAGCTAGAAACAGAATTCTGTCCAAGAGAAAACACAGCATTAGGGGATAAAAAATAAAAACAGAGAGAATGAAATGACTTGTGAACAACACTTCAGTTATGGGGAAGAATACTGGAAGGTTTACTGACTTTTATTTTTTTTTTTGACTTTGGATATTTTGAAGGGAAACTAAACTGGAAGACAAATGAAAATTTCACAGGAGGGATTTTGGTTTATAACATTGCACACAAAAAAGGGACTTTGCAGATGTAAGGTGCTGCACAGTGCATGTGTTATGAATCCCAAATAAGAGGGGGTAACAATTGGATCCAGATGAGTCCCTAGATTCTGGGGGTCATTCTCTCCCACTCTCCCCTATGTAAAAACAGCACCCCAAAATATCCCCATCTCTATACTCATAGCATGAGCACCCTGCTGCTTCTGAATACACCAAACAGCAAGTACAGAGATGTCTACCTGCAACTAATCTGGCAGTCTGGATTGTCCAAGTGACACCACAAATGTCCTGGGAAAACAGGACAAACTTCCCATGGACACAGTATGTATTCAGTACCCGGGGAGAGGGAATTGCTCATTGCCAGCCAAATATAACAGGATCCATGCCCTCAGGATGCACAAGTGGCATCACATGCCCCCAAAGCACAGGAGAGGTCAAAATGAGGATTCTGGTGGTGGAATGAACTAAAATCACACTTGTAATCCAGACAGATTGCACTTTGTTGCAAAATAGAACTCACAGTTACAGCATTATCCAGAATTTAGCCATTTCCATCAACAAACGAGTCCTTGGCTTGGGAAGATATTAATTATTTTACCAGACCAAAAAAAAAAAAAAAAAGTAATCTTCCAAACTTCTGATTTCCTCCAAACTCTTTCCTGAGATTAATTTTCTCTTGGGAAGTCTGCACATGCATTCCTACTTTTGTGTTGTTTCTCCATGCACTTCTTCTTCTGTCTTCCAAATACTTCTCTTGACAGAGATTAAAAAAACCCCCAATTTTTTAAACTTCAGAAATTCCCAAAGCCTGCTGCAAAAGCAGACTTTTACTTTGTGTCCCTGTCCTACCTATATCTGAACTGTTCCAGTGTTAACACAGCCAACCAAAATGATCAACAAAGGACAAATCTCTGCCAAACAGTGTCAGAGCTTCCTCTCACGTGAGCGACCAAATGTTAACGTGGAAGTAATTAAAAACACCCTTAAAATAGAAACAGAAGCATGCAATGCAAATTGCCAGCTCACAGCACAATGAGGGGGAAATCTTTTCATCTTTCTTCAGTGATATTTTAAGCAATTGACACTTCCCTGCAGTCCCTATTCAGAACACAACCTTCAGAGTTTGTGTTGACCAGAATCTTTTTGATTACTTCAAAGAACAGCTTTGAGTTTTGCTCCTGATGAGGAAAAGAGCATTCTTGGGTGGATTTTGAGCATTGGAAGCAGTATTCTGGGCAAAACCATTCCATGACTTTTTCTACTAAGTACTGTGGGACTCATCTGCAAAACACGTATTCTTCATCTAATCTTGCACCTGACAGCTGAGAGCATCTCCCTAGCAACCATCACTAACACACTTGCAGCCAAAGGAGAGAAAAACACTGGAGAAACCCACGATAACCTCATACAGGAAATGCTATTTTGAAAATCCAGCATGAAACACAGAGGAAATTTTAGGGCTGTGGTGTTCATCTACCTTGCTAAGGGGGTTTGGTTTGGCTGGGTTTGGTTTTTTTTTCCTTTGGTCTATTAAGATCATCAGCAAAAACAAAGGAGGAAACTCAAAGGAGATGATTCTTTAAGGAAGCACTTTTAGGAACTTGCAGGAAAACAATCAGGTACTGATAATCATGGGGAAAGCTTAACATCAAGGTCTTGGATAAGATTTAAAACAGTGGTGTGTCTTTCCTTCTACTGGACAGCAAATGGAGTGGAGCCCCAGTCCACCCCAGATCTGTAGGATCACCTCTCTAGTTCCTTTTGGCAGCTCTGAACCACACGGCTGGACACCACTACCTGCAAAAGCTGCAGTGCCAGACCAACTGCTGGACTTAGCAATGAATAAAGTGATGGTTTTACACCACAGAAAGACATGAAGAAAAGGAAGGTTGATTCAAAAATCCAGGAAACACCTGGAAATTATCATTCTGCTTCTGCTTTATATTCTTACCACTTTGAGAGGCAGCAGATTGTAGTCAGGACTGGCAGGACAGTATGGATGTAAGTTAAAATCAAAGAGGGGGGAAAAAACCACCCAAATTTCTGCATAAAAGACGAGGTTGACTTGGAGATTTTTTTTTTTTTTCACTGACAAAGCACTCCACGACTACTTGTTTACAGCTGCTTACCATTCTGGCTAGAATAAGCTAATCTGCAAAACACTAATTCCTTTGTGTGCAAATTGTGGCCAAGATTCTGCTTCCTTAACTCTCACTGCTGAGAATTACAGTGAAGCTTTAGTTCAAGTAGAGTCAAATGCATAACAGCTCCTGATCTGCAAAGACTCTTCATAAAAGGAAACCCTGCAGAGAGTAAAAATATGCAATTTTCAGCTGTTTTCATTGATTTTCTCAGTAGGAGGAAAAACAATGTCCCTGACTGACCTGCACATTTGGAGTAATTACCATACACTTAGAAAATTTAAAGTCATCTGCTGAAGACAATTACATTGACTCCTACTTAGGATACCACTGAAGCCCCAAATCTCTTACTTCCCAATCATTTCCATTCTTCGATGTGCTAATTACTGAGGATATTTTTGATACTGTCAATGCCACAAGTCCATAAACACAGTGCACAACATGTCAAGGCACATACCAAGGCGTTGACATCCTCAGTTTTGTAGATCAACATCCGTATCTCTTCTGGATCGCCACTGAATATCGCCTGGACCAGTGGTGGCTGGAAAGAGAAAACAGAAGCAGAAGCATTACAGGTTTGTTTATTTTCTCTTTAAATTGAGAGCATTTTACCCCTGCTAGCAGTTGCTAAAGCTGCCCAGAGACATGGTGTGACCCCAGTACCAAATCACAGGAGTACCTCATCAGTAAGAGCTATCAGTTTGCTTGAGGATAATCTGAAATCACGAGCATGTTTGTACCTATAATGAGTGTTGTGTGTGCACAAACAGGGATCCCCATTAGAACGGCAACTTTTGTCAACAACACGCAATTAGCCCAGATGTTCTCCCTGGCATATAAGGGGAAAACTAATTACATCAGATAGTGCTGCATGCTTGCTCTTGGCACAGATTAATGGTCATGCAATACACATTTAGAAACAGAACATTATGCAGATAATGAATTTCTGGGCAATCACTAAACAACTTGTATTTTTTTACTGAATAAATACACAATGAGCGCAGTTAATTTTAACCACCCAAGAAGCGAAATAATTCTCTTATTGTCTCGAGTCTGTTATTATGCTGTTATGAATCAGAATGCAGAAATAAATAACCATGCCCACAGGAGAAACAATGTGCCACAGTCGCTCCTCTCCAATGCTGGCATCGCCCCTGGGCAGCAGGAGGGAATTCTGTGTGTGCTCACCGCTCCGACACTCAGCCAGAGCTGTGACTTCAGTCCTTCTGACCACCTTGGCAGCAAATATCTGACTTAGTAACCAAGCTGACAGCACACTGAACTAAAAGAAGATAAAACTGTGCTGCTGGAGGCTCAGGAAGAGAAGGGGACAATTCACAAGGTCCCCATCCCATAAAGCACGTGGCTGAAACAGGTCCGGCTTTCACCAGCCCGCTCCTGACGGCAGTGTGTGCCCCCCAACTCTCACTCAGGGTCCTACTGGCAAAGAGGAGTTTGTGGTGCCATGCAACCACCAGAATCTAAAATTTTAGTCTACATTTTAATCCTGTAAAATGGCAGCATGCATGGCTACTTAAGCACAAAAAGGCGCAACCGTTCTTGAGGTTCTACAGAATTTAACTGCCTGGTAAACAGGCTATCTCAAAATTCACTAATCAGGCTGAAAGGACCAAGAAAATACCATTTCCTCCCAATCTTTTCTCATTCAAATGTGGAAAATACATTTCTAAGTTAATAGTATCTATTTTAAGACATATTAATCCCTTATGTCCTTGAGAACCATTCACACTGGAATTTCATTCTTGCCACTCCTCCAAAAGTTAAAAGGATTAAAGCAACATCTTTCATCACAACTCTCTATGTATTACATATTGTAGTGGAGGTTTGAAAAAGAAAGGGAAAAAAAAAATTCATTTCACTTGAACCATTTAACATGTTCCCTTCCCAGCCATGTCAGAATGGGCAGAGAATATTCCCCAACAGAGGATGCAAACACCAGACCCAAATCTGTTCCCTTCTCTCCTAAAACTAACAGCTATGAAGAATCAGTGAATGTTTATCAAATTATGATGCTCGCACCAAAATATTTGCATTTCCTGTGCGTTTATCATAATGTTTAAATGAAAAAAAACCCCTAACAGTAAAGCAGAGAAGTCCTCAATTTCAAGGTGAATGGCAACACAATCCAGTAGCCAAGAAACAAATACCCCCAGCATCTTAGATTATTCCTTCAACCCATTTGCAGCATGCCCAGCACCCAATGAAAAGTATCAGCCAGACTCTGGTGACATCTGGAGACCTCAGACAGAGGTAAGAGAAAAAACTCACAATTCAAATCTATTAGATTTTAAAAAAACAGAAACTCCCACCAATTTCAAATGCTGTTACAGGCAATGTTTTTCTTCTAAACAATGAGGGAGTAAAGAACTATGCATCATTACATTTGAAAAAAAGGAAAGTCTACAATAAGACACTTTGACCCTTCTTCTCTCTGCCAGAAATCTGAATCAGACACTTGGTTTTACAGGAGATGTTTGACCTCTCTAATTAGCATCAGCTACTTAACACAGAAAGCAGATTGAGAGTAACACAGTGTTCTTTAGACCTGTAACACACAGGAGCTCCTCATCTCAATTTTTGCCACCATACCATGGTCACATCCATTCCTTAGAGCAAACCCGTGTTTGTCATGCCTCTGAAGCAGGTTACAACTCCCACCACTGATACACATAACCTTTGCTGACAGGAGAAAGTTGCCATATACCCATTTCAAAGGCCTCATCCTTCAGACCCTTTTCCCCTGTAAGATTTTAATTTTTATAAATTAATTACGATAAAATGTATCTCTGCTGGTTGTAGCAGCAAGAGACAAGAGATAATGGAGAATGATCAGAGCCTGCAAACTGGAAAGAAGAGATAAAACCAGCACAGGTTAACACTATCTTGAGTCCCTGCTGTGCAGCCTGCTCCAGCTGGCTGTTTTTCTAATTCCCTATGTCATTATTTTACTTTATTTTCAAAGGCATTCATTTTGAAATGAGAATGTATTATTGCTGAGGCAATTTTATTACATATTGAGACCCGTTTCTGTGTAAGATGTGCAGTCAAGCATAATGACCTGTCCAGGAACTACATGTCAGAACTATGTTACAGCCTTCCTGCTCAGGTTGAGGTCAGAGCTGAGAAGATGCATCCTCATCCATCAGCACAATGGAAAAAGCATTGTTCCATTGAGCAGCTGACAGGGATGGAATGGGGCTTGTGCAGTTACCTACACATTGATGATGGATCCCTAATTTACTTTTTTGATCTTCTGTGATAATCATTCATGCATCAGTGACTTCAAACTTTTTTAATTCCTGAAGGGTAGACAATGATCCTTCCTAGTTATCAAAGGATAGTATATTTTTGGAAATCATTTCTAAAATTTGTACACATCATTGATGGGTTATTGCATTAACAGAAATATTTTGCTTTAAAAGTCCTCAAATTCAGAGGTTGTTAAACTCTTATAATAAAGAGGGGAAAAAAGCACAAGCACAGAGCAGTTGTATATAACTATTATTAGAATTAAGCAAGGGTGGAGGGTTTTGGAATGATGAACAACTGTTTCATCAGCTCAGCTCTCCACAGCTTCCAATTTCTTGAGGAGAATTTCAGTTGGGAGTGTTCACATTTTTTTCTGAAAATAAACTCCAGCAGCTAACAAAACCCTTTCCATGCTACTTTTTCTACAGTTACTATAAGTATGAAATTTATCAACAGGTTTTATTTGAGCGTTCTTTACTTTGTGCCGTAAAAACCATTTTACTAAAAATAAAATTGTGTCTGCAGACACCTTCCAGTGTTGCAACATATTCCTATCTTTAATGAACGCAGAGCAGGTTCAGAGGCTGGAATTGCAGCCTACCAAAACACCCTTCTGCACCATCTGGATGGGAAAAATCACATCCTCAGCTTCAGGTAAAAAGTGTATTTTCCAAACCTCCAGGTTCCCTAACGATGTACAATAGCTGGAATGAAGGAGGAAGGGAAAAGCAAGATCACTGGAAAATGGTTGAAGTAGAAGCAGTAGAGATGTCTGAAACAAGATTGTCTGATGATAAGCTGACAAACACCTCCCATTAAGGATCTTATTTTGAACATTGCTTACACTTGGTTTGGAAAAAAAACAACCTGAACTGGCTAGAGCATGGCTCAACCCTGAAAAGGGAGCAGGGTTGTCACAACCTGCATCACCTGCTTTTAAATGATTTCCCTTCCAATACAGCTCAACTTCTGCAAAAAACAAACTGGGTTTGGGATCAGAAATCCAGGCTGTGCTCCCACAGGCTTCTGGCTCTCTGCTCCCACTCAGCAAGGCCCTGATGGCTTTTGCTTACACCCCACCCACAAAACTCCCAGCCTGTCTCCAGCCAGACAGAGAAGACAATAGATCTGATTCTATAATTAAGCAGAATCACAAATAATCATTTAGTAAGTAATGTGCAAACCAGACTATACTTCACTGCCCTTTCCCAGAAGCACGTATCTTGTGAAGTAACAAGAATAAACCACCACCTGCACCCTGATCCTCTCTGTGCTCAGCCCTTTCCCCTCTCCTACTTGCCTTCTCCTAGAGGTTTAAATCTTGCTCTCTCTCTCTCTGCTGCCCCATTTCCATGCTGCTGGAGCAGGGGAGCTGGAGTTCTTGGGTGATGCACACTAGAACACTTTTAATTGTAAATACACACTATCAAATAAACGCTTGCATTTTGAGCAAGTGAGAAGGGAAGGGAGGAAAGGAAAGGAAAGGAAAGGAAAGGAAAGGAAAGGAAAGGAAAGGAAAGGAAAGGAAAGGAAAGGAAAGGAAAGGAAAGGAAAGGAAAGGAAAGGAAAGGAAAGGAAAGGAAAGGAAAGGAAAGGAAAGGAAAGGAAAGGAAAGGAAAGGAAAGGAAAGGAAAGGAAAGGAAAGGAAAGGAAAGGAAAGGAAAGGAAAGGAAAGGAAAGGAAAGGAAAGGAAAGGAAAGGAAAGGACTTATTGAGGCAGCTGAAACTTTAACACGACAATCATTTAGTCAAGCCTCCACAATACTTAAAAAGGAAAACAGCCGGGCTTGACCCTGCTTGTGCAATGCTGGACCCAGCCCGGCCTTTCTGTTCACACAATTTGTGATATGCCATTCTAGACAGTGCAAAACAAGCCTCTGGCAGATCTATTTCTGGTGTTAGCTTGGCTCTGGATTTTGGCTGCCTCCCATTTTTTTTATTAGGAAGCCTATCAGCTGCCCCAAGAATTGCTTATGTTTCCAGGTGAAGTGAAGGTTACATCCTGCCGTTCCTGGAATCCTGAAATTCCTCTACACACTGAAAGTGCTGCAAGTTGCCTATGTTTCATTGAACTTATCCATTAAAGGCACCAAAATAACTCTTGGCCTGTTAAATTTAGATCCCTTCTAAAAAGGAAAAGAGCTCAGACTGTTTAATTCAGCTTGCCCAGTGTCCTTTCCTTCATTCTCATTACTGGAGGCTGGCCACCAGTCTTGATTTAAGTGCTAGGGTTTGGGTTTAGGTTTTGCATTTGGGATTGGGAGCTGGTGGGGTTTTTTAAGTGCCTCCAGATCAGATTAGAAAATTACTATATAAATCCTGTCTTGAAGTTACATTAATCAAGTGGAGACAAAGACTCAGCACCATGCAGAGACTAGTTAAAATAAGAAAGCTTTTTTGAAGGAGACAAAAATAAACATAGTAGCACCGCATTTGTTACCTATTTTAGTAGAAGAAAGTCTGTGGCAGAAGGCATAATAAGATTTGTTGGAATAACTACAAAGATTGAGGATAATTGATCTAATAGTACCCTGGATTCTCCTTGTCCTCCTGAATTTATTTCTTCAAAGTTTCTTGAGATTTTGATTTGATACGAACTGTGTTGTGTAATATCTCACGACAGACGTATCAGCCCTGCACGCTGTCCCCACCAGAAGCACAGCTGAGAGGTGGCCAGGGCAGCGTGAGCTTATGAACCTCAGGAGAAATTAAACCAGCAGCAGCAGAACAGAGAAACAGCAACCCCAGGGATACAGCTGCTCCTCGCTAGAGATTTCAAAATAAAGCAGTTAGGGGAGAAACTCATTTGGAAAAAACATCAACCCTGTCAAAAGCTTCATTTCCTGCTCAACTGTCCTCAAAACATTTCAAGCAAAAAAAATTTAAACCAATTATTTAGGTGTTAAATTCCACAAGAGAGAGAGAGAAAAAAATAATTAAAATCAAATCTGTGTGGAGGCAGGAACACTCTGAGGGCTGAAGGGGTTCATGCAGCTGGTCAGCTTAACCTGAGACACCTCCTCCGTTCAGTGGCCCCACATCCTCTGGAGACCACTGATATCCTGCCCACACCCAGCTCTACCAGCAGCAATGGCAATCGAGCAGAAAAAGGAAAAAAAGAAACGGAAACGCTGCAAGTTTATCTTCCTTCGGTTTATCACTTATGAAACCATGACTTACTCCTCTTCCTTGCCAAGGCAAGCGTGTGCAAGGGCTGCTACACACACTGCAGCTGGCTCAAAAAAAACCTTTTCCATACTGCCTTTCATCTGGCAGCCTGGGCACTCAGCAGGACAAAGTAATAGCCCAGTCCATCTGTAATTAAGTGCTCTATTTGATATATGCAGCATGCATGGATACTCACCACAAAGGCTAATAAAAACCCTGTCATTTTTAGAAAATTAGTCCTGATTTAAAGAACTATAAAGTGGCATCTGATCCTGTAACATCTTACTTGGGACAGTGAGATCAGGACTTCCCCTGGCTAACGGGGTCTGGTTTAAATTACTGCACGCACAAAGAAGGCAGCTATGAAACACAGAGTGCCACAATAAATATGCAGATACTCAGAACTGCAAGAGACTACACACAAAGACGACGGAGGGCAAGATCAGAATTTATAACCACCTTGACAAATTACACAAACAGCCAGGCTGGAGGAAGAGTAGGACACTTGTTCAGTATGGAGAACACAGCCTGCCTGTTACTGAGAAATCCAGGGTTGCTACTCAGCAGTTCTGTGTAAGAAAGGATTTGGGACTAACTGTTTACTAACTGAATGTAACTGGACAACGTTCTGAAAGGAAGAGACCTCAAATAGGATTATAACTTGCAAAGCACACAGTGGTCCTTCCCCACTGCTCAGGACTGCTGGAGTGAGACATTTAGGTTAGTTAGGGCACCTCTTGACTCGAAGACCAAAACAGAGCTTTAAATCATGATTTACAGGGAAAATCTAAACAGGTCAGAGCTGGTCACAATACACAGAAGACAATTTAAAGGAAACAGGAGAACTATTTGCAATACATAAAAGGTTGTTATTAAAAGAAATCATCTGTTTTCCACATCCAAGACATAGAGAGCATGAATGGCTGCACACAAAGAGGATGCATCTCTGCTCCATTAATGGCAACACAAACCAGGACACTGGTTACCAATTTGGCTGAGTTACAAACTGTGAACTGCAGATGACTGTATTTCAAAAATAGATCTAGTCCAACAATCACTGAAAGTCAAAGGTATTCTTTTCTGCAGGCTTCAGTAGGCAAAGGATTGAACATATGAAAGCAAAGGAAGCCAAACAAAATTCACACACTTATTTGAAGATAAAGGTTAATGCAAAAAGGGTAAGCTACAGCAGAAATCAATAAAAATACATATTTCCAAAAGTTCAAGGGGAGTCTGGTGCCTTTGGGTAGAAGCACACTAACACATGGCAGGACTCCAGGACTCCAGCAGAATTTCGGATCCCATCTCATTCACTCATCAGAAGGTAATTTCAGCTGTGGGGTTTATTTCACATGAGCTCATGCACAGAGTTTCTGTTAAGGACAGATACAATTTGCAATCACAATCTCATGTGTTCCTGAACCTCATCTTCCTCTCAACAGTGACCTGCAATACTTCCAAGGTCTTGCTGTCCTGGATACCTAAGCCAAGCCTCAGACAACAGCAAGCCTCCAGGATCATGAAAACAATGTTAGGGAGGGAAAAGACGCTTTAGGGACTTGAGTAAAACCTGAAATATCTGATTTGTTTGGTCTTGCCACTGTATTTCAAGTGGATCTTGCTCAGGTTCCCGTTGTTTTGCACATCACACACAGCCTCAGCACTGCCTGCCTCCTACACACCACAGCACAGCTCATTGCTCTGGTCAGCACGTGTCACCCCCACAGCCACCCTCCTGCTCCAGAAAAACTCAAAAAATCTCCCAACTCACCTTCTCCTACACAGCCAGAGTCAAATACGCTTTAAAAGACATTAAAGCCTAAGGTTGATGCTTCCTGATTGCTCTTAGAGGTCATGGAGCTCACAGTGCTCTTGGAGAACACCACAGTCGGTTATTACTGCTTTCATGAAATACTAAAATCCTTTGCAGATTTTAGTCCCTGATATTTGCTTCCTGCATAGCTGAGATAAAATTCGGATTTAAAAAGTTTAACTGCTGAGGTTGATGACAGGGTTATTTCCATTAATAGCAGAGTAACTATGTGTGAACATGAAGATCAGTTCATAACACCACTTCATCTTTTTCTTTACATTAGGCATGCTACAGTTGGCATGGAGCTCTGCTCAACAACCAAAGCAGATGTTTTACCTCTATTTTGAATCTGGAACAGATTAGCAAATTTAGTTTGATTCAACATATCCTGATAATTCCCTTGTTCTCAACCAAATTATTGAAGCTGACATGGGAAAAGAAAATAGGAAAAAAAAAATCAAGCTTTGTTGATGAGTACAATGTTAGACAGCCAGGCCAAAGAAACTAAATGGAAATTTTAAAAGGTTTCAAAATTGTCTTCATTCCAGAAAACAATTCAGTATCTTCAGAGCATGAAGCATCTGACTGTGACAAATCCAGCAGTGTCAAAATTACTTCGTACAGACACAAATTAAACGGAAAGATGAGCTGGAGAGTTATAATGAGCTATTACACTCTTTCTTCCAACAAGTTACCATTGGAAGTTATGAATAGCTTTGTCCCAGCTATGTTAGGAGCCCTCTCTCTGTCCCTGTCACATCCACACACACTGATGCTCTTCTCTGGGATAACCACTGCCCAAATGGGGCTTCCTTTTCCAGAGAAAAAGGCTCAGCCTGGGGGAGCTCAGCCACAGAATGAGGGTCCTGGCAAAGTCAAGGCAAGCCCCCCTCATTCCTGAGCAGTCTCATTAGAGCCTCTTTGCAGCAGAGGAGGGCAAAGAATCATCCAGTGACCAAAAGGGAACACAAGAGAGGGACAAGGCAGTCCACTTCAGATGGCCCTCTGCAAAATAAAGTGCTCAGAAATGCCAGAGAAGGGGGGAAAAAAGACAGTTTTTACTTTTTAAGCCTTTTTAAGCCCAAACTGTAGCTGCAATCTGTAATCAAAACCCCATTTTTAATTTTGCTAGAGAGGCCATAGCTTATTAAGGCTGAAAATTAATTAGACTTGCATAGCTTAACACTTCAGCCTCTCATTTATTTTCTGCAAACTATTCCACCCCAATAGTGAAAAGCTTCTGTTGTTGTCATGCACCATGAGTCTGACACCAAAAGAAATGTTTGCAAAAAAGACCACCTAAGCTTGCTAAAAAATAATTAGTTGGGGCTTTTTCTTAAACAGCTTTTATATCAAAAACCAACAAATCTCTATCTGGAGATTTAGCACAGCCACTCAGTCCTTTAGAGAATATTCATGTATTAGTCTAGTCAAATTTAGCCCAGGAAATACTACAAAACACCCCTTAATCAGCTAATACATGTAACTGCTGCTTGTCAGGGCAGTGGCAATGTGCTTAACACTCATTTTTCGTCTGTGCTGTAAGCAGGGCATTATTCCTTACCTCTCTAATGACAGCAGCAGAAAGAGATGGTGACAGCCTGATCAGCTGCCTAATGAGATCCGGAAAGCTGAATTACAGTAACCCAGCTCAGTGAAAAAGCCAAAACAAACCAGAGGATTTCCCAATCCAGTCTGACTTTCCCGTTCTTTTGCGACTCCTTGGCCACCCACTTTGGCCACACCACTGTGGATGCCTGTGGTATTTGAACACTTCCTTCAGGCAGGGAGCTCTTGGAGTTGTGTTGCCCATCAGAGAGGAGGATGTTTGGGGAAGAGCTCAGGGAACATGTCTGTACTGCCACTGGATATCCCAGATGGCCTCTTGGAAAAGAGGATTTCTTTCTGGAATTGTGCTACTGGATATGAACTCCATACATGAACCCAAGGAGAAGCAGGTGTAGACCTTACAGTTTTCATTCTAAACCCCATGTACATTACAAAACAGAGCCTGCAGAACTACATTAGTAACGATCTCCACTAATTTTCATAGATTTTTACAAGTGACTCAAGTAATGCATGAGAAGCTGAGAGCATCTAAGCTAAGCCCAGGCTTAGCCCTTCACTTACTCAACCCTTTTGCAAGGAACTGGTTTGGTAAAGCACTGCCCTCTTTTGCTGCATGGTTTAACCACTCTCAGGCTACCCTTCCCCTCTGATCTGCTAAACAAAGCAAACCTCTCTGTGTCTCACAGCCTCCTCCTCTCAGTCCTTCACAAGCTCTCGCCTGCTTTTCATGGCAATGATCCTAATTCAAGACCTGGAGGTCTCCTTCTCTGATGTCTTGTTTCACTGGTGGGTGTAGATCACTCCAATACTTAAAAAAAATAGAAAATCACACTCTTGCTGTGTCACAGACATTTGATTTTACAGAACAAAATAAAGAAAAAATGCATTAAGGGCCACCTAATACTGTTCACATTTGAGGGCAGACACTTTCAAACTAAGCTAAGAGACTGACAGCAATGCTTGGTGCTTTTAAAAATCCCCAACATATGAAGCTGCATGATCTTTCCAAGGGATGGAAAAGTTTTCAGAGGCGTGGGAAAGGTTGTACCATCTCACCATCTTAAGTCACCATGATTGCAAGGAGTTAACACAAAAAAAAAAATGAAGAAGGAAGCTAAAAAAAAAGGAAGCAGGCTGTTCCCAAAAGCTTTCACTGAGAGTTTAGCATGGGGAAGTCCAGGACTCTTGTGCTTGCAACCATTTTATGTGAGGTCCAGAGTCCTTCCCCCTCTGGGGTAGGAGGAGCAGATGACAGTTTCTCTGTGTTATCTGCAACCTCTCACAGACCCACTGAAACTGCCCAAAGGGAATTCAATTCAGTCCCAGTGCACTGAGCTGAAATGATGCTTGGCAGAGAGCTTTAAGCCATGGCAGAAACGGTGATGTTAACAAAAAAAGGTGGATATACCTTTCTCCATCCCAGTCATATGCCTATCCAGATTGTTTCAGGTTCTTTAAACACAGGCAGAATCTCGAGGAAGTAACCAGAGAGAGGGGAGAGAAAAGGAGCAAATTCTTCCTGGTTAGGACAAGCCATCCCTGGCACCTGCCCTCCTGCTTTGGATTAGCCAGCTCTGTGGTCTGGACTTCAGATCTGACTGCACCAAAACTGGGACTGCACTGGTCCTGTCCCTCCAGGCTTCAACAAGAAGTAGGTACCTACACACTTTGAGTAAGGCAACCTGGATTTTCAGCAGTCTCATTTATAATCTAATTCCAACTTCTAATTTTTAAGCTGGCTATCTTGTAAAATTCAGAAGGTCAAATCCATACAGGCATAAGCAGCAGACAAAACACAGGAAATTTCTCATCCCTATTCATGCCACGGCAGTATGTAGACCAGGGGGGCAGACTGCATGTGTCTGATGCATTCTAATTCTAGTTCCTGAACTAGAATTCTCACCACTGAAACTGTTTGGATCCTAAAAGCATTTTAAGTAATTTTATTTCTGTCTCTACAGGAAGGAAAAAAAAAAGTAAAACATCTCCGAGTCATATTAAATATTTGAACAGAATCCTGCAAACCAAGAACAAGACATTCTAATCTAGGTCATCTTATAAAGACATTAATGTCACCATGCTAAATTTCTACTCTCCTGAGACAGAGCTGCCACTAGTTAACTTGCTGCACTGACACAGATTCTGAGAAAAGCCCCAGGAAGTATTTTAGGCTGATTTCTGTGAAGAAAGAAAAACACAAATCACATTTTTAAATGGCTGCACCCAGCCCCACCAGCTTCAGATAGTGGAACCACAGAACACAGCTTGCTCTTGTAGGAAGTAACAACTGATAACATGCCAGCCTGTTTGCAGTTTTTTCACTGGAGTGCTGTCTGACTGCAGCTTTCACTCAGCTCTCTGGATTAAGAGAGCATAAGTTGGCTGCAGTGCACTCGGGGTTTGCTGTGCAGTGTTTAACAGAGATAAGGGAGGAAGTAATCACAGGGGGACATCACTCACCAGCCTCCAGCCACACTCCACTCAGGCTGGATATGTGCAGTTACCTGCAATTCCAAGCCAAAACATCCTTTGCTGTGCAAATCCTGTTCTTCCATGCCCACAAACTGCTATGCCTTTCTTATTGATCAAGTTTCTCTCCCAGCAATTCATACAGAATCATAGAGTAATAGAATGGTTTGGATTGGAAGGGACCTGAAAGATCATCTTGTTCCAACATTCCTGCTATGGGCAGGGACACCTTTCACTAGACCAGGCTGCTCAGGGGAGCCTTGAACAGGGGATGGGGCATCCACAGCTTCCCTGAGCATCCTGTGCCAGGGCCTCACCACCCTCATAGTGAAGAATCTCTTTATTGGATGCCAAATTCCTTCCTGCTAAACTTCCTGAAGGCTAGGAGAGCACAGGAGGGAAGAGGCCCAGGAAGCTATGATTTTGTGGGAAAGAATCAATGTTAAAGATAAGTCAGTAAGAGACATCAGAAAGTAAAGAGGAATAAATACTGTGTTACTTTCTACAGGAGTGAGCGTTGTAGCTTTCCAAACACAAGCTCTCTGAGCAGTGTCCTCTGCAGCTTCCCTCCCAGAGACACAGGCTCCACCTGTGCAGAGCAACATCACTTGAAAAAGATTTGTCCTTTCAGACTATTCAGGATTCCCTGATACAGCAGCTTTAACTAGGAAAATGAAGGAGAGACTACTGGCTCACTGCAACAAGTTAGGGGTTTTTAATTATGAAGAATTATATTTGGACAAAAGTAAAATAGTCAGGTTTAGGGCTGCTGAAAACCAAGTCCTGAAGTGCCACATCTCCCTTTTCCAAACTGGAGCTCAGGGGCACCCACTTTGCAGCTGGAGATAAAAACATTTTTCATCCCTCAAAGCCCTTCATAAGGGCGGATCCCAACTTCACAGACAAAGAAATAAGCACAGAAAAGCATGTATAAAATTATTATAGGACTCATTCTCCTTTCAGGTATTTTCAGGTGTTATGCTTTCAACTTTTGTAAAGCATTGAAGACATTTCTCCAATATTTTTTGTTGAGTGAAAACCTTATTAATTTTCCTAAGTTAATTGGCATTTACAGAAGAAATGGTGATAAGATTTGTCAGTGAACTCTCAGCACCTTAACAAATGGAATTACAAGAAGCTAGGAAAAAATGTTTGTGCTCTCCTCATCATCCTGTTCCACCCACAAAAGGCATCTGCATTAACAGAGAACCTGGCATTCATAAATCTGTGTGACATCACAGCACGGGGGTCACAGCTGCATCCCCACCATTCATTCAAAAAGCAAGGATTTCAAAATCCTTGCTTGCACTTGCTTGCTGTGATTTTATTCTCACTCCCAGTTGTCTTCTTTCTCCTGTGGAAGCAAGGGTTGAGGCTGTGAACATCAGTCCCAGTCCCTTTCCAAGGTAGGTGCCACAAAATCAAGGCAAGGCTGGATGAAAAAAAACCACCTGGCTCTGAATCTGGCTGCAAAAACAAAGATGCAATGTACAAACTTAAAACACTTCTGCTCAAAAGCTGTCCAACAGGGCACCAACTAGACACAAAGATTGGCAAATAGGGAGGAAAGGAAAAGGAAAAGGAAAAGGGAAAGGAAAAGGGAAAGGGAAAGGGAAAGGAAAAGGAAAAGGAAAAGGAAAAGGAAAAGGAAAAGGAAAAGGAAAAGGAAAAGGAAAAGGAAAAGGAAAAGGAAAAGGAAAAGGAAAAGGAAAAGGAAAAGGAAAAGGAAAAGGAAAAGGAAAAGGAAAAGGAAAAGGAAAATAAGGGGATGGATTTTACCATGCTAGAGGTACAGAAAATGAAATGCATTGTGTGAAGTACAAAGCAGAAGAAACAAATTCTGACTTTTATCATCCAAAACCTTTTAACCATAAGTTGTTTTTTGCAGCTGTATCTCACAGAGCCATGGATTCCAGGCTCAGAGTGTAGTTCTGGAAGCAATGCATTGTGCACACACAGTTTGCTCACCAGCACACGTCCAACATGAGCCTGGCTGTGAGCATCATTGCACTGCTGATCCCTGAGAGCCATCCCAAGCAGCAGCCTCCCTCTGGCACGGGATTCATTGATAAAGTCAAGAAGGGTTAACGAATCTCTTTAAAGAACTATAATTAGTCCGACAGGAAAGTAAATTCTGTCTTCCTGATTCAGGGACAGTGAGTGCCAAGAAGGCTGAGCACACATGCAGAGAGGGCAGATACACACAGCTTCCAAAAGCAAGTCTGCTCTAACACTTGAATTTATATGAGGGACACAGGCTGATTTGTCTTTAGTAATCTTGTTTATAAAGTATAATCCTTTACTGATTTTTGTTTGCTTTGTTTTTTAAATCTGTCTAGGAAAACCAAACTATGCCATACCCGACTCTTCTGCATCAGTGCTGCTTGAATTTTAAATGCAGATGAGTCGTGCTTTTTCCTTTTTCAAAGGCCAATGAACTCTAGTATTACATAATTACAGTAAGTGCATTCTAAATAAGACCTTCAAAAATTACCAGTTACTGTAGTTGATATACACAGTTTGCTTTGTAGATCTGGTTGACTAAAACATTAAAATGCAATACTGGATGAGTTTTATAATGTGGGGTTTTTTCCTCCCATGTAAATTTAATTTCATTTATCAGTTCAGCCTCAAGTCAGGAGTTCAATATTTAGTTCTTGTATTTAATTACATTTCCTTTTCATTATGGCCTTTTCCAGATAAATGTTTAATCAGGGTGTTCACTGTAATATAAAAATTACTGGAGTGAAAAGAATGAAGTAGTGATGTTCTCATCCTTATACATAACATCATATGTTAAATTCTAGAAGGTTGATTTTAAAAGGGCAACAATGTCAATGAATGAAGAACTCAATAATAAGCCCTCAAGGAGAAAATGAGCTAAATAGTGGTAAAAATGAACAACCAGAAGATTAAACCATCATACCTCTTAGAGAGTATCAGGGAGCCATTCGTGCTTTAATAAGATGCAATAAAAGCAAAATAATAAACTGAAGTTCAGTGCATGCCAACTTCACCCACGTGATACCAGGGACTATCCAATTGTGCTGGGTTTGGAGGTGGAATCACCAACCCACACAACAGCAGTATCAGAAACATTACCCCATCACTTGTGCACCAGGTCAGAGACTAGTAGTCTAGCCTTTGTTATTCCAGTCTAAAAACTACAGCTCTTCATCACCCCAAACTCTTCTGTTCCATAAGAGTGCAAGGAAGGACTAAAACTTGGTTTTGACAATGTCTGTGTGCAAGCTGAATGATGACAATCATTGCTCCTGCTGTCGTCACTGTTACCCATCTTTCACTTTGCCTCTGCCCACAGTCAATAATTTGGTTTTCCATGATTATTCAAAACAAAACTTGCTATGGACCAAACATCTTGCTTACTAGAAAGGAGGCAATTCTACTGTAAAACCTGCTGCATAAAAATTATATCTTTCCTATGTATTTCCAGGTAGTAATTCCTGGCTGTGGCTGCGTAACATATATATTCTCTCCCCTAGTTTTGTCTGGTTTGAAGTTCTGCTTTTTGCACCTCCTTTTCTTTGCCTTAGTCACTGAGGCCATTTCTTTCTGCAGAAATTACTCATTTTTAATGGACACCATCAGTCTTCTGTAATTGCCTTTGCTTATTGTGAGCAGACCAAATTTCTAAAGCTTCTTTTTTTCCAGGTCTTGTAGAGACATGTTGTTCATCAAACCCTATCTACAGAGGAAGTTTCTTTTTAAACTAGGCAGGAGGTAGCTGCTTTGCTTCATAAAGCATGAGTTATTGCTCAGATTTTTCACTTCTTTCTTTTTTTTTTTTTCCCCCATTTACTGTCAAATAGTTTTTGGACGTCTAACCTTGATGCAGCCATATAAATCCTCTGAAAATATATAACATTACCTGCATTTTTAGACAAGGCTTCTCTAGGAAACACTGCAAGTTTCTTTTATCCATCAGCATCCTCCATTTAGTAGCCTAAGGAATGCAAAGCTTCAATTCTTTCCACCTTGTCTTCTGTGCTTTCCAGAAATTAAAGCAGAGAGCCTTACCACCCTGAACCCTAACTTTCATGGACTTGAAAAGATAAAGACTGAAACCTCCAATTTAGGAACTGCCTCTGTTCTGGAGATTTGAACAGCTAGAGTGTTTCAGCATTTTTTCCAGGTCAAAAATTCACTGTCTTAGGGCTCTGGCAAGCCATGGTGGGGGAGAGCTGTCCTGGGAGAAGGGACAGTCCCACTGTCCCCAAACCTGCTCTACAGCCACCAGCTCCCCTGCAGACCCCTCTGACACCCAGGAGGGCTACAGAAAACAATTCTGGGGAGCTGAACCCTACTCCCCAGGAGGCAGTGAGTATTTTTCTGCTGGTTTAAGTCTGGGCAGCTCAATGAGCAGCAGAGATGTGCAGGATGAGGTGGGAATGCAGGGCGAGGAGCAAGGGCCCAGGCTCATCCCTTCCACATACTGGGCTGTGCCAGCAGGGACAAGCTTTTGCTACAGTGACAAGAAGCCATCCCTTCTGTTCTCACCGCTCTTGGGGCAAAATCCACCAGAAAAAATGTTTTAGGCAAGCCATGGACCTGTAGGCTGAAAGGGTGGAATTCCTTACCCTGCAATCAAATCTGCCAGAACTTGTCCATCAGAGCCCTTACATGGGCAAAAAAAAAAAAAATTTCCTCTCTTGCAAGGGTTCAACGCAGTTAAAAAGAGTGTTGAGAAAAGCTGAAGAACATAGAGTGCTTCAAATGTCCTGTGCTGGATTGCTGTTAATGCTTTCAAAATCAACACTGAGGCTCACTGACAACTTTGCATTCAGAGTGAAGCTTTCAAAAAGGGGAAACACTTTAGCCAGGAACCTAAAATATTTTCACAGACTGGGATGCAACAGAAAGTCGTTTTAAGAACTCTGCTTTCTTTAAAAACACTTAACGACATTTTGTTACTCTGATTGCTTAAAAAAACCCCTGCCATATATGGATGCAAATTATATACAGATTTCTAGTAAAGATAACCTCAAGTACCTGGAGGAATTAAAGCCCTAAGTATGACTGCTGACCTAGTTCAGGGCTGTCTGGGACAACTCTGGGACAAGGTTTCTTTTCTGTGATTATCTCATTTTCTTCCATGTCAGCAACTCTCTCAACTTTCTCTGAGATCTCCAAAAAGGTTCAAGGGAAAAGAGGTCAGGAGAAAGATATGCAAGCAGGAAAAAAAGAAAGCAACCTTAAAAAAGCAGGCAGTAGCAGTAACTGCAAAGGATATGCATCAAATGAAGGTAAAAGCCCCAACTCACTAAACTTTAACTTCAATAGGCTTCACAGTTTAACCTCAAAGAGAAAATACCCAGCATATATGGCATGAAAGGCAACGAAAAGCCCTGAGTGGCAGTTTGCATTCTCTTCTCCGTATAGGCATAAAGTCTGGACAAAATAAAGCACTTGAAGCACATTTTTGTAAGTAGTGAAAATTAATTTTCATAAAGTAACTGGGAAGGCACAAGGGAGATGTTACAGGACACTGAGCTCTTCCCTGTCAGAACATCCAGCCCATAGAAATGACAGACAAAACTATCACATGAGGGTTACCCAGTGACCTGGATCAGCATCCATACTCCTGAAAATAACATCCCTTCACACACAATTCAAACCAAAACAGAGCTAAATTTATTAGAAAAGCAAAACATGGAAAATGGAAAACCAACCATGCTGCTGTCTCTGCATGCTTGTGACCAATAAAAACCATGTCTAGATGCAAACATCTCGTGTTTAGGTGACTTTACAGCCCAAGACCACACAGCTGGCATTGGTCCCAAGCACTAATCTCATTTTCAAGAAATGACAATTACACATTAGTGCAATTCTCTTAGTTGGTAGCTAAATTTAACCAGATCTGCCCAATATGAAATAGCTAAATAAATAAAGCAGCAGAGAAGAGAGCAGTGGAATGAGGGAAAAGTAAGTTTTTATGTCCAGAAAAGATGGTTTTTATTTACTCATCTCTTACAAACACTCCAAGAATATGTTCTGCTGAGCATTAAAATGCTGTAAGGCACTGAAGACAATAATCTCTTATGTATGAACCATTCAGCTGAGGGAGAAAGAAAATTAGTTTGCTGATGTGACTGCATAAATGAAAACGTCCTGGTACAGACTAGGAGGAATTGAAGAATTTTATATGGTTTCCTTGGGGTTTACTTTTGATTTTAGTCTGTGCAGTTCACTCTACAAACTAAAATAGAGCAGCACCAAATGTGGGAGGCCAAAAGAGAACGTTTTAAATCAGAAAACCTCCACATGCCTTGGGCTGACACGTTAACAGGAATTTCTCATGAAAGCAGGATATCACGTAAATATTGTATTCCAGATGTTGATATATGCTTACGTGGATATGCACTGTGTATGTTCACCCCATTCCACAGAATCATCCTGACCCAGACAGCCGAGCTAAAGACAATAATGGAGTAGGATTGACCTACAGGAAACATCTTCACTTTTACTTTTACAGAAACATGTTATTCCTCCTCAAAAACTTACGCTTCACAGCCCAGAACTGTGATTTACCACTGGGCCAAGAACAACTCTTGTACTCACCAGCCCCTGAGGTCTTTAATGTTTTATTTGGATGTTTTTCAGAGCTGGAGGAAAACCCCTGGGATAACTGGTAGAAAAACCAACCGAGACAAAGGAACTGTGCCCAGGAATGCCAGCAAACTGCAAGGACACAACAGAAGATGTGCAACAGAAGGCAGACACAGTAGAGAGATCTGTGCTGTTCAGGCTCACACACTTACCCAGCACCTTTGCACATGCTGGGATGTCAGGTATCCATCCCCTTGATCTCCCTCAGGTCATCAATCCACCTCTGCAGACAGCTCAGACTGCAACAACTTCTTCCAAACTTGCTGAGGACTCGCATGCCAGATACCAAAGTTCCTCTGCAAATGACCCAAGCTGAACGAGATTTCAGACCTGAACCAAGAGCAAATTCTGCCCCGAAAGCATCGTGACAATAAACCATCAGCTCTGGGCCTCAGGCTGCACCGTTGGTTGACTGAGGAAGATCAGGTGAAAAGCCAATGCTGACAGAGCTGGGAGCCACAGCACTCACCTCAGCCTGACAAAAACATCACAGGACCACAAAGAGCAAGTAATCCTCACTCATCACACACAATAAAAGATAACAGGCACGGAGATCTTCTGCTTTTAAAAGGAGCACAAGGCTGCCATGTGAAAGTGTGATGCTAATGACTCTGTTCCAAGAACCCTTCAGAGTAATGGACAGAAGGGAGACAGGAGAGAGACAGAGAGTAATTAAGGATTCATAATTATTATTTTTAACCAGAAGAGCGCTCAGCTGCAGGTCTGAGCCTCTCCAGGGCAGCTGGGGCTCCTCAGCAGGGATTGCTGGGGCTGAGCTCAGCCAGCCACAGCTCCAGAGCAGCACGGGCAGTGAGTGTCCAGGGCAGTCCAGGGAGCAGGAATGGGATCCTGGCACATGGCCCGTGCCGCCTGCCACTGCAGTTATTATAGTGCAGCCACGGAAAGGAGCAGGAAAATTAACTCAGGTTTAATAAACACTGTGGGATAAACATCATTTCAGATACACACCGAATATAAATACCCAGGTTTTTTTTTTCTTAAAGACACAGTTAACTTCTAGACAACAGCACTCAGATCTTAAAGCCATGAGATCTCCCACTGCTTTTCCTTGTGTCTGTCTAACAGGTCTGAGGAGGAGGTTTTTTTCCTCCCCTGTTTCAAACACATGATCCCAATATCTCAGATGACATTAGAACAAAATGAAAATAGGGGTAGGTGTATTACTGAAGGCAGGTATCTGTTACAGCCCAGCCAGAGAGTATCCTTTGCACCAGATAACCTTTCAGTCAAATAAACAGCATAACCAGGGCAAGTGAGTTTGTAGGGTCAGGATACAACCAGAAATTCAAACAGAGAGTTTGGAAAACATCACCCCTCTATAAAAGTGCTGCTGAGAGCCTAAACTGTTCAAATCAGAAGGATAAACACATTTCCAAGTTGCATGGATAATGAACGATTTCTAATGCTTTTGCTTGCTTGAAGCCTTGCTATTTTGGCATTGCAAAATACTCAAAAAGAATCTCAGACAGAAAAAAAAATTAATAAATGTAACCAGAAGAGAAAAGCATATCAAGACACCTAATTGTCACCTAATTGTAGTTTTTAGAGAATAAGAGACAGTCTCTTCTAAATAGATAGCAAGAAATTACGCAAATGCAACATCTGAAGAAATAGCGAGGTAAACCTCAGCTTACAAGTTTGGCCCACATCCTAGATTTCATTAATATGTCATAGGAAAAGATATTCTGAGCCTTAAACCATGTCTCAAAATCATCAGCAATTTAATCTTTTGTGCAACACCATCAGGATTCTCCACTCATACCAGTGCTGCTCTCAGAAGGCAGTAACTTTAATCCCTTGATTTTGACAGTTTTGGCAGTAGAAGAATCCTGCCATAAATTCCACTTGCTGTAACAGACAGTTTGTGCTGCTCCAGCCCGAAGTTTCTCTCCAGCATGTTGTTGGCAAGGTAACAAAAATGCATCCACTGCTCAGTTTAACGCTTCCTTTAGAGTGGCAGGATGAACTGAAAAAGGTGACATCTCAAAAGGTTTTGATGAAACAAATATCAAAGAAAGCATCCAAACACACAACAAACTAACATAACCCATATCAAAAGACAGAAAGTAGTACAGAGGGACTCCCCATCCACTTTTCTGCAAAGTTCTGTTTTGATGGGTGTGGGTAAGATCTAGCAATCTGTTTCACAGAACAGTTTGGGTTGGAAGGGACTGTAAAGGTTTCTAGTACCACCCTCCTGCAGAGACATCCTGAACTACATTGGGTTGCTCAGAGCCCTGGCCAGCCTAACCTCGAATGTTACCAGGGATCAGGTGGGTACCACCTTTCCAAGCAACCTGTGAGAGTGTTTCACCATCCCCATTACAAAAAAAAAACCCCTTCTTCCTTATACCTAATCTAAATTGACCCTCTTTCAGTTTAAAACCATTACCCTCTGTCCTATCACAATAAACCCCAAAGAGCTTTCTGGAGGGGAATTGCAGTGCAAGAGGATGACATGCAAATAAGTCTCATTTAAAGTAAGCCTAAACTCTGGAGACAGGGAGGGAATAAATCATCTGAGTAACTTGGAGCCGAAGATAAATGCCAGGACATTTCATAGGATAACAGTCAAAATATATACAAATATTTAAAAAAAAAAAAAAAAAGAAAGCGCCATGAATGCTCCATGAGACGGAACAAGAAGAGATAAAGGAGGCCACAGGAAATACTGGTCTTGCTTCCAAACAGCATGGACACAGGCTGTGGCAGAATGGAACCAAAACATCCTCACACTCCTGCAATTCTGCTTTAAGCAAAGCCCTAAGATGAAGACATTGCAGAGAGAAATCATGTGAACAGCAAAGAGACCAATTCTATAGTATCTGCTGACAAAATCACACCTACAGGACCTATTTACCTTGAGCTGGTGAATGAATCAGAAAGAAGCACAAACCATGGGTCCCCCTACAACAGTCAAATTAACATTGTAAATTATGAATACCCTCCAGGGAATTTCCACTCTGCACATGCTTTACAGCACCCACATTTCAGCACAGAGCAGTAAAAAGACAAGAGGGCTCTGTCCCAGCTCACATTCCTATTAAAAATTTTATTGCTTTCTCTACAAAATAAAATGAAAAAATCAGGCAAACTATGTTCATACAGACTTTTGTGCAGGAATTACTAGCTAGGACATTATTTCAAAAGCGAGACAAAATCATTGCTGTAGACCCTTGCTTGACAACTGCTTCACTTATTTCATCCCAAATAAACCAAAAACACACCAAAAGTTCTTGCTGAAATACAAAGTTTCTTGTTGATTCTGAGGTGATGGAGAGAGGATTTAGAGGACAACAGAAACCTTTGGTGAAAGGCCACAGGAAAAGCAATGTGTTGGTGTCAGGTTAGAATTCAGTCAGCAGATCTAATGGGAAATACGCGTCTCCAGAAGTTCAATTGCTCAGTCATCTTCAGCTGCATGAAGAAAATGTTCAAGATAAACAAAACACTTCAGTTTTCAAAGTCAGGTTCATGGGGTGGCTCCATCACCTCATTTTGCTGGAAAACAGCAGTAGGAAAGACGGAGTCACTGCTAAATGTTTTGCCACCACTTCTTGCTTGACAGCACAGAACCACTTTTCACAGGCAGCCATTTCAGACCTGAAACAAAATTAGATGTGCTGCAGCCAGGATTTTTATTTTCTTCTGAATGTCTTCAAAGCTGCTTCTTTTCATAAAAGGAAGGATGTGCTGCGACACAGTCGCATCTACTTGCAATTATCTGTTTGCTTCAAAATATCAGCAAAACATCTTGGGTGGAGGAAGGAGGTGACAAATCATCTGAAGGGTGGCAAGAGGAGGATGAGAATTTCCATTACAAACTACTTGTTTTAGGTGGTCCCACCCCAAAAACATCATGATGTTATACTAGGATGTGAGAAAAGAAAGCTCATGGCTTGTCTGTGTCAAATTGCAAGAGTAACATTCGCATGGCAGGCTCACATCCAAAATCTGCATAAACACCATCAATTCCTAAAATCCCCACAAGTGACCCTTGAATTTCAGTCCAGCTTGAACAGAACTTTAGATAAGAGCTTTCTTCAGACATTGGAAAAGTCTTAAACAAATATTTTCACACACCATAATCTTTCCTACTTTCAGTCCCAACTATTGAGATGGACCAGGAAAAGGTACAAAGTAGTTTTTCAAGTATTTTTTACTCTGGCAGACATCCTATTTAAAAACCTTCACAGTTCTAAGAAGATCTAGACCAAATACATGATTTGACTCGTAGATTAGATAACCATAAAATATTTAAGGATGAGAGCACTGACATTCATCAAGAGACTTAAAACAAGAGAATCAAGTCAGGCAGTCTGCTTTACAGAGGTCACCATTTGCTGTCTGGATCTCTAACCTACTTCAGAAAAACTGTGACAAACTATGCTGCTTTCTTCCAGATGAAGTAGGTTTTTTTGACAGAATTAACAATCACTACTTAGGAAAAAACTATTTTGAGCATATAGATTATGTTACACACAAAGTCACCTATACCTGAAGTCTTGTTAAACCAATTTTTAAATAAATTGAGGTCTACCACTACATCATCTGATCACGTACATTTTTTTCCTTCAAAAACTGAAATCACAGGAGAATTTCACACTCTGTCTCTCTTTTAGTGTTCATGCATGAATTAAAAAAAAAAAAAAAAAAGAAAAAAGAAAAAAAGCTCCTGTTAAATTTTAAAATTTCATTGAGTAATTCCAGGGTAGATTCCAGCTCAGTAAACAGTTACCAGGGAATGTAAAAGACGCGTTCACAAATTCCCTCAGCAGATCCAGCAAGCCAAACAGATGTCTGCAGGTCTCAAAGACAAAACAAAACAAAGCAAAAAAGTGTAGTAAATTAAGCTATGCTTAACTTGATTATACGTAGCAAAAAAAAAAGCATGAGTGTTTCCTCTACCAAAAATATCAGGCATGGTGATAAACAGCAAGCAATGGCAACCAGCCAAAAAACGCATCGTAAATAGCAAGGGAATTTTGCACTACCAAAAGACAACAGTGAAATGAGTTGCACTCCGAGAACCCAGCTGGGAAGAAAGTTTTTAAAGAAGCACATTCATGGATTTTTAAGTTTATTAATTTCAAACATGTACATAGGAAAAGGTTAATGTTCTTCTCTTTATTCCCTTCAGAGGTCATGAAGCAGGCAAAAATAAAGCACTCTTTGATACTATCACAGCCTACAAGGAGAGGCTATTTGACAGTATAAAGCTGTCTGGAGAAAGACTAATTTTCTTTAGAGCAAATCCCAAAGTCTTCCATGAACTCTTCACATAATAAACATCTACTTCATGTTTTTCAAGATAAAATCTGAGGAGGAAAAAAAAAATCATTGCTCCGAAGTTTTGAAGTCCTCAAATTCCTGTGTTAAATAATAAGCATTAATCAATGTTTCAAGTTAAACATGAAGAAACACTTTAAGAAAATGCAGCTTTGTAGCCTTTGCAGATGAATGTGCTTGGGTTTGTGCTCGGGTCTGTTCCCTCTCCCAACACACACATGAACTTTTACATCCCAGTAAGTCTCTATACCAGCATCTTCTTGTCTTGCAATGTGTTCTGGGAAAAATGGAAAAGTTTCTATATAATAAGAAATTACGTGTCAACTACATTTCCCATAAAGTTTAAGCTTTTCCACAGCAAAATCTCATGCTATGTAAGGTTTTTTATCAGTTCCTGCTCCAAACACTCTCTCGATGACATCTCCCAGCACTCATTCCTATCCATCCCTACTGCACAGCAGGGAAACCAAGGACCTGAAGGACAACTGTGTGTCACAGGAGGGCTGTGAAGAGCTCAACTGTGAGACTGTTATCCATTCTATGGCAGAGCCAAAAATAATTCTGCATTTCACTGAGACATCACTGCAGGAAGAGAGAGCGGCCGATTCCCCTGCAAGTGATGGGGTGTTACCTAACAGGGTCAGTATTTCAAACTGGGTTGGTTTTTTCCACTCCCTCACCTTTTGCCGTGGCTGACTGGCTGTGGGCAGTGTGTGCACACTGCACAGAGCGCTGCCTCTGCCCCAGAACGAGCCCAGCCTGAGCAGCAGTGCCAGCACACATCGTGCCACGCTGCCAGCTCTGCGGAGCTCCTGCCGTGTCACAGCTGAGTGGCACCGGGTTCATGGCCAGCCAAAGGTCATGGTCGAGGTTTCAGCTCTCCCAAATCGTGTCAGAAAACATAGCAGAGCAAAAGAAGGACCAGAAGACTTTTCCTCTCCAGGAAGCAGGCAGAAACCAAAATATGGCACAGGTTTGGGTTTTACCCCTTGCTTATCAAAATAAATTCCTCCCCACAGCCCTCTTCCTTCACCTCTAGTCCTTGGGCAGCTTCATTTAGTTGATGCCTGGGAACAGGGCTTCATTCAGCACCTTAAAATCTGCTTGCTTAGACTGCTCCTTCAGGCACTGGCAAACCTTTTCACTAATAAGCACTTGCCTGGTAAGGTGAAGATGGAAATACTTATAAACTGAATCTAATACCTCACTGGCTGAGCTGGTTTTCATTAACATCTGGAAGAAAGGCTTGGTGGCAGCTTGGTGTTTTTGCCTGTTTCTGTGCAGGCTGTGCAGCTCTGCCTGGAGAGCAGGGGAGGATTCTCCTGGGCTCTGGGTTCCTGCAGAGGCCACCTCTGGCCACCAGTGACCTTCACAGGGCAGGAGGAGAGATGGAGCATCGGCACCACAGCCTGGGGAGAGCAGTGGAGTGTTCACCATGACAACCAGCCTGAAGAGCTTTCTACCTGATGAAAGATTAATGCCATTGCAGCTGTAGTGGCCATTTACTTACCCCTGTGTTTTCACTCGCTAGCACTTTAAAGAGAAACGGGAATCAAGAGGGGAGGGGAGAAGAGAAGAAAGGAAGGGATGGAGAAGTAAGAGCTCAGGTCTGTTTGCAGGAAAAAGGAAAAACCAGAACTCTGATCTGGTGAAAGAAAAAAATTAGAGGAGCTATTTGAACTTCTGTGTGCATTCATCACACAGCAAGCAAGGACTCCCAACAATTCCCTAGGCAATACCAGTCTACAAATTGCATGTGTGCTTTGAAGCAAGCCCTGAGTTTACAAGGCAGACAGAAAACATCTTCAAAGTCTCAAATGAAAGGCTTGAGTTTTCCAGAGTTAAAGGAAAGTAAACATGCATGAAGAAGTCAACTTTTTTTTTTTTTGGAAGTCATGCCTTTTCCCTTTTGCAACTGAAAAAAGGATCAATATTTTTAAAATATGAATAAATGCTCACATAAGGCTTGTAGGATCACAACAGCAACAACAACAATGACATGAATGGAGTTGGCATTTAAACAAGAAGGGGCAGAACTCATTTGTTATTTTCTTGTATTTAAACCAAACAGATGCAAGGGCAGCATTTCAGCTTAAAATACAGAAGTAAAACAGTATCAAAGTAGTCATTAACAACAAAGTAGCATCAAGAATGACAACAATAGGTAATCACGACTAAGAAGATCGAACTGCAAAATTTAAAGTTGTATAATTTATTATTTTTAGGGATTTAAATTATTATTAGAATTAATTTCGGCTTTGGCTAATTATTTTGAAGGCATTTGAAACCAGCCAATTCTGCTGAATGTTGCTGAGAGTTCATTGCCAATTGAACTCATATAGGAAGGAAACAATGAAGTGTCTGTCCCTCAGTGAGTATGTTAACCTTTAACATCCACAGTATGACCCTCCTCCTCCTGGCACAATGAAGGGGGATCAAAAAACTGCCCAGGGCTTCTGAAGAGCAACAATGAACAGAGCAGAGCACCGAGCAGCTGTACAAAGGCCGTATCCCACCTCGTCATTCCCAAACACTTTCTGTGTCTGCTGTGCTGCTCTCACCTCACCACAGACAGATCCTCTGCCCACACAGAGCCAATTATGGGTTCCTTAGTCACTAAGAAATGATCCCAGGCGGAATTTACCCCGTAGCTTTCTGCTGGGGTGGACAACTCAGCTTCTCTTTCAACGTGGACAGAGGCAGAGAGTTTTGAAAACTGCCAGCAATTACTGGGATCCTTTCACTGTGCTTCCTCAGGTCAAGAAATTCGTTGTACCTTGAAGTCAAAACTTTACCAACAACACGTGCACCACTTTATACATGTACATATATTTTATATACACACATATATGTGCTACATATACCACAAACGTACTTCCAAAAATATCTCCAAAGCTAGATTTCAGCCTTAAACTAACTCAAACAATTGGAGCATATGAGAAAACTTTAGAGGATGGGAAGATCATCCATCATCTGTGTTCTTTCAGCAACCTTGCGCTTTTCTCAGAGTTTCAGAACTTGACACCTACTAGGAGTGGAACAAGGGATTAGAAGTGGATCCAAAGCCATCAGATGCTTCTTATGCTGTTTAATCCATGAGAGTTTTTGCAGGGAAGAGCAGGGGCAGTTTGCTGGGGACAGGCTGTCTGGGGTTTCTTCTGCCAAGTCTCTTCTGGGACTTGGTGTCACACAAGGAGGCTGAAGGGAGAGTCTGAGGTATAAAGCACTGTCATGTCCTGAGTGAAAAAGGCACTTAAACCAGAAAACTGTGGGTTTCTGACAAGAGAACCGTGATTCTGTTAAAACAAGCAAACTGTGTTTACCATGCACATGGCATTGTTAAGGCTTTACTAACACTTTCTGGTACTCAAACTTGATCAGATAGGTGAGACACATTTCAGCTGAGTATTTTATCCTTCTGACACTTAAACTGCAAAGAAAAGACAGCTCCAGTCAACTACTACAAATAAATACCTTACTGTAAAATAAAACCACATACATCCTTTTCCTGTATAAAAAGTATGTTTTTGCAGTAAGTATTCAAAGTAACAGGTTTTGTTCTAGCATAACATCCAGCAGTGGATTAAGGATCTCATCATTCTGCATGGCTATTGCATCACAGCAGAGCAAGGACAGCATAGTACAGGGTATATATAGCATACAATATTCAAGGGAAAATTATAGTTTCACTCCATCACTGGCATAACATGTCATGACCATGCCAGATAAACTAGCTTGGGCTGTGCCAGTGTCAGTGCTGCTGTTGAACAGGCAGGGAGGAGCAGCTCTGTGGGTGCTTTGGGCACTCAGGATCCCTCCTCAGTCACAGAGCAGCCAGCTCTGCACCAAACACTCCCAGCCCTGACTGGCTACAGGGCAAGAACCAGACTGTCCTTAGGGCTGCCATGCCCTAAGGGCAGACTCAGGTTTTGTGCCTTTTTAAAGAGGTCATGGCTCTCTGAGCAGTATTCCTTCTGCAGACACACAGCACCAGACCCTCCCGAGGCTGATGCAGGGAAATCCAAACATTAGCAGAATTCACTGCATTTCCATAAATCTCCCACTAAGGTTTTTTTGGGTTTTTTTCTGAGAACAGCAGCTGAACCATTGTGAAAGTCCATGTAAAGCCACTGAAATGCACCTCCTGTTAGGGTGTGTTCCCAGAAACCCAAAGGCACTTTTTACAATTATTCTTAAAGAAGCATAGCAGCATAACTAACCCATTTTATATCCTGTGCTGTTTAAACCTAAGGCTATTGGTAAAGGCCAAATTGCTACATCAGGAAAAAAATTACAGAAGACACAGCACTTTTAACATCTATGCACCTGCTGAACTTCAATGACAAGGCAACCCTTGCTTATACACATCTAAAAATTTCAGAGATTGGCATGACTAACATGAATGAATACATTCATTGGGATGCACCAGAGGAGAAAGAGGAACTGTGCTATTTTGTCTGGGATAGCTTTAATAACCAGCTTGCTCCGAAAAGCAGCGACAGAAATGCAAACCACCTGGTTTGGCTGGATGCCTGCTGTGCAGGGCACTTGACCCCAGGACTTCCTGAGCTCCCTGCCATACTGGATCTCCAACAACAGCCTGGATGAGTAACAACCCAGCAGCACTGACAGGCAGCACCAGGGTTACAAACAACTTCCTCTGCTGAGACATCTCCTGCTGTAATTACAGCTGAGGTGAGCAGCAGGGGCAGGGCACGCCAGCGCCCTGCATTCAGCACCACTTACCCTGTGTGCATCCATTAGCCATCCCAGACCAACCCTGCTCCTCTGCCTTTCTCCTCAAGTGACCCCAAAAGTCTCTACCACAAGGCCAAGCAAAGGAAAAAAAAATAAATATTGGGAAGTGGAGCAAAATAAGATCATCTTACGAAAGTTTCTGGTTTATCTACAGGCTTCTTGCTCATCCTTCAAGAACAGAAACCAGCAGAGCTTCCAGCCACAACAGCCAGGCAGCTTAACAACAGCAAGGTAAAATCAAATTACCAGCTTTGATGTCTGCAGCAGACCCTGCCCAAGCTTTTGGTCAGCAGCCTCCACCTTCTCCCATCGTGGCTCATCATCTCCTTTCTGCATCATCACCTCTCGCTGCTCCCAAGCTTCCAAACTGTAAATTACCTCCTTGTAGTAGCTGTGCTCCTGCTTGGCTCAAAAAGGATCAGACAGATAGGTCTGTGCAGAAGTGCACCAGTAAAGTATCATATGAAATGGGTGCAAAGAGCAACAGAGAGGTGTCCCCATGGCCTACAGTGCAGGTACATAATAAAAAAAGGCTGCAAACGTAGCAGAACTTCAACCACCAACCCCACAACCCCACTGAAGGCAGTGGCCATGCAGGCATGAAGTGCATCCAGGTACAGAAGGGACAGCTGGAGTCACTGTCCCCGGATAGGAGCAATCTTCAGACACACAAAGTGCTTTAGAAAATTAAAATACATTTGCAGTGGCAATTTAGCCTTAATACATCTTTTAAAAAGCTACCAAAAGCTGATCAGGGATTTTTTTTTTCTATAGTTTTTTGGTGTTGGGGTTTTTTAAAATCTTTATGCCTCATGAAAATGAACCTACAAGCACACTCTAGTATAAACAATAACTGGGCAGTATCATTGTTGTTTAATGAGCCCTAATAAATCTGGAGAAGAGACTCACAAAGAGAGTGTCTCTCTTGCTTCTGAAGGGTTCATCAGGTAATTCATAGTCACAGTCAGTAACTTCCATTATTCCCCATGCTAGAGAGAGAACACCATTTTGCCAAATTTATTTGGGAGGAAGAAGGCAGAGAAGCAGCTTTAATTATACAATTGTTAGACTGTAGCATGGAACAGATTGACCTGCCAGACCTTCAGTTATCCAACTAACCCTGCCAAGTTTAGAACTAGGTGTCTTCCAGTTTTTCTTGTGAAAGTCACAATTTTCTCCCATATTATTACAATCCCTTTTTTAAATACAGTGATGTAATCAGAGCTCCATGCTCTTGCACAAATATAGTCTATTTTCTTCGAGCAAGATCTTGAAATATAATTGAAGTTCTAGGGGTGGGAGCAGATAATTTGTTTTGATAATGTTTCCTGTTTATAACAGTCCTAAATTTCACTGCATAGAGGAATGAGATCATCATGAAGGCATGGAAGGAGGGAAGTAGGATGTTTATAGCATCCAATTCATTTTACCTGAGCTTAGAGACTTCATCACTTGGCAAACCTTGAAAAATTCAATCTGCAAGAGCACACAGAAAATGCAGACAGGACTGAAAAGCCTCTGCACAGATTAAAAGCATCATTCATTTTCCAAACCTCGTCTTGTAAGCATCCTCTGAACATGCTACAGAGCAAGGAAAAGAAGAGAAAGTTGAGAAGTTTTAGGAGGGAGAACTCCCACTCTGAACAGATTTGAAATTTGTCGCAGGCTAAAGAAGTCATTTCAAGAATTTACCTCAACAGAAAACAACTGGAGTATCTGAAAGCTATGCTATACCATCACAATTCTACAGCAATGCCTGAAACCTAGCCTGACTTCCATCCTCAATCCAAAAGACAGAGGTTAGCTTCTACTTGCCAAAATCAATCACATTCTCAGAGATCAGTCAGATCAAAGGTGGGATCTCACAATACTCAGAACAGGGAAGACAGAGGACACAATAAAAAAAAGCTCAACACTTGACCAAAGCATTGATGAACTGTCTGAATTATCAAGTATTTTCCAGATAAAAAGTCTCAACTTGGGAGTCAAGTTTGTGACTCCCATCTGATTGACAGCAGAGGAGACAGCAGGAGACACTAAAAGTAGTTTTCAATTCAACTGGAATAACAATGAGTGGGGTGAAGCAGAGAGCCTCACTCACTTTCACCAACTTAATGTCAAATCCAGGCCAATGCTTCTCCTGGCAGACATTAGCCCACATTATATCATTCAGTTCTTCCATTATTAAAGAGGCACAGCAAAAGAAATCATGGCCCAAACACTGCTATGCTGCCTTATCTTTGGGACCCTGACTGCTGCCCACATGGTTTGTTTGCCTTTGTAAGGAAAAATTCCAAAGCCTACCCATGTAAGAAAGCACAGAAGTCAACCTTGCTCCTCAAACACAATCCCTTTCTGTCTTCCCAACACTGTTTGCTTTGAACATTTGAGAATAAGCATCTGCAGCTCTTAACTTTGTGCATTGTTATTTCAGTGTGTGAACAGAAGGGTCTGCTCCACTCCTGAGCTTCTTGGGCTGCTGGTGGGAATGTCCCACTGACTGGAAATAATGGGATGGTTCTTCTCAAGAGAGGGCAAGGGAGAATTGGTGGCAGGGGGTAGGGAAACAGGGCCTGGACCCATTCCTGGTCAGCAGTTCAGTGATGAACACATTGCACCAAGTCAGTCTAAGACTTTCCTTTTGCCAGGGCCTAAAGAAAGCAGTAAAATGCTCTCAATGTCACAGTTTAGGGAAGAAACAAAAGGTTACACCAACAGGCACAGAAGCCATAGGAACTAGTGAGACAGCTCATATAAGAGTTGATTTAAGGTGTTGTAACATTGTTTTCCAGATCAGAGATACAATACAACCTTCAAAAGAAGGCAAGCTTAAGCTCCTATTCATACTTTGATGTGTGACAACTTGCTCACACTATTGTTCTCTGTAGAAAATTTCCAGTCTCTGTTTCTGTTTCTATCTTTTGTTGCACTAGTCCTGGCATTACTCCAGCTGTATTTTGACATACATAGTGTCATATTAAACACTGCATCTTCAAAGCAGCTTCAAAACCTTTTCCATTTGCAGCAGAAGCACAACACATCATTACACTTGAGAGCCGTACCTCTCCAGCTGGATCAGATAGGAGAGAGCACACTCTCAGCTTACCAATATTTCATGTAGGTGCATATGCTGTTTACAATACTCTTCATTCTTAAATATAACATGAGCTGTCACATGAGGTACTCATATGCTATATTTCAACTGTGTACAGAGAACTTAATAATAAAATTATCACTGCTCAGTATATGCACAAATCTGCTGACAGCTTTTTTAAAACTACCTTGCTAAAACTACACAACCTAACCATGTACCTTCTCACTTCAGTAATGTGGAAGTCAGTAGACAGGAATTTTCACTATTCCTGCTGAACACTGGGCTTCTCATTCTTCTTCTGAATTAGTACCTGTCCATCTAGAAAAACAGGCAGCTGTCACTCCATCATCTTTATTTGTACATCCAGGCAAGCAGGACAGGATATCGTGCAGCGTGTCAGGTTTGCACACAACGAAGGTCATTCCCAGCTGAACAAAGGCAACCAAAACCCTCTACCACATTGTACTCCCCAAGTTTGTCACAGAAAATTAGGTAATGCTAATACACCAGGAATAGCCACATAGATCTGATTTCATGGACCACTGATCCCCTCAATACTAGAAATATAAAAACCTATTTATATAAAATTGTCTGTCACAGTGCAGAATACCTCAATTACAGAATGTCCTTGCTATTAAGTGCAGCAAACTGATATGCAGCTTACATGTAATTGAAGACAGCAGATTCATTTAAACTTGCAGCTAACATCATGAGCGTGACATGAAGAAAGTGTATTTTTGCTAATTACAAAATCAGTAAAACACCCCTTAGTGTCTCAAGTAATACAGTTAACAAATAACTAGTTGGCAGCTACATTGTGTTCTCCTCTTTCTTATAATGTTTATACTTAAATAATTTCATCTTCACATTACCAGAGCAGATTCTTGCAGGTAACAAGCCTTGTTGGTAGGAAAAGAAATCACTGATCTTAGTCACTAATAACACATTAAACTGAATCTTACCATATAAAAAAGGAACATTTCCTAGATTTGAACCAGGTATACAGAATAGAAAGGACAGTATATGACAGTTCCAGTCCTGTCCTTCAGGAAGAACTGGCATTGTTTATGACAGCTGTCAAATATATTGGTACCAGAATAAAGCGATTCACAGGGATTTTAGAGGGACATAAATCATCCTAAACATGGTTGGCAAAAAGACAACTGTGTAACAGTTGAAAACATCATTGAATAGATAAGGACTGAAAGCAAGAATCAAGAAATACTTAGTCAGAAACTAATAGAACTGCAATTCCCACAAAAGATTAGATAGAAAATAAGGATATTTCACACACACGGTAAATGTTATTTTCCAAAGGAATACCCTGTTCTCGTGTCCTCCAAAATGCCCAATGCATGGAGTCACCAGGAGGATTACGAATGCAGCAGAGCTCATCACATTAAAGCAGGAGACAGACAATTCCTGAGCCTGTGCCATGTGATACACCCCCATGATTTTCCATTCCATTCCTTCCAGCAACAGCCTGAAAACCACTCTGCTTGCAGGCTGTTTCAGCAGCCACAAAAAAAGATAGACTCGACCACAAGTGAAAGATTGTGTTCAGAGTTTATTTTTTTCCTTCTGGCAAGGGTAAAAGCTGGTGCAATGGCCCAGCAGGAGCTGTTTGACACAGCGTTGGAGGACACCTTGATGACAGCCATGGCACCAGCGTGGAAATACCTGGAGTAAACACCTGTGGCTTGGGCCGGAGAGGCAGCCCATCGGGATGTAGGCACGGGGCAACACGGCAAGGCTGTACCTGTGAGTGTTGTGCCAAAACCTGCCTGTGGCAGCATGCCCACAGAGGGTACCAAACACCTCTGAGAGCAGGGGCATTTCCTGAATGTCCCACACAGCTGCCACAGCAGGGTCACAGCTGAGGCTGGTCACAGGATTGAGCCAGTGCTGCAGCCAGGACAAGAGCTCAGGGTACTTGGCCACCCCATCACTGTCACCATGTGCCCACCCAGGGGTGGAGACCAAGCACAGCCACCACAGTGAAGCACCTGAGAAGCACATCCCAGGAGGAGCCAGCTGAAAAGCAGAGCAACGTTTTATGTGCCACTACAGCACCGCTCGGCTCATTTCTGTATCTGTTCTCAGTATTACCCACCAAGAAAAAAATAATGATGCCTGTCCCAAAAGGCAGCCTGGTCTTTTCAGGGAGTGAACTCCAAATGCCAACCCTTCACCAAATCTTTTCCACCCTCTCCAAGATGCCTCATGGCCAGCTGCCAGCACCAGGGTGCCTCCTCCAGCATGCTTCATTAACATAAGGAAATTAGCAGGCATTAAGATAGAAGCAAGACCAAGATCTGCCTGTGCTGTCACCATGCAAGCTCAAGACACATTCAATTTCAACAGTCTACTTCAGCAATTCCAGCATTAACACCTAACTTAAAGACAAAGTTAGAGATAAGGGGTGATCCTCCAAAATTCTAAATACAATATGAGTTAAATTACTCATCTGGATTAATATTTCAGTATGAAACCTCCAAGAGATGCTCCACCAGCACAGTGATTCCAGCCCAAGGAGCTGATGCCAACAGACACATATGAAACGCAAACAAGGCTGTCTCTTGAGCATTCCCAGCATCAGGAGCCAGTATCCAAGGGGGAAATGCTGGTCTGCTCAAGGGAATGGCAACATGCCCAGAAAATTTGGTGGAGCTAAACTTTTATGTCTGCCCATCTAAAAGGTAGTTCCCCAATAGCAATAATATTTGCCATTATTGTCGCAGACAACTAACATAAACCCAGTAAGCTGTGGTGGGAGTTAAAAATGCCAGGAAGGTTTCATTAAGGTATTTTTTGAGAGGTTAATTAAGCGAGTGACATTCAGAGAAATTGCTTAACAACCAGAGAAGAGATATTTCTACTTATCCCACAAGCAAGCAACCATATTTTAAGTCAGTTCTGCGGGGCTGCTGTCTCTGCCAGCAGAAGATAAATACATTTCTTCTGAACCTGCACATACTGTATAAACAGATTTTAGAGCAACAACACATATGGAGGGAGTTAATAACAGGCCTGCAAAACAGATGGCCCCACCAGGCCCAGACAGCCCTTCAAGGCATTCCTTTGTCCTGCCATGTCACCTTCACCTTGCAAGGTGGAACAGGAATCAAGGAAAACGAGCAATGAATGTCTTTCAGAAGATCAATATTCCCCATGGCTTGTTCCTCCCAATCAAAAGGAGCCTCTGCATGCTGTGACAGCGAGCCAGGCCAGCTGGTCTCAGAAATCCCAGAATATGTTGAGGCACAGGTTATTCCATGGAGCAGTTCAGACCAAGGTGCTCGTGAGCAGTCCAGGATGCAGCACCAGTGCTCAGGTGGGTACAGCCTGGACCAAGGGGCTGGCAGCAAAGCATCCAAGCTGTTCTGCAAGTCATTTCCTCTGCTGGCTGTCAGGGTCACAATCAAGCCTAAATTTACATACAAGTGTCCAATGTTTGCCAGAGATACTGTGCAAACTAAAGTATGGTCACCTTTTCAACGCAGCCTTCAGCGGGGAAATAATTGTGATTTAAAGGAGAGGGAAGGCAGACTTTATCAGAAATAAAACAGATAGGACCAATTAAAGTGAAATCACACAGCTGTAATGCATCTTGCTAGAGCAGCTATGTTGGAACATCACTCAGTTTTGGGAGTTCCTTTGGCAGGCAGTGCTTGAGCCAGCAGAGGGAACTGATCCTCATTTCCCTGGCTCCTGGAGACTAGGGAGCAGGAGCTCTGGCTGGTTTTGGACAGCCAGTTTCAGATAATCTGGGTCTTGTATGCACTTTTCACAGAAATTCCTGCAATAACATAATTAAACTCACAGGCCTGTCACTATTTTAGTCCTAACTTCTTTTATTACAGTACTCAGGAATTGAATTTTTAATTTATATCTGTATATTGAACACATTCCTGAACATTCAATAACACTTACCTTTTAGAGACAGGATATGGCTTTATTACTGTTTTAAACCACACACCCAAATAAATTCTTTTTAATAAAAATAGTCAACATTTTTAGAAACCAAATTGCAGCTATAAATATAGGTGCCTTCTAATAGCACGACAGAGTGCTTCACACACAGATTTTTGCACCAGATACTTCAAAGCCAGACAGAATACAAAATACAAGGCATAGCATTTTATATATATTTCTATCTGTGAAACAGAATGACTTCCAATCAGGAATTTCTTTGCTGAAATGGTTTCAACGAGGAAACAGGAGAAACTACCTGGAAGTTTCACTGTTCACAAAGCACTTGGGTGTAAAGCCATGCCTGGCACATGTGCAGTCACACAAAGCATTCCTCACTTAACAAGAAATACCTGGCTCTGCCTCGCCAGATCTTCTGTCTGGGGGCTGGTTTTAGGGACACGTGTTGAGCTGATCCCCCTGGCCACAGCAGCCTGCCCACAGCCCATCTGCAGAGTGCCCCTCTCCCTCTACAGAAACCCTGCAAGGCAGCAATGGTGCCAAGAGCATCAGCCAAGCAAAATCACAGCTGGCAGAAAATAAAGCAAAAAAAAAAAAAAAATAGCTCCAGAAGACAAGGATACAGCAGGAGGAAAATTCAAAGAAAGTAAACAGATGAAAATAATTATAGGACAATTTTGGAGACAGTCTTTGGGTGGTTTAAAAGGAAGCAAGACAAAGTTCAGGAAGGGAAAAGCAAAGGCAGCCAAAGGGTCTCAGCTACTCTGATAACAAGGAGAGAAATGTCACAAGGGATCAACACACTGTATTTCATAACCATTTGGAGCCAGGATGAGGTGGGAAAGATGGTGTTAAGTTTTTTATGAAAGACTCAAGCGTTGGCAACACAAAGATAATAACTGCAAACGGTGAATACTGACTTTAACAAGCCCTGGGAGAATACAGTAAGAGAAGAGGAAACAGCACTGTTCCTTTGGGAACAGCAGGCTGACCTCGGCCAGGCAGCCCCAGAACTGCACTGGCATCCCTGGTTCCAGTGGAAGCCTGCAGGGAGGTCAGGGCCTCCTTGAACATTAGGGAAGTGTGGCTGCTTGTGTGCAAACCCACACCTTTGCAAACCCAGATGGGACATTCGTTCTGCATTCACGGGGAGAACGAAGAGCAATGCCAAAGACTCCGTGTTGGAACAGCACAGTCACTGAAAACACAACTCCTAACAATTGCACAAGGAAAATGATGTGAGCGTGATGTCTGTATTCCTTCTTCCCAGTGGAAACACAGCAGTGCATCATTCCTGTTCTCTACTCCAGGAGATCCCTCTGTTTGCAACAAGCACCTGCAGTGGTTTCATTAGGAACTGACTGGAATGGGAAAGGGATCAATGAGCTCAAATGCTTTCAAGAATGCATTAAATCTATCTGTGAGACCCAGCCAACACACCGAGGTACAGGTGATGTTTACAATGTGGTTTGAGAGCATGGAGCTCAAAAAGAACTGGCATCAGAGCTCCTACCTTATCACAAAGGCTTCTCAAATCACAAAATAACCTGTCCCAGGTATTTGAGGCACGCGGAAATCACTTTCCCTACTGTTCCTCTCCTCATCTAACTTGTCCTTTGTTTTCAAGATTAGATTTAATTCTCTTCACCTTGAAGGCCTCTCAAGCAATTACACTGTATGTTCTACAATCATGAGAAACAGGTTAATGTTCTCTGAAATTGGCTGTGTAGAGGTATCTGTTCTCTTAGCTCTCCTAAATCACTGCTCCTTTCAGATGGAATTTATTATAAGGTTAGAAAGGAGCCAAATATATCAAACCTTTAAAATCCATACAAGCAGCAGAAATTCTGGTTTGTCTAGCTGCAGCCAGATGAATAAAATATTCAAAACTCCGAATATATAACAAATACTGTAAGAGTTTAACTCCTTCATTTGGCAAGCCATTAAGCAAAAGAGTCTTTTTCAAGGAGGAAATCTGATACAAAGATATCCATGTCACACCCTAATATTAAAACCTCCATTCAACTGTCCTTCAGCTATACCAACAGAATCAAAATGCCCACAACAGACAGTTCTTTTACATCTCTTAAGAAGAAACCTTCTCATCAGAAAACATCACTCTATCTCCCTCTCTATTCATTTATCTGTTTTGTAACATGATGGAAACATTTACACTGGAATGCAAGAAAACAACAGTGCACCATTTAAGGATTAAAAATGCTTCTGAAGAGAAGAGTCAGTATCTACAAGCCATTACTACCTTATAATGCTGGGTAAATTCAGACACTGTCAAATTCCTTACATATTTTAGAGTACATTTATTTTCCTTCAGTTTTACAGCTTTCACCAAACTAGACAATGGCATATTTTTCCCCTTTGCATGCTGAAACTGGAATTGCTTGCCTTGGCAACAAAATCCTGTAATTTTTATCCACGCCAAAAGTGTCTTTCTTCCTGTATTATTGACCAAGTTTGCTGCAGCCATGGCAAAAGCTTGATCAGAAAGCTGCATCACTGGTAGAAAGTGAAGAGCTCCCTTCTGAGGGTCTGCAAAGAAGGGTCAAGAGAAGGGAATGGTGAAGACACAGTGGGTTCTTTTATCAGCTTCCCAGTTTAGAAACAGCTGAAAATTGCCCAGGTGTCAGCCTCTATCACCACACCCATATGAGGAACAAGCCCAGCAGTTACTGTTCCCTATTATGAGAAGCTGGAGCAGCTCGCAGAGGTCCAGGGGCTTCACAGGGTATTTTCTGGTAGTGTGAAGGTTTCCAAAAATGTGCACAAAGTCCCATTTCCCTGAGCAGAAAAGTCAGCAGCAGAGACTTCACTTCTCAGAAATCCTGAGATTCTAAGAATCTACAGAAATTCTGTCATGCCAGAGACTTCTGGGAACGAGACTTAATTTTATGAGTTTTTAACATCACAATTCTCCTCATATTATCAAAAAGGCTGGATGCCATTAAACACATGGAAGTTCAACTGCTGCTGAAATTTGGGGAACCAGGCTGCACCTCACCATACTTTAGAAAAAACCACTACAACAAATGGTATTGTAGTTCTAAAATCTGAAATAATACCAGCCCCTACCCACCTGTCTGAATCTTTGTAAGAAAAAAGTAAAGATATGGGCTCTTCATTAGGACTAACATTTGTTTCCATGCTTTTCTGTGGTTTTCTTTTTTTTTTTTAATTACCTTAACATCATCCAGATACCTATGAATCTGCCCAACAGCTTGCTTTGTATACTTCACCATGTTGGCATTACACTAATTCCCTGGCTTCTCACTTCCCCCCTTTTAAAATAAGCACAACATTTGCCTGTCTCCAGTCTTGTATCTTCCCCATCCTTCACATACTCAAAAATAATCTAAAATTTCACACTGCTACTATGGCTGCTCTCCATTTCAATTTTTCAGCCTTTTCTGACTGCATCCATTACTTGTACACCTTCTACATTATATAACCAACCCACCTTTAGTATCATTTATCATCCTCAACTTACACCCAATATATTAATAAAACCATTTGCATTCTGTTGTAAGAGAAAAAATATGGGCTGTTTATAAGGTCAAAAGAAATGGAGGAAAATCTCTTCATGAAATCATCAGAGGTGATAAACCACAAATTACATATGATACTTAAAACTATTGAAAACTAATAACTCTTGCTTGTACTGCCCCCAGCTCAGGTTTTTTGGTGGTGTCAGAAGAAAACAATCCTAGAACTTCTGAAGGATCCTAGTTCTTCTGAAGCTAAGAACGAAGGGGATGATGAAACTTCAGCAGAGATCCAAGGGAACACCAGCACACCCAAGGAGTGCTGCAAAGGGAGCTTTAACTGCTACCTCTCATCTGACTTCACAGCACTGAACACACTTCTGGCAGCTGGCAAAAAAAAGGGAAAGAGAGACTGCTGGAAACATAAAAGGGGGTAAAATCAAGGAGTAAGGTCCTGTACGTGGACTCTGTGACACAAGCTGGGCACAGGGGAAGGCACAGACCATCTTCCACCACACTCTGAAAATGTGAGAGGTACGAGGAAGGAAAAACTGCGCTGCTATACGGGCAAGAGAGAAAGGGCTTCCCAAAACAATGAATAACATGCATGGCTCTAAAGAAAACCATGGTTGAAAGCATCTCAGAAATTTAGAAAAAAAAAAAAAGTTAAGGATCTATACACGTTCTATGTAGTGTGTATCTTGAAACACGTGTGTGAGTGACCATGGGCCATAGCACTCAAATGGAAGAGCTGTCATTAATAGCAGCTCGGTACAGTATTGCCCCTTCACTGGACTGACACCCCTGTGCTTGTGAAGAAGCAGCCCCAAGGCTGAATTTGAGCAAGTGTCACACACCTGAGTGAAGCAGCCTCTCTGTGCTGTCTGCACGGCAGCTGGAGCACAGGATGAGCAGCCAGAGCCAGCGAGAGCCACGGCAGCCACTCCAAGAGAGAGCTGGATGGGAGGGTAGAAAAGCAGGGATGCCAGGGGCTAATAACAGGAGGTGTCACTTGGCTTCTGTTTCCCAGAGTGGGTAGTAAAAAAGCAGGGAGGGAAAAAAAATAACAGTTGTTTTTCTGTCATTTAGGAGTTATTGCCTTCCTTTGTATCAAATACAGAAGCTGTGGCAACAGAAAAATCCCATTTGCAGAAGAGAGATTAGCTGAACCACCACTTCTGCCCTGAGATCTAAAGTGAAAATCTCTTCCTCTCTCCTTCCCCTCCCCACTCTCTGGCCTCTGTAATTAATTTCATCATTATAAACAGTTAAGAGCATTCCATTACAGTTTCAGACTCTACAGATTTTGCTCATCTATTTCTGGCCCTGTTTGGTTGCTGGATCTTGTGGTAGTGTACTAAGCCACTCTTGTATTAGCTATTTGCTAAACAGGCTCTAATTAAGACAAAGAGAGGAGAGAAGATGAAGGATTACACTTAACTGCACATACTTAAGAGATGTTTGCGTTATACCTCTAAGTTAAATTAACTTCAAGAATAAAACCAGGGCATATGAACTCAGGAGGTTTCACGTTCCAGAAGCAAGAAAACAGTTGCTTTCTCTCATATTGGAGTAACTCACACTCTCCAAACTGGCTCTCAGCAAGCTTAAAGCATTCCCATGGCTCAGACCTTTGAATCCCTCTGTGACACTCCACAGTGACCCCAGATACGAAAGTGGATGAAGGGATAGCAAGAGCCAGATGATATACAATGTAATAAAAATGTACATATATAAATAAATGTACATATAAACATATAAATATACATTAAAATGTACAATGCCAGGTTTAGAAATCCATCCTTCACATTAATATGCGCACTGAGCCAACAAAAGGATGGCCACTCCAAAAGGCCAAGACAGTTTCATATTTCAAAGTATCACATAATCAGAAAAATGACAAGAACTATTTGGAGTGTGGAGGGATGAGTGGTACAGAGATGGAATGCTGGTCTCTCTGAAGGTGTGCTGAACCTTGTTCATTTTCCCATTCTTGGACTACATTTCAGATTACTAAAGAAACACAGGAATAAAACAGTCCTGTATAGTCTAAATTAGAGCTGATGAGTATGACTCCTAATTTTATCACACTGATTCCTAATTTCCTGGTAGTCTTATAGGATTAACCTGAACAAAACCATTGATGCAAGAGCCTTTTCCATTACCAGCACTGCAGCACTCATTCAAAGGCTTCCACCTTCTACGTGGATGTGACAGAAAGCCAGAGTGACACAGTGACCCAGAGTGTCAGAGACATGGCAGAAAATGACCTGTTCAGTCACCAGGAGGAAGTGTTGCTCCCTCTTCAGCATCAATTTTGAGGGAAATTTCTATGCAAACAAGGCAGGTATCAAACAAATCAGACAAATTTTCAGCCTGTAGCACTGCAGATTCAGACTATTCTGCACAGCACTTCCTAAGTAAGCAGCACAGTTAATTAACTCTGTGTTGATTAATGGTGCTCTCTCACATCAAGAATTTATTGAGCCTGTTAATATATACAAGGTCATAATTGCCAAACAGCCACAGCTAAATACCATTCCTTGCAGTCTACCCCTTAAGCATCATAATGTAAAATTAATTGGTACTTGTTTGTTAATTAATATGAAATATTTTAAACCATGCAACATAAAACTTACCACTGCTCTTTTCTAAACAGACATGAATGAACAGAACTATTTAAATACCTTGGGAAGAACATCCTCTTTGGAATTGGGATGGGATGAGGGGTGTCTTTGTTGTTTGTAGTAGGCTTTTCTGTGCTCTGGCATTTACCAAAAGCGCTATTCTTGAAAAACTAGTCAGCAATTATTCCATGGTGCACTAAGACAGACCAGCAAACTACACTCTTATGCAAGAATATGAGCACCCACATCAAAATATCCCTTCAGAACAGTTATTCTGGAGTAGCTGTTGCAGTAAATTTCCAAGCACAACTGAAATGAGCTCATAGTGAATAATCCAACTTCGCCTCAGCAACAAAAATCAAAAAGAAACTCCAACTCCATTGTCCCTTCTGGGATCTTTAAATCCAGGGTTAGCTGCTATTTTGGGAAAGGGCTGGCAGCATAACAAAGCTGTGGAAGAAAGAAGCCCCACAGGTCGGATCCCTGGTCCTCAGGATGGGGAAGCAAACGCTTTGCACAGACGTGGCCCCTCTTCCCAGAAGCAGGACCTGGGCACTCACTGCCAATAAAGTTGCTCTGGCTTCACCCAACCTGTGGCAGCTCCCCCACAGCTCAAGGCGAATCAGCACCCAGTCCTGCCTGGTGGTAGGGCAAGAAACCAGAGACAGCATCCCAAGCCTGGCTCTGGCACACAGGTAAGGAGAACACCAGGGAACAGACCCCAACCAATTAAAGCCCCTTCTACTTGTATTTCTGCAGGCAGCTTTACTACCCCCTAAGGATTCTCTGGTAATGCAAAGTTTGTCTTCAACCACATTTGTTTCCCAAAAATGGGGCATGGGCAGTATAAAGTAGGTCTGATTGGTTTTCCAGCTTGGTTAAGGCAGACCTCAGCAGAGAGATGGCTTTTATGTTGATTCCACTTGTCATGCTGTGAACACCAGGGCTCGGCACAACTCTGTGGGGCAACACAACATGCATGAATTAATGCAATAAAGCACAAGCAGCAAGCTCTTCTCTGGCTGAGCAAACTGTTTATCCCTCTTTAGAGAGAATTACCTTACTGGTGAAACATCTATTGTGGTTTAAAAATAATACTGCACAGGTTCAAGGTGCAATTAGCATATCAGCTGAACACTTTGTTAAGAACAGCCAAAACTCTGGAGTGTTCTCTCCAAGCCTACTGCTTGAAAGCAAACAAAACACATCAACAGAAGCAGCATCAGGAATAAAACAATTGCAACACTACGGCTGGAATGTACCCACAGAGGTGAAGCAGTTATTTTCACTGCACTTTTTTTTTTTTTTTTTTTTGAATGTTACAATATCCCAGCAAGTAGCAGTGCAATTCAGTCCAGCAGACTCTGAACAGCTCAATAATCTCACAGGAGAAGAAGATGTATGAAGAGATTCTGTTACTTTTGTGGGTCAGAGCCTTCCCTATTTGCTTGGTCCTAGACAAGCAGCTGTACACAAACCCTAGGAGAAAGCTTGTTTTATGCTAAAGCTTTCTGAGGGCTTCAGGCACTGAATTACACCTGCTTGTCCATCTCCTTTTAATTTTTGTCCCTACCACAGAGCCAACTGAAGAATTCCCCAGACAACTGTCTGAAAGCATGCAGGTCTTTAAAGGCTTGGAGACCATGTGTCTGCACAGAGTCATCCCTCAGGAGTCACACAAGGGTTTTCAGACAGTTGTTTGGAGCTGTCTTCAGCCAGCCCCGCGGGAACAAGAAGTGCTGAAGATCATGTGCCTGCTCTGTGGTTTGCCGTCATTTGTCTCTCCTTTTCCAGACAGCTCTCTGGTGAATCACAAACCTGCCTTGGAGGGCACGAAGCATGCATAAAAACCCATTAAAGATATGCAAACTCTACCCAGGAACAGGAACCAGGAGATCCCAAATGCAATCCCTGATTAATGTGAAAGGTGTGCCTATGCCTGTAGGAAGAGGATAAACGCATGGCTCCTGTAACCAGCCACCCCAGGTAGCTGCACCTGCCAAGCTGCAGCATGCAGGTGCTCCTGGGCTGTGTGACTTCCCCACCAACAGTGGGCACATCCTCAGAGAAGCCAGGTCTGGATAATTCACTCTTGGAGCTACACGGGTTACGTGGCTGGTTAAGCTAGCTTACCCTTGTCCGTGGAGGAGGGCAGATATGTTCAGCTCCATCTGCAAAAAAGAAATAACAGTCCTCTGGGAAGCAGGAGTGATGCTCAGATTTACCAGTCCTCTTGAAAATGCTTCTGGAAGTAGCAACTTCTTCTAATTAGAAATTAGATTATATGTCTATAAATATTTACCTGTAATAAGCAGAGCTGAGTGAAAAGACATGGGTGGGGTTTCTGAATGGGTTTTAAATGCCTGCTTTGTATTCAAGTGGATTACCTGTGTTAGAATTGAATTTAAATGTATTGATCCCTACTTAAGCAGGTATCTAAATGACTCGAACATGGTATGAGAATCAACCAGCACTATGTTAAACCACAAACATTCCTGCTGAAGCACTGTGTTGTATCCTGATGAGTTTGTAGTGTGCCAGCTGTTTGATGGTGTTTTCAACAGCTGGACTCAATGATCTTAAGGGTATTTTCCTACCTAAATGATTTCATGATTCTAACACTGCTGAGTTTGAGCCAGACATGAAAAAGACCTTGTTTGAAATGCACCCGAAGGGCACCATCTAACCCACTAACTGTAAATTCTCAAATTTGAGAGGCTAATCTCCGTTTATCTGAATGACCCAGCTTCACGTGTGTGTGTGCTCCATGGCAGAGTCAGGCAGTCCTGGATTATTAGGACATTTAGGCTAAACAAGCAGTATTGATGCACAACAGGCTGATCTCACTTTTACCATTTGTGCGGCCAGGACACAGTGCTAAGCCTATGACACAGGATTAGTGACCAAAGACAGCCACCCACAGCCATCAGCCAGAGTAAGTCTTTACCTACCAGGTGACCTGGAAACCATTTCCTAACAGAGCACTAGGTCTTAAGCAGCAATGCTGATTTTACAGTTTACAGAACAAATATCTAAAAAAACCCCAATATGTTCATTGAATTTACACTGTACCATGACAACGCATGCCACCATTCATTTCTCACCTTGCAACATCACGAGATTGTCATCAGCTCACAAGGCAAACAGTGTTAAAACAACCTGCAGGAAGGAAGGGCATCACTGTGGATCGGCCACTGAAAGAGGTAAATCAGGATTTGGCTCTTGCTCTGTCACCAGCCCCTTTCTCAGCTCTGACTCAAGTCACAGAGTTTCTCTGCAGTGCAGTTCTCCAGCTGTGAAAAGGGTAACAAGCAGCTCCTCTCGGCAGTGCCATCAGGCAGCAGCACTGCACCTCCAGCTACACAGAGCCTGCCTTCTCCTCTGCCTCCTCCTATCATCCTCCTGCTCTCTGCCTCAGCTGCACAGGGCAACTCTTCTCCTTCCACCTCCCTCTCTCCAAACTCTAAGGCCACCTTGGCAGCTTCTTAAAAAAAAAAAAAAAAAAAATCAGATTTGTGTCCAGCCAAGTTTATTGGAGCCACAAGCTCCACTTGCAGAAAACCCTATCAGAAGCTGGGCCACATCTCCTAAAGTGGAGCAGAATTACGCATATAGCTAAAGGATCAAGGCTTGTTTATATTAAAAGAAAAAAAAAAAGTCCTCATACTAGGCTTGATTCATGCCAAGCAGGGTGCAACAAGATCACTCTCCTAAGCCTGGTTCTCTCAAACAGAGGCAATGGTTGCAGAACCTGGCACTTCACATTTACCTCACCAATAGAACACTTTGGAAATGTTCCTGGAGTCACTGACTAAAGAAGTCTCTCTTGTGATTTTAAATTGGAGATAAGTGCTGCATGTTGCATTGGCAATCACATTAAAACAGCTGGAAGCATAAGGACAATATAGGTTTTTTCAGACCTTTGTTCTTTAATTTTTTTTACCCTGGGCATGCTAAACAACTAAAAACCACACTGAGCAAATCAATGTTCTGCCAGACAATACTGTGGGATTCTAGCTTCAAGATGCCAGGCTCCCTGCTGGCACCAGCTCCCATAGCAAGAGGGCTGGCTCCAGCAGTGACACCAGCCTGGTGACACCAGACAGCTTGGTGTACCCACCCACTGCTGCCAGCAAGGCCCAACAGCACAGGCACGGCTTTGTTGTGCTGCCTTATTGCACAGAAGCCAAAAGAAGTAACCTTTATTACAGAAACCAAACCAAACAAACACCTAGAGAGGCAAGAAAACACTAGTGAAAAGGACATGATGTCCACTTTTATCTCTTAGAAGTATGGGAAAAACTAACTTTATACAGAGAAGCATGGCAAGGCAGGTGCTGCTACCAGTGTGTTACTATAAATACAAAGCAGCTTCCTCATATTCCTGCAAAGCTGGTCTAGATTTGATACAGCCAAAAGCAAAATTTCATTCTAGGATGAGATTTCAGAAGGCAATCTGTGGCCCTTTCACCTTGGAAAGATAAGGAGCCTATCACGTCAAAATGATGCTGTGATAAAATGGGTTATGTTCTCCATCTGAATGGTGTTATCTACATTATTAATGATGAAGTGCATATAAAACTTATTGATATTCACACTAATTTCCTTTCCCAAAAATTATTTGATCATATCTAGAATGTGAAAGCTTGTGTACCTAATGGTGCAGTTGACTGGTGCTTTCTCTTCAGCTGATATACTGTAGATACAATACTTGATTTTTACATTTTTACTCCTAAATTTCTGTAAGTTTCATGTTCTTTACTTCTGGCAATACTTCATTTACATGTACTTAGAGATATGCAACCAAGCAGACACCAAACAACTGTTTTGCTAAAGCTTTTGCATGGACAAAAGACCTTTATTCAAGCAACAAGTCTATAAAATTACAAAGGCTGCAAGATTGGGAAAAAAATAGGCCATATAACGAGATCCAAAAAATTGCCAGAATAAAAATCCTAAGGCTTAAACAGAAAATAATTCATCACTAGAGATTATCTGCAGACTCCGTGCCATTAAGGATACCAACACATTGGCCCTTGAAGCAACCCTACACATACATAATTCAATAACACAAGGGTTTTCCATAAGAAACCAATTCCTCTGTGGAAAGGAGCTGAAGCCTTAGCTCAGTAAATAGATACCATCAGGTACATCAGTTAAGACCATATGCAGGAGTTAACTACTCTGGTTTTGCCTACTTCCTCACAAAGATGCAGCTTTGAGAGGGAAGCAGGGCTTTGTGAGGGCATTCTCCCCAAGTACTCTTTTAAAAACAACAGAGCAAGCCTTGACAAATAATTCCAGCACAAAAATGCACGTCCGTATATAAAAACCAGCTCGTAACACGAAGAACAAACATCAAGCAGACAAGCCTGCTATGCCAGGAGGTTCAGCACTGCTTGGAAGAAATTCATTCAACAGCCTCCATTTTTGGTTGTACATCTGCAGACAGGAAAGATTTTTCTTCCCCCAAAAGCAAAGCACATGCAAATGTCTGTCATCAAAAAGCACACGCTCTTTCAGAATGTCACAATTACCTAGCCACAACTAAATGCTGTAATTTGTTGACCAACTCCTTGCAAACTTCCAAGAATGACCTCAAACCCTTGGTTGAAACTGCATAATAATTTCTCCCCTTTAAATGTAATTTTGTAATGCTTTGATTCCCACCCATCACCAGGCTGAAGGGTTCCAACGTGCTGCTACACGTTTCTAGCGCAGCAAAATAAAAAAAGCTGAAGCCACAGACAGCAGCTGTGGGAACTTGCCAACCCAAGCTTTCCAGCTAACAAAAAAAAAGTGACAAATGACAGATATGTACTTCTGGAAACAAATGAAAAAAAAAAAAAAAAAAAAAAAAAAAAAAAAAAAAAAAAAAAAAAAAGGCTGATTTAAATATCGGAACAGACAAAGAAATGCACTAAAGGGTTAAAATATGGGAACAGACAAAGAAATGCACTAAAGGGTTAAAACTAGAGGTAGTCTGTCAGCAAGTTTAGCTCACCTGTATGTTCTGCAACATATACAGGCAGTATGTGAAGTAGAGCATTCAAGAAAAGCAGGAATAAAAAAACCAGAGGAAATGCTCAATGCTATCAGAATATGCTTTGCAACATTTGCATAACAGGCTTACACCTACAGTATCTGGCTGCTGTAGGCACCTGTTGACACCAGGCTAGTATTAGTACCTGTACTAGTACCACTGAGAGGAAAAAAATTCTGGGCAGAGATTAAAAAAAGCCTAAGATCATAGTATGCTAGCTGAAGCATTAGTTATTAGCCTGAAGACAGCAGTAACTCCAACAGTGGCTCCTGAAGAGTAAGCTGCTCATTCCACAAGCCAAGATCTGTTAATGGTGAGGAAGAGGAGCTTTAGGAAGAGGAGAAGGCGCTTGGCCCGGCTCCTCCCTGAACAGACCGCAAAACCAGCGCAGGGAAACCCTTCCCATCACCAGCACATCCCAGCCTCTGCCTCCCTTGGCAACAAACCAGCGGGATCAGCTACACACAGACCTCTAGAAACAAGGCTTCCAAGTTTTCTCTGCTCGCAGGGATTTGCTCTCCCAGCCCAGCGTGTGACCGTGAGCGCCGTGCGGTGCTGCTGGCAGAGCCCCAGGGCAGGCAGGGCACACGCAGCCACTGCTCCAGCCTGGGCACTGCCAGGGTCACAGGAAACATCTGCCCACCTTCCAGCAGGGAACCAGAGAAAAACAGCACCTTCCTGGAACCAAGCCATTACACAAGCATCCAAGCTGGGAGCAGTGTTTATTTCTCTGCTAAATGTAGCCATGACAACGACATCTTCATTTAAGAGATGAGCGGGAGGAGGTCATGAGGCACTTGTCAGGCGTGGATAAAATACCACATCTCAGTAGAGCACAGGAGGGTAAATTCTGCTGGATGCCATCTGCAGTTCAAGAAAACTAACACCCTAACATGACAGGCACACCCCCTCGAAACAGCCAGGCATCTAGGCACAACCACGCCAAACCTTTCCAGCATTGCCAAAGAGCAAACCTCCGGAGGGTTTCTCTGCTAAAGAATTATCTATCACATACTTGAGCACGCTCAGCCACACAAGAAATTCTCTTGACTTAAGTGCTTCTCTTTTACGTTGAAACAAGTTACAAAATTATCAGGAAGTGAAACACTGCAGAAGCCATGACAAAAAAAAGAAAAAAAAAAAATTAAAGCAGCAGCTTCCCTTTCAAGCCTGTATCGTGCTCTGTTTGGTGACCCAAAGCCACCTTATCCAAACATGCCCATCCCTGGAGGCATTTAGAAGGAGCCTTTAGAAGTTAGTGGTGGTCTATACCAAATGGCAGCAACCATCACTCCTGCAGCTCTGAACAAAGCCAGGAATTCTGGCACATCCCAGTTTGTCCAAAGTTTTTATTTTGTTTTAAAAACCATGGAGCCATGTCTCACAGTATGCATGGAGCCTAGGAACATCATGGCTCTAGAAAGACAGTGGCAGCCAGTGGAGTTATTTTGGTCCAACCACATTTTAATTTCACACAAAATCATAGAGACACGCTCCTGTGGGTAAATTCCTCCTCCTTCCTTCCCCACAATTACCTTAGTTTTGTGGCTGAGTATTTTGTACTAAAATGGATTATCTCTTTCTGGCTGTAAGCCCTTTCAAAACCACTTAGAAGACTGCAAATTAATATACACACCTTAATATTATCTAGCCATAATATGAGGAGGGGAGGAATCATGGCATCTGCCACACCAAATTAACTCGTGGGCTGCCTGTGGCCATGGGGCACAGGTTCATTACTCCTATTTTATACAGTAGATTCAGGGGCATTTCCTCAGATGCTTTTACATGTCAGAGAGAAAGGATACACAGAAAGACATTATTGTCAATTGAATGATTCTGAAATAAGTTAGACACACCATTACTTGGAAATGTAATCGGTTTTGTTAGGAGACTATTTGTTACTGTTGTATTCATTTTGGTTTTAAGTGTGTTCAGACACAAGTCCAGCCTTTGCCCAGCAGATTTTTATGATCTTTGACATCTGTTTAAAATTATTTAAACATCTGTTTAATGCTGTTTCTCTGCGACCATAATAAAAAAGATCCTGATGGTCAGCAAAGAACTGTCAAACACAGGAAAACATTTGGGAAAGGGAGAGAAATGGTCCTTTCAGTTCTAGTCACACTGCATTACCCTCAGCAATCAAGGACAACAGGCAAAATACCAGGAGACAGGATGAGGGCTTGCAGTTAATAGCAGCCTAAGCACATACAATACCATTTATCTGGGCTCCATTACCCTTATGCATGCATATGCGTGCTTGTGAGGGCAGCCTAAAAGTAATTCTGTTGTTTTGTACATCCAGGACCTAGGCTGGTGACACCACAGTCACAGTAAACTATGACCCTCCAGGTGCACTGGCCCAAGGCTAGCTAAAGGCTGCATCTGTCTCAGATTTACAGCAAGCTTCTCACTGAATCTGGCAGTGCAGGCATGAAACCACCAAGCACTACATCCCTTAAAAGCAGCTACACAGGCTGCACTTCCCAGGTAACTTCCCGTTTTATTTTTGTTTACACAAAGCCTTCTCAGTGTCTTTCTAAGGCAGAATGACACATTTGCTCTGCAAACATGCACAGCTATAACCAGCAACAGGCAATGGAGAGCCTGCATCAGCCTCTGACAGACATCAACACGTGGCCCACGCACACCCTGCTCTGACGGGCACAATGGGTACATTTGTGTCACGGGGGTGAAGGCAGAGCTGGCATCCCAAATCAGACAGCCGTGCACAGAGTGACTTTGTTGGCTTTAAACAGAAAGAAGATGACAGAGTTAGCTAAAGAGAACACCTGCAGGCCTGGGTGGTGGAAGGTCTGCAAGGAAGGCCCCAGCTGGCAAGGCAAGACTGAAAATGAGATGGACACACTACAGAAACTTTAGGTTCCTCCAAAACAATTTTCCAAAAGCTGAATCACAGACGTTTACACACAGAATTATTTTAAGATATTTTACCCTCTCACACAGTGCTGACAGGAGGCAATTGTCTGTTTGCTGCCCAGAACCAGCAGTGGAAACCCTGAAGACGAAAAGCACACTTGACGGGACATCACCCACCAGGCTTTCCCTGGAAAAGTTTGCAAGAGGGGCAGCAGGAAGAACCCTACATCTGCTGATTACTCAAAGGGTAAGAGAGGTGGGTCCAGGCAACAACTGCTGCTCAAAAAGCAGCCACGAAAGTCACAAGCAAATCAATACCTTCAACCCTTTGAGAGTGCCACTCACACCTGAAAAATCTCTAGCTGCTTACTTGTTGGAGCACTTGTCTTCTGCTCCTTCTGAACTCTCCTTTAATTGCAACAGCTAGAGGCTTTTATCATAAACAAGTGTACCTTCACACAATATAAAATACAAATGCTTATTGAAATGGAAAAGGTACAGCCAACGAGCTGGATAGGGAACAGTACAGCAGTAACTCTTAGTATTGAAAAGAAAAAAAGGTGCTTTCAGTCCTTAAAATAACTTGCACGCTTGCTGTAATTAACATTCACTGCAGAGATGGTAAAAAAATGCACCAGATAAATGTGTCAAGATTTATAGCAAGTTCTGCAATATTTGTATGTGACAACAGAAATATTAGAATATCAGAATGTTTACAAATTCAGAGACACCACTATGCACAAAGATTATAATCCTGTGAATTAGTTTAAATTTTATGAATTATTTGAGCTTTTTTCTGCTTAACGTTTAGTCATTCAAAAGTGACTAGTTAAATGCCTGAAAGAAATTAATCTAGAAACGAATGATGGTAGAACACACTTCCTGTGGTTAAACCACTTACAGGTTTCTCTTGGCTCAACTGATGAGCTAATAATTACCATCACTGGAAGCAAATTCAAGTAACCTACACTAATGCTAAACTCTTAAACTAAGCTCTCCTGCCTAACAAGTGAATGCAGCTGAAAGAATTGATAATCTCTTTTAAATGTTTAAGTGTAGCAATACTTTAGCACCTTTCAGCTATATCAAAAAAGTAGCAACTGTTAACATCTGTCTTCAAAGCCTGTCTGAGAAGTGTTGTGATTAATTTCTCATCTGTCTGAATACTACCTGTGCTGTTAGATACACTTAGTAAGAAAAGCCAAGCATAGAAGCAAGGAGGAAACAGATCACTTAAGAGAAAGGCATGTTTAAACTCTCAGCAGGGAGGGTCCCTAATCATCTCCTACATGATGCCCTCCTCAGTGGTCAATAAAGGCAGGGATCCAGGAGGAAGCATGTGCTACAGAAAACCCAGTGACAGGCAGAGAGCTTTTGGTTTCAGAGTCAACCTTCCCTGAGCATCACAACCCAGACATGAAGCACCTCACACTCGGTGCACAAAGAGCAGCCCAGTCACTCACAGGTCCTGACCACTGCAGGGCTGTGGAGTGTCCCTCGTACTCCACATCTCACTGCAGTACATTGTCAGCTGTGGCCTCTGGTGTTTAAGGAAAAGGAAACCATTTCCTGAATCGCTGCAAGTTATCGCTGTCACAGTTGCCTCAGTCTTCAAGAGCAGGAAGAAGCGCAGAAGGAGCCTGCTCCCACAACCCCAGCGAGCCTGAGTACATGCAGGAGTTGGTACAGGAATGCATATCTTCCCAGATACATTATTCTCTGTCACAGATTCACCTCTGTTTTGACAGAGTTTACCTCTAACCACACGAGGCTGCTGCTACCCTGTCTCCCTCTGCTAAAGGTGGGTCAGCCTGGGGACAGCACTCCTCCAATCTGCTGCAGAGCAGAAGCAGAGCTTGTCCTGATGCACACAGAGCTGCTCTGCTGCCTTGGTGACACTGCTCAGGCTGCAGGTGGGAATGGCTCCACCAGCAACAGCTCCAAGCACACAAAAACTTCTGCCCTCCGTTCAAGAGGAAGCACCACAGCCAGCTTTGAATGTGTCTTCCCCCTCCTCCACTCTCTCAGAAGTGAAAGAAAAAGATCTGTTGAAGAAAATTAAGGGATCCAGTAGGATGGGTACAGGTAGACCAACCTATGTCCATAAAGAAAAATTATCAGCCTGTCTTATCATGTCCCAGACCACAGCCTGACCAGGAATAATGATGAGCATTCACCAAAATTTTGAGCGTTCTCAAAGTAGGCACAGTGCAGAGGTGTCACAGCAGCTCTGAGGAGCCTCCTCCCTCTGCTTTGAGGGTTCTTAGAGAAGACAAAAAGGGAGAATCCTTAGATAACAGCCTATCATTTTTCTACAGCATTACAGACTTCATCAAGGCATGATCTACTTGACTTAAATCTATTTTGACTTCTACTGCTGCTGCTGAAGCAAAATTCTTGCTGTAAGATGTCAGCAAAGGTTTAAAAATGCTAAAGGCAGTAAATTCAAGGGCTTCACTAAACATGTAAAAAGCACTGAAATGGTACAATTTTGGTCCTTTGTAACACATGTACTTTTACATGTTTGGATTTTAACATCTATGTTGGATTTTTAACACACAGCTCCTACCTGAATCTCCTTATTTATGAGACTTGATCTGTGCACCATGGGGTAGTGAAGCCTCATGGTGTGAAACATTTTCTTTGCCAGCCATAAGCATCAGATCTAAAGATGAGGATATTCAAGAGACATGTCAGGAGGCAGCCCATAAATACTGCCTTCTGTTACACATGAAAACACATCATAGTCTGGTCCTGCAGTATCGCTTTCACTTTAGAAGTGCCTTTATCATTTGCTGTTTTCAAAACTCTTTTTAATGTGCTATGTGGCAGCTTTGTGCATGTGGAAGATTTTTTTTGAAAAACATTAACAGACTGCAAGTAAGGCTTGTTATCTCCAAGTAGATGTATTTGGAGAGGGGCTGGCTGCAAGCAGTCCTTCTGAACCCCACAGGAAGGGTCTGAGGCTTGCAGGACACCCACGCTGCAGATCACAGGCGGACCACGCTGAATTAAAAATAGCAGATTAAAGCACGCAAAGTGTGTAACAGTTGGTAGAGTATATGGATAAATCAGGATGTGGGAGTCATAATATCAATTTACTAAATATTTATAAATGCTTCTAGCTACCAGTGATAAGAAATACTTTAATACTGAATACAGCTGTCTGCCCACTGCTAAATTTAACACGATCCAAGTGTTAATACTACGGGTTTTCCTAGTAGCCTGTGAAGAACGGCAACAGCTTATCCGAAGAGGCACTTCCTAAGTAAAAAGGAAAAATATTTCTACGTATGGCACGGCAATGAAACGATGGAGAAACCCAAAGGAACGGCAGGCAGAGCCGAGAGGCCTTTCGAAACGAGCCGACATCCCGCTCCATCCCACCCGCCGACGGGAGATGTCAATGTTTCACCGGGGACCGCGGGCGGCCGCTCGGCAGGGACGGGCGAGCGCCCGCGCCCGGTACCGGCTGCCGCCGCCGCGACCCCGGCGAGCTGCGCCCTGCCCGGCCCCGAGCCCCCGGCCCGCCGCACACAGACAATGTCCGCCGGGAAGGGAAGAGAAGCGCATCGGCAGCGGCTCGTCGGGCGGCGGGGAGCCGGCACCACACGGCGCTCCCCGCG
>VZSR01000028.1:3908230-4151979 GCA_013398615.1 Brachypodius melanocephalos | reverse complement strand
TCCTTCCATGTGTGCGTGCAAATACATTTGTCAAATCCCATCAGACCGACACAACTGTTGGACAGGAGTCTTTGGGGTTTTTTTACCTCTTTTTGTGGTAGCTATCTTGAAAAATCTGGTAACTCCTGACAGTCCTACTCAATATAGTATTTAATTTTTTAAAAACTAACATACTAGATAAAAAGTACAGTTTAATAAGCAGACAAAGTAGCCCCAGAGTCCCTTCCTCATGCTGTAGAGGAAAGTGAACATCATCCACTGCTCCTGTTGAGCAGACCTGGAGGAAACTTCAGTTCCACCCTAGAGCTGGCTGTCAGTGTGACTGGAGCACCAGCACACAGCCAAGCATGCAAGGCCAGGGGCTGGCAAGGGGGAAAGAGAAAAAGAAGGGAAAAAAGCATGAAGGGGTAAGTTCACTTTCTTTCTTACCCCTCAGAGTTGACAAGCTAAATCTCTGAAGCATGTGATTTGATTAAAATCATTGGCACAATGCGCAGCAACAGGAGTTACACGCATGCTGAAGGTAATGAGGGTAATTACATTTTTTCCAAGGACATGTAACTGAAGAGCAAAGGACTGAAGATTCCCTATTCCCCTCCTCCAAGTCACGCAAAGGCAAGGTGTCTCCTCACAAGTTAAGATTCTGCAGTAAGAAACTCCCATACACTGCAACACATCCAATATGACAGTGATTTATGGCTTTTCAACCCTTAATTACTGAATAAGGTGACTCTAAGTAGTTAAAAAAAAGGGAAGTGTCTTTATGGAAGAAAACCAATTGAGCACGGAAGCAGACGTTGGTTTCAGGCTTTTGAGGCATCATTGTAAGTGGAGATTAAAAATATCACACTTACTTACAACACATTATGACTCCAACTATTTCAAAGGGCAAAATAATGTTAATATAAATCAGTCTTTTAAAGGGAAAAAACCCCCAAACAACCAGTGAGACAATCCAGTACTTTCTATGTCCCACCAATTCAGGCCAGAAATTGTGCTTTGACAGTCCACTCCCAGGCTCTGTTGAAAAACACGCTCACCACACCGAGGTCAGAAGTAAGCAGAAGTTAGCTCCCAGCTGAAAGTAAGCAAGCAAAAAAAGCCCCAAAAAACAAACAAACAAAAAACAATAAAGAGGGGAAAATGGAAGGAACTTTCAGCATTATAAAGAAAGGTCTGTTTTGTTATAAAGGCCTATTTCCAATGATCTAGCATTCAGTATAGCTTTCTCCCTGCAGTTAAACTTGGTGGATACACAAGAAAAATGATTTTTCAGATTTTTTTCTTTGCTCCCCTCACTTTCTGATCTAAAAATCTGGTACAAATCCTTGTACCTTCTTTGGGACTTCCGACACTCTCCTGTCAGGGGGATAAATCATCTGAATGGCAATCTGCTGATGCAGTAGGAGCCCAGCTGCTTGGGAGTCAATAACTGGGCTAGATGTGAGCTAGTGCTCATAGAAGAGATGAGTTATGACAGTGTTACAAAATTTTTCTCAAGTTTTTTGTTCCCAACAAGCAGAGTCTCATGCCAGCTCCTCTTTCCCAGGCCCCACAGGATGGTGTCTAGGAGGAACAACCACCTACAATGCCACCCCTTGGAACGGCCCCCAGGGACATGCAGGACTGCAGAAAGTTTTCACATCCCATATTAACCAGACAGCTCTCAGTTTAGAGGTCCTTACAATTTTATTTACACTTTTCATTTAAAGGATCATTTGCCTGAACTGCCAAGAGTAGTCACAGTGTCACAGTCATTACCCACACAGTAAAAGAGTCCAAGATTTCTCTGAAAGTACAATGTCCTCCTCTCCTGTTCACTAAATAGCACAAACAACAATATTCCAGTCATGCACAATCAACAAAAGCTTTTTTGAGCTGTTTTACTCAACAACTTCTTAGACCAAGCTGGTACATAACTAATTCCATGACACATTTTCATGTGAAATTATGCCATATGCTCAGCTGCCCTTTTTTTGAAGAAGAACGGTCATAAAGCCATTAGCTAACTTTTCAAATAATGGTCATACCTGCAACTCTAAAACCTGAAGCTCTAATGTTCACCTTCCATACTGAGACATTACCAAGTACCATCTAAACAGGTGTGCAACATCCTTAATGAGAATATACTTGAGCTTGCCAGATACTGTCATCTTGGACTAAACCTGTATTTGGAAAGGAAAAATCCCTAGGGCTGCACTGAGCCTCTGACAGGGAATGGACAGAAACCCTCTAAGGACAGCAGGTGCATTTGTTCCTTGCTGACCCATACCCAATCCTAAGAGGCTTCTGTGCATCCAGTTGAAGTCTTCTGTGAAACACAAGCCCCTATTGCAAGTTTTAAAAAGCAAAATAGGAACATGAAAGCTTAAACTTTAGCACTTGAGCAATTTCTGTCCAACAGAAAGGAAGAACAGAACTGCCCCAAATATGTTGCAGTTGCCCCCACTTGATCTTCTGGCCACAACACAATTATGTTCTATAGTGTACGGGCCCAGTACCACAGATGTCTGCCTTTTCTTTTTTCACCTTTTCATTTTGTCCCCAGAAAAGCTAAAGTTCCTCCAGTTCCATCTAAACTGGATTGTTTAGCCATTTGCTATCAGCAGTCATACACATGAGACACTTCCTCACTTAGATGCTGTGTCAGAAAAGCCTCTTAGCATTCTTATACCCACTTGGGCTCAACAAAACTCCCAGGCACACTTAGATCTAAGCATGTGACTTCAACATAACGCTATCATTCTCACAAACAATCAGCCTTTAGTTAAGTTCTCACATGTCATTTTCATATGAGGTAATAGTGCAAGTCTTCATTTACATATCGGTTTAGGACTTGAGAGACTCACCATTAATTCTCTCTCACACCACATCATTCCTGCATGGTGCTTGTTCCTCCTGCTACCTGGCTTGCTGCCTGTAGAAGGAAATTCTCCCACTTTGTGAGGAATGCCCCCTGACAGCCTTAAGTCTCAAGACATCAGCTGGGGAAGGATTTCAGGTAAAGGCCACTGGCTACTGTTCTGAGCATTATTCTGCCACCATAGACTCAGTGTTAAGAGTTATGCACTTCCCATGTGGTTATCAGGGAAGAAAGCAATCTTGTTGAAATAAATCCATTTTGCTGTATGTACATGCTGTAGTGAGCTGGGACATGGGTGGGAAATGGGTGAACAGCCTATACAAAGCGCAAGTTCAGGAGTTCTCCCTGCACCCTGCAGCAATACAAACATGTGTTGCAAATTATCTGCTGAATCCCTGCAAACCCTCCTGCATCTCAAACAGACAGATCTCTGCATTAGTCTGATGTTTCTGCAGCCTAACAGGATGTGGTCACTTTAAGGCAGCCAAAAGTCTGCACTGCCACCCTCCTCCCTGCTCCTGCTCTGCCTGCACTGTTGAGCAGCAGAGGCAGGGGAAGGGTTCTGCTCTGGTTTTCACTCCAAAGTCATGTCTGCTGCTGTATTTAAGCATGATGATCACTCACAGATGGAGGGTGCAATTGTTCCTAGACGTATGTTTGGCTCCTGCACTGCTCCAGCACACAGGGTCACTGCGGGGTGGGAAGGAGGTGATCATCTCAGATGTTTCAAACTGCCTGGCATTGCCCTCTCCAAGTCTTCTTCCTTCTGTTTTAGGATGATTATTTTTCACAAGGTGGAATTTATTATATTATTTTTTCCCAAGGGTGATACTTTTTATCCCATTAAGCTATTTTTCTTCCTAGACCTACTTGTTTAATATTTACATGGGACAGTGTGAAACAAAACAAAGAAAATCAATCCGCTGATAAGAACAGAGAGGGGCAAAGAGGAGACCTTGGAAGCACCTCCACTTGTCCAGACACAGGCCTCCTCTCATTTCAAATACTTCTTCATTATACTTTGCAGCCATGTAGTTAATGGACAGCGAGGCTTAGACATGATACAATAAGAATTACAACTATTACAGCCTTCTGCTGTGTTACTCAAACAGGAATAAACACTCCCTCATATATTAAGGTGTTCTTACAGCTGGTCTGGGCTAGCACCTCTCTTGCAGATGTCCATGTAATTAGTACTAGATATTGAAAACAGGGGAGGAATTAAGGCAATGACAACTAGACAGGCTAAACAGGGTCAACTCCTTTCTAGTTATGGCAGTCTAGAAATGCATCTCTGCAAAAGAGAAAGATTTCACTGACAGCAGAAAGCATTAGCCTCACTTCAGTTCTTAATGCAACATGTTAGTGGCCCGCCCGTGAAAATACACACCCATCTTTACCATTCAGGAATGGTAAAGAGACTGCAATAAAAATTTCAGCAGTGCTCAGTCTAGAAAGCAGGTAAGTCTACTGCCTTGTATCACAGAAAAAGTGCCAGAGAGATCTGTGTGATTTTGCTCTGGGGGTTTTTACTTTTATCTCCTGTTCTTCTTCCCTGGAAAACACCAAGTTTGTTGCTTTAGGCTTTCCAACAGAAAAATACCATAAAAAATAAAACCAACAAAAAACCCCAACACATGAGACACCTCACCACACTATGGAGCTGCAAGCCTGGCTGTGGAGTCCAGACTTCACCACAACAGACACTCTGTACCAACTCATACTGAAGTACTAGGGGAAAAAAAACAAACCACTAACAAAAAAACCAAGGAAAAAAAAAAAGAGGAAAAAGAAATGAGGAAAAAGAAGTATGAGCAAAACCAGATTAACAAGAGGAAACTCAGTATGCAAATTTTCTGTTCTCAGCCCTATTCCATTTATAGGTATATAAAATATCTTTTATCTTCTATGTCATTAATCTTTTAGGGGAAACATGATGAGAAATTTTCCACTGACTTACATTTTGAAGTATGCTTGACCTTTAAAGAATTCAGCAAATGGTATCCATGGGGTAGGATTCCTGTTACATTGAAACATCCCCTGTACCCCTCTGAGTGAAATATCAGGTAATTGTGAAAGTTGTATTCATCTAATGAGTCACACTCACTAAAAAGATATAATTTAGAGTTCAAATGGACATATACCAACCTCTCTTTACACACCACTTTATTATATAAATTATAGCAATTAGTTACCTGTAATCCCTAGTTCTGAAGTCTCTTTTTCACTTGCATTCTCAAAATTAAATTTATTGAACAGTCACACTAAAATAAAATACCAATTTTTAAACTCAGTTGCATCAGGAAATCATCATTATTTTAAGACAGTAAGATTTCATGTCCGTGGTCTTTTCAGTTCACAGTACCTGCATTATCTTCATTTCTGTCAAGCATTAGGGTAGCCAATGGGACACCAATGGATGCATGCCAGCAGTGTTGAAATCCATCAGCTGAAACAGATTAATTTTTGAAAGAAACCACTGGGTCAGTTGTCCAAGGTTGCAGTCTTGAAAGTGAGGAACATTGCACAAGCAAAATTGGGAATCCGTATTCATCCCTTTTAAATGTGCAGAGAAGAAGAAAGGGCCTATGCCTGAGCAGGAAGAGTCCAACACCAGTTCTTAAGACGCAGGTAAGATTTGGGAATGTTCTGATAGCAAATTCCTTCCCCAGGCTCAACTATATTTTCCACGGGGCCTGCAGGCAAGCAAAGGATGTAATTCTTCATGTCACACAAAGATTAAAAATTGATTCTTGAAGTTGCACGTAATTAGAAGGGGTGTGGAAGCACACAGTGACCAATATGCAGTTGACAGCAAGGAGGCAGCAGAACTGTTCATGGTAGTTTGTGTTTCTCTCTGATGTTAGGTTTTAGCTCATAATCCAAAGGGAGCAGCTTTTTCCCTTGCATTAGAGAAATTATGTGGCTCAGAGCTGTGCAGAGAGAACAGTGTGACAGAGGGTATCAGTAATGTTATTTTTGGAGGAATGCTCGAAGTCTGGAATAAGTTCAGATCTGCTGGATGCAAGCTAATGGAAACAAATCAGCCCAACAGCCTGTAGTCCACATTGCTTTAGAGATATAAAACATGCTTTGCACTAACATACATTCCCTTACAACAAGGAAACATGAGACTAGAACCTCGCAGAATGAAGGTCTGTGAAGGAAACCAATTTAAATATCTCAACACACTAAAATATAGATGAGAATTTATGATTTGTTTCCAGGAGAACAAAGGGTACATATACTATGGTACTGGCTTACCTCAAGCTAATTGCATCTTCCCAAGCCATGTTAAAACTGATATATATCCAAATTCTTCCTAGAAGATAAATCAAACCCAACTATTATATACACTTCTGCTGTAGCAATACTTGGAAACATGAGGGAACTAATATTCAAGGTCACAGGCCACAGCCTAGAAGCTTGTCTGCAAGCTGAAGAGGGTGATGAGGCTCAGCTCCATGTGTGTACAAAAGGCAGAAAGCCAACAAACAGCCAGCACAGCTCTGAAAATAAGCAGAAACACCAAGTTCTTTGGGGCACAGAACCAATGGGAGGGGCAGACTTGGAAAGAGTTTGTTTTGCATTCAAAAACAAAACTATCTACACTCTCCTGCAAGTTTAAAACAAGATAATGTGCCATAGCTGATACACAGGGGTTTCTTGTTCTTCTATAAGAAAATATTTCTGCCAACTCCAAATTTCATCCTGCTACTCATGCAAATGAAGAAAATAGTGTTTTGCTTGTTATTTTTCTAGTGCCTGGTCCAACTGGAGTTTGTATCCCAATACTTGGCCAATGTACTGTATGAGCTGCTACACAGGCTGAGGACAAAGGTCTTTCCCTGAAGAGCACAAACCTTTGGAACACGAGGAATGAAAGAAATCCAGCAGCACAGTTAACTTAGTTTAGTTTTACTAAATTTTACCTTACATGCTTTGTGACTGCTACAGGGACTTGCATTTACAGGTTGTTCATTCTGAGGTGGGTGATGGTGGTTCTTCAAATTATGCATTTGGAGATATTTTATTCCTTATGCTCACTACTTCCTCGTCAAAAACTAGGATTTGACTCTTCACAATGGTTTATACTGTAAGCCTGAGGGAGGAAAAATCCATTTTTCTTTCTGTGCTTCAGTTGAAGAAGGAAATAAGTCACATGAGCCATGAAAGGACTTTGATCCAGAACTAGAGAATGTAAATGCTTTACAGATGCCAAATAAGGATGTTTCCATAGAAAAAGAAAACAAAGAATTCTCTATCCCAACTCCTTTTCATTTCCAAACAAGGTAATGGAAGAATCTTGTAAGGTTTTGATGGAAGCGCCGTTTCTCCAAGAGGTTGTTCTGGTTTTAATAATCACATACATTCATCAGAATAAACAACTGATTGCTTTGACAGGGGCTTATTGTGTTTATATGAGGGGAAAAATAATTTCTTTAGATCGTGAGTGTCACTTAAAGCCTTACAGCAACTGGAGAGAAATGGTAGAGAGGCAGGAATCCATCCTGAACTGCAATGACATTGGTGACATTCTAATGACCTGCCTGATGGCCATGCTGCCTGCACAATACATCCTGGGGAAGAGCCCAGCACATACTGACACTGGTGGAGCCCTTGAAAAAAGTGCCATGGATAGCAACATCCTGTGGCAGATCAGTTTTATTTCTACTGGATTTTTGGATAGCACATAATCTTGCTCGGCCTTACAAACATCAGCATCAGTTCATCTTGCATGTTCTTTATGAAAACTCTGCCTCTGTGGGTAAGAACTGCTGAGAGTCTTCAATAAAAGAAAGAGCCAACAGACTAAAATATGAAGCATTTCCAACTAAACCCTAGCTTGCCTCTAAGAAGTGAGGATTCCACCCTCTATTTATTTAAGTTGCAACAAGGTATCAGAGAGGAAAGTCATGACTCCAAGACTGAGTACCTCTGTTGCAGTCTATTCAATCTCCTTTCAAATGGGTTTGTCTCACTGTAGAAGACTTTCAGAGCTCACACAATGTGAATATCTGCTCTATGTTTCTAAAAGACAATGTGAATTATTCTTTATGTATGCAGAGCACAACAATTAAAGTTCTTCTGGCATTGTACATTCTTATACATGTGTTTTGCACAGTATTTTGACTTAGCAATGGATGGAATAAATGATGCTGAGCACATGTGCCTGGCCCCCAGATAAAAATCTATGGATTCAGCCCCTACAGATGGGCCCTGCACTTGCATAAAGCCTGAAGCACATTTGTAAAATTCTGCATGAGTGCAGATGTCTTCCTTGATCCTCTTGCAAGATCAGAAGGTTGGGTCAATGGCTGTGCTCCAGATAATGTCACTACTAACATCTCCAGACAGCGCCACAGATACAGCTGCAAGAATAAAGCAGGTCAGAAATGAGCTTCTAAGCTTATGGTACAGCTGCCTTACTCCCCTCTAATTCCCTAAATCCCAGAGCACAGTGAGAATGAAAAAACACCTTGCTGGTAGAAAAACAGGGCCATAAAGCAGCCAGTGTTCAGATACAGGAGATGAATGTTGGAGTTCAAAAATGTCAAACCTACATGTCTGGGGAACAGCAAGGTGAGACTTCATTCTGTTCTTTCTCAAAGCAAAACTATGTGAGTGTATAAGGATATAGCTTTTTTGATTTATGCTTCACATTAAGAACAAATTTATGCTTGTATACTAGTACTAATGATTTAATAATGCATTAACATCTTAACTCTGCTGTCCAGCCACAGCATTAGTGACTACTTAGAATAAATAATGTTACAAATCATATTGCTATCACACAGCACTTCCTGACAGATTTTGCAGTTCCTTTAGCACAGGAAACATGTTTCAGTAGAGTATTTCAGTGATTCCATGACTTTTTCTGTTGACTATGCAGGAAACTAATTTTCCAAACAGCATGTAATGGACTCAAACCCACTGACATGGAAGAGGGGAGGAGAATCCAGTCAGAGAGGCAGGAAAAGCCATGCCTGTATTACTGGGATGCTCCCCACTAAACAGCAACATCTTGAACCAGTACGCCAAGTAGGGCGGACTGCTTTAATCACCACGGTCTGCAATTCAGCGAGAGACTCCTTCCTAAGCCCCCCACGTCACACCACTGATTTGCCAGCAGCTTAAGATAGCTGACAGCAGGCTGTACTCTTCCTTTCCAGCATCAGGACAGATGGCCTCAGCTAACTCCAGCAACTCAGTTTAGCTGCTATGAAAAAAGAAACACTAAGAAGCATTCTTATCTCAGCAATGAGACACAGCCAAGGCCTGGAAAGGAAAGGGAACCTGCCTCCTGAAGGACAGAAAGCATTGTTCTCTCACAGTCAATAGCACCAGCAGGGCTCTCAGAAGGCCTTCTACAAGCGGGCTGCTAGGAAGAATTCACATCCTAACCACGCCTTGCAATAATTCACCCCAGATGCAAATACGTGGTTAAATTTTCAGCAGCTACAGAACTGCAGTATTTCTTAGTGTTCTTGAATGTGAAAGACAATAAAACAGATCAATCTGTATCAATATCTCTAGAAAGAAGAGCAAGGGATTGCAAGCATGGCTGGCACAACCTTCCCAACTGTGCACAGCCCAGGTGCTTGAGCCCAGGGAGCAGCGTGGCCCCAAGTGACTCTCTCAAGGTTTACAGGCAATTTACCAGCTCAGTTGTGGCTTGCAGATCTCCTGGTCTGTCTCCTCAGAGGTCAGATCCTGACACTCATTCCTGCAGGGCCTAAAACCAGCTCTAAGCCCATTGTTTTCAGAGGATAAATGCCTTCTTTCCACAGAAACATCCAAGTAGAAACTGGGGCTGAAGGGTCAACCTTCAGTGATGTTTCATAGTTAGAATGAAACAGAAAACCACTCAAAGTACCGATATCCAATGTGCACACAACATACAAGAAAACAGCAGATAAAATTAATCATTCACACAGTAAGTAAATTTTTCCCCTCAGAACAAGGTAACAAGTGTTCCTCTGATTTACTGAAAGACCCCCTTGACTCCCCTCAAGATGGTTTCCCAGAACTGGTACTGTGACAATTTCTGCAATGAAGGCACAGCAAATACTCTGGCAGAGCAGGAAGTCCCAGTATTCACTACGGTGCTTTAATCACTATGCTATGCACTCCTCCTTCTTTATGCCCACACTTGTCTGATTTTAAGCACATAAATCAAACTTTTGACAACACAAGGTGTACAAGACAGTTCCACATTTTAACTGTAAATTAAATGAGCAAAACAAAACTATTTGCTTGTTAAGACCCTTGTTCTACGTAACACTGGGCCAAGACCTTAAATCTCCATCCTCAAGAAATATATTCTTATGTACAGGTAAAAAAGAAAGCACTTGAGCTAAACACAGTGGTAGCTGGTACTTGATTAAGATAGCTGGAGTTTTATCTTGGCTTTAAACCACATAAAATGGATGGGATGTAACAAGAAAATGATCCAAATGAAGAAGAAAACTGTATGAGCAAAACAGTACAAAAATTCAACAGATTAAATATGTTGAATGTTTAAAGTAACAAGTTAAAAGAGAGGAAATGAGCTGGGTTGAGGATTACTACTTTTATCAATGGGAAGAGCTCACATTCCTGAAACAGGGAAGAATAAATAAAAGGATTGCTTGTGTTTACAGAGATGATTTGCAATGATAACAGAAGCATTGCAATCAGATGCACATTAATTCCTACGGAAGGAAAAATTACAATCCCCAGCAGCAAAACTCCAGAGGCAGGTAACAAGGCAGCGTCAAGAACTGGAAAGGAGGGAAGAACAGAGGCAAAACATTTAACAGATGTGTGAGGAAGTTCTTTGATACCTGAACTGCACAGGAAGTCTCAAACCATCTCCCAGATGGCAGTATCTGTATCACACAGGCATCCTGCACGGGCAGCAAGGACCCACACTTGAGGCCTCTGACAATGAAGAATTCTTTACAGGCCTCGCTTGGAAAGGGATTAAAAATAACCCAAAGGGATGCACTTCAACCAACTAGTGAGACACACAAAAATGTAAATGTGGTGATAGTTGGACTCGGTGCTTTGGTTTGATTTTGTCTTTTTTTTTTTAATCACTGCATATTCTATACTACATGAAAAATGACTGTGGTACATGGCATTACACCAGCATGAAGGAAGCAGAGCTGGCAGCTGACAGGCTGTCATGAACAGCAGACTTGCTTTCCTAACACCAACAGAATAATCAAAGTATGAAAACATAGTAACTCCAAGTTTGTACTGCAGGTCTGTCCCCAGTGACTGAAATGCCCAAGAGCTGCCTCAGCACAGAGAAGTATAGAAAGAAACTGTAACTGGCCGTAAGAGAAAATGCAACCTGCACCCAGGAGCATAGATGTGGATTTTTACTTGCACATGGGCATGTAAATGCATCTTAACATGGGAAGACTGAATATCTGGGAAGTTATTCTCCCATCTTCAGACAGTGACTCAGAGAGATCTTAATATATATAACCCACATGAATGCTTATGCAATTACTAACTGTAACTTCTACGAATAGTAAGCAGATGCTATGCATTACAGCATTTGGTAATAAAACATCTCCGTTTCTGTAAACTCTGCAGAAGTGTCCCATCAAAATCTTACACACAACACGGCAAAATCAGAAAAACATAGGGTGGTGATGACTAGCAGGGAAGCACTTTGGACTGAGACAGACTTGCCTAGCAAATCAAGAAGCCCACTTGCCTCTTCAGTAGAATATCAGAGTCAGAAAAAAAGACTGGAAAAGAAAGGTTGAGTTTCTTGTATGAACCTTGGCCCATTGCTGTCCCAGGCCTATCATACTCTGTGTGAAGGTGGCAGAAAATTTCAAACATTGTCGTGAAACACAGGATAACCTCAGACAAGAAAAACAGTTTTTGGAAACTCACTACTCGATTAAGATAACCAGGCTTGGCATCAACTAGTTGGAAAAAGTATACTTTACCTTAGCACCACAAATTGTAGGATGTGTTTAAAAATGTGTTTGTTCACACAGGCAGAATCACCCACATCAGCAGGCACTTCTAGCCTTAGCTTAGATAATAAGCAGGAAGCCCAGTTTCTAGCATGAAAAAGTTGTAAGAGAAGCTTCTCAGCAACCACCTGAGAGGCCTCCACGAGTCACATGTGAGTGACTCTCCTGGCACAGAAAAGCAGGTGACAAAGGGGCCAGTGCCCAGCAACTGGAGGAGCTTTACACCTGTGTTCCAATGCACTGCTCCAGCATCACCCAGGCAAACAGCAAAGGCAGTGATCCAGCCTCCTCCTGCAGGAGACTCCAGCAGCACTAGAGTTTGGAGCTCCAATGGCAATTACAAGTTTGCGTGGGTAGCAAAACAATCCTACAGCTTCCCACGGGGAAGTCAAGGTCACCATTTTCAAGAGAAAAAAACGCAAGCTGATTGCAAAGTGTGCTGTCTCCAACTTTCTAAGCTTTAAATGAAGCCTGTACCTGAAGAAAACTGCACTTGTCTTAAATAACGACTTGTCATTGTACTTTGGGGATGACTTACACTAAGTTTAAGTTACCATGGTTACACCTTTCACAATAAATATAATACTAAACAGGAGGGAATAAGAAACAATTATGCCTTCGATTTTGCTTTTAACTATCAGGTATTTGTGATCTTTATTAAGGTACTGACACATAATAGAGAGGGACTTTTAAGCTGCAAAAGGACTTTTTACGAGGGCATGGAGTGATGGGACAAGGGGGAATGGCTTTTAACTGCAAGGGCACCTATGAAGGTGGTGAGGCACTGGAACAGGTTTCCCAGAGAAGTTGTGGATGCCCCAACCCCTGGAAGTGTTCAAGGTCGGATGGAGGCATGAGGAACCCAGTCTAATAGAAGATGTTCCTTCCCATGGCAGGGAGGCTAAATGATCTTAAAAGTCCCTTCCAACCCAAACCATTCCGAGTCTATTAATGTATTTTTATATAGGAGACAATGTTTATATTGCTGTATGACCATTACCCTGTAACTGGTAATGGTCATACAGCAATATAAACATTAACATTTGTATACAGATGAATGTTTAATATATACTGAAGTGAGTAAAAAATTGCCTGCACTCACTATTATGTACATTCCAATCTTGTCAAAATGAGTTTAGGACCCAACGCTACAAAAAGCTCTAGCTCTATCTCTGCAGGGTTTCTAAGTCTGATCTACACATCATTGTGCTAATTCTGTGGAAATACAAGATACAGGTACAGAAACATCTGCAAACTAATGTTAAGAATAATTAAATGATTTTGTATATATTTAACTTACTTTTATTGAGTGAGGAAACAGCCTTTTCTGAAGGTCATTTCTTAGGTCTTAAAAATTGAAACTCAAGCCACCTGGTTTTCATTTCCTGCCATATTCCTTCTGTCTCAGCTGCACACTGTGCTAAAAACAAAGGCTCCATTCTTTAATTGTGAATATCAGACGCCTTTAACCTTCATTCTGTTGTTAGTGCCTTGGAATGTGAAAAAGTTAATATACAATATCCTCTTTTATTAGCTAAAATAATAAATGGCCAGTTGCATTCCTTTTATCAGCTGGGCTCAAGACCTGTAGATCCTTGGAGACTTGAGAGTTCAGAGACAAAAATGTATGGCTTTCAAAGCAAAATCACTATTTAAACACAGTTCTGTTCTACTGTTTTGGATGACAGGCAGGGATTGAAGGTCACTGTTTCTAAAGTTACCTAAGAAAAGCCTAGAAATAAGTCACCTCAGACCCTGTCACCCTATGGTGGTGAACAGCTGTCACATCTGGTCTCAATCAACAGCCAGGAACCAACAGCGAAGGGCGAGCCTATTCCCAGGCTTAGATCAGGGATGGTTTTAACAGAAACCATGGCTTCTTCAGAGCAGCAGGACCAGTGAGAGATGGCATTCTTCAGCAAGAAACACAAGCCCTCAGAGGAAATAGGGCACAAGGGGAACAACTTGTACAGCTCATTGGAGAATTTTATTGGCCAGCTCAGTGCAGAAGATAGTTGCTAATAAAACAAAGAAACATTTGTCTATCAAGGTGACCAAAACGTCTCCTACCTTTGAAAGGAACAGATTTTGAGTGAAGAAACAAATGTGTGTAGATAGTGGGGATGATTTTTAAAACAAACAAGCAAGCAATCAAAATCTCTTTCTATCAAGAAAGCAAGCTTTCATAAAACCCAAAACTCTAATTACAATCACTAATAATTGACAGTCACACTAAGTAAGTCACAGTAATTGCTTTGAGATCAATCTTGGGATAAATAGATCAGGTCCATTAATTTACTCCCTCCTCATTTATTCGGAATTCATAAAACATTTGTTGCTGTTTAGCCTGCAAGTAGAACAGCTTATTCATAACTTCCAGAACATTTGGCCTGGGGCTCATGTCAGGAGTGAAGAAGCAGCATTCCTTACCCAGTGGTGTGCTGGATCCCTTAACCAGGCTTCTGGGCAGCCTTTACCAGCCCTATCATGGTTTCCAGGGGTACAGCTGGGAGGGGAGTGCAGGCAGGGCTGCACTTCAAACCACACAGGTCAGAGGAACCACAGGGAGCTAGGGGGAGCAGAAATCTTTCCATTACTACTGGTGAGATTCAAGCCAGCATATGGCATCACACTGATGTACACATTTATACTTTGGATCAGAGACTCTCACATTTACCTCTTCCATTTTTACTAAACTGACAAAGAGTGAGATTTTGCAGTTGGTTCACAGATGTACATTAAGTAACAGGCAATCGTTTCACTTGTACATCAACACTTCCCACATTTAGTGAAGAACCAAAATTTGAAAGCTGTTTCTCATCCCACCCCAGTCTATTACTAACGAGGGTATTCATAACAGCAGCTTAAACTGAGGGAAAATATGTTGTTCCTTAGCTTAGAGAAAAAAATGTAGAATTATCAGTGTGATGCAACACTGGCTGAAACCTGATTTCACAACAGTCATTGCACCAAAAGGTTTAAGAAAGTGGTCTTAAGAGACAAACTCTTAAAAAGTAACAGAAATTCTGTGCCATGTAATCTCTGGGCATCACATGGACATAAAATTGATAAGGAAAACACTGGTTCAGTTTGCCTGTGAAGCCAGTAAATAGAATGTGTGCCACAGTTGATAACAAACATTCCTAATGATTCCTAGCATTTATTGTTATGATCATTCTGTTTATTACAACCATACCAAGCTCCAAGCTCTCTTGTAACATGTCAGAAGCTACTTCATAATCAACCATTTTTCAGAGAGTGGAATTACTTCATTGACAAGAACAAAATGTTGGGAGTCTGGCTAAAAACTAAGGACTCTTACATGCAATTTTACCTTAAAATTATCACATTCATATTTGGCTGCATAATTCTTTGAAATTCTGTCCAAAAATCTCAAAACTTTATTCTGGGCATCAAAATTCTGTTCTTGTGAAAATGATTGACATTCCTTACGCCATCTGATCTCTGAAAAAAGGTGAATTAAACTTGACCTTACGTCTGTAACAACAACCAGCAAAATACTTCCAGGGTTACTTGCAAACGTTTATGAATCTGAACTTGTTAACTCTGTCTCAAGCAGCAGCTCAGGCTGGAAGCTCTGCTGTGCTTGGAAGTAAGTTTTGCAATGTTCCCTCTGGAGGTATACAGAAAAGACCATGACAGAAAACACAGCACTTCAGTAACCCCATTTCCTCAGAATACTGTGACAAATTCAATCTGACTCCTAAAATGATTCCACTCTAAGATCAAGAAGCTGAATGTAAAAAGCCACTGAACAGGCTCCATCTCCTCTTTGCTTGGCAGAGGAAGAGCCGCTGTAGCTCAGGCTGGGCAAGAAAGACCAGACTATATTTGCACACTGTACTCCCCAGTATTTTCCAAAACAATTAAAATTTGGCAGCTATGTTCTTCCAGACCCCCTGCACCTGGCCCAGCCTGAGCAGCAGAATCAGAGTGAGACTTTTTCAGCTGTGAGTGATTCTCCACACATCCAGGAACTGCTGCAGTCACAAGGGCAACCAGGAGAGCGGGAGGATTTCTCTTCAGTGCTCTCACTACCACCCACTGCTACTGTGCCAAGACAAGCAAGGTGAAAGGAAGTCTGACACAGGAGTAAGAGTGCAGGTTTCAGGGCAGCAAATGAGGTGAGAGATGCAGGTTAGAGAGATCCATGGATAAATGAGGTACAAGCAAAATGGGTACAACTGAATCAGAACAGTGGCAGCCAAGGAAGTGTGCGTGTGCGTGCGTGAAATTTCATCAGAAGACGCAGAAGTATAAGCAACAAAACGCATCTAAAACCAAACATAAAACTGCAGAAACTTTAGATCCTTATCTTCGGCTGCTCTCAGAAAGAAGCTTGGACAAACCAAAAAAATTCTCCCAAACTTTTAAGATTAGCATACCTTAAGGATAACTGCTAGCCTTGGCTCATTTTAGCTCTATCACCTCCAGCTGTAAAGAAGCATGACATCCTTGGACAGAGAAGTTTAGACTGGAAGGAAATGTAGGTATATACAACCATTGCATCTTTTTTCCATTAAAAAAGACAAATGAAAAAAAAATCAGAACCCACATCAGGTAGTAAAATATAATATTCTAAACTAGGAAGAGTCAAAAAAGGTATGGCCTACATTCTCCTAATTCACTGCCCCAATCCAAATGCATAATTGTAATTAATTTTTAAAAATAAAAATTAAAAAAAAATTAAAATAAAATATCACATACCTTTTTTTCTTCTTATAGGTGCCTCCACCTCTTTCTGCATACTGAATGAGCCTGTTCAAGAGACTCAACTGTCAGAGAAGCTTCTGTCCATAGAGCTTCTTTTGCAATTCACTGCTAAAGCTAGGAGCTCTATGTAAATCCAGAAAGGGGGCTGGAGGGTAACTGGACAGAAATTTGGTTCCCTTTAAAAGAAAACTACTTAAGGAAGTTGAAGGATTCTCTGGACATGCAGATTTTATGTTCCTTACTTGTATTTATCAAATATCATACTAATTCTGTGATTAGGTTAACTTCTCAGTTGCCAAGCCACGGCATGTCTCCCATTTTACAAACAAGTAGCAAAACAGCAGATGTTTTGTTCACTTCGCCTGTTTTTCTGCATTAATGGCACAATTAATTATCCATTAAAGGATTTTAAATAGTAGTGATCCAAATCCCTCCATTCATACAAATTCCTTGGTGTTTGCTGTCCAGAACCAGAAGTCTGCAGGTGAATTCCACCCTCAACCTCAGAGTAAAACTTTCCCATTTATTAATGACTTTAGTTTGTACTGCAAAAAAAAACATGTTTGTCTACAGGTGGACAGATGTCATATCTAGGAAGTTATTTATTTCCCCAAAATTTCCTCTTTAATCTTTCTGTGCTGAATAAAACTCAATGTGGTTGCTAAACAGCAAAAGCAAAATCCTTTACTGCAGTAGGCTCCCAGAAAATCCCATCAGTCTATGCTCCAGAGATGGCCTCTTTAGGTAAGAGTTTCACAGATCCACAAAGTGTCAAGGATAAAAATGCCTCCTGACGACTTTGCATATCAAGAACTGCACTTAAATACTGCCACTTCAAACCTGGTCTCATACCAGATACTTGGGATAGCAAAAAACCCCAACACGAACAACACGGTCTTATGTGTGATTCTGTTTGATACAACACCTCTCCTTCCCATCTTCGTTGGGAAACAAGGGAAACATTGCATCTTCCTCAAAAAGATTTACAAGAGTATTCCTGAGATTTAAAAGTTATGAGCTTCAAAAATACAAAAATGAGAACAATTTGAAGTTGCTCCCCTTCGCTTTAAGAAAATTTTTACAATTTTACTTATTTCTAAGAATGAATTTGCTGAAGCATATCTAAAAGTCAGGAGCCATCATCTGTTCCTACCTGTTTCAGAGCTCTCTTTTGGCTCATCTCTCAAAACCCAGTGCTTTTTTTCAGCCCTCCTCTCTCTCTACTGGCACTTGCTTGGTTCTGTCTTGCAGAATTTCTGAGGCAATGAAGATGGCAGGCTATCTGTAATACAGACAATACTACTCAGGGACAAAGCACTAGAAATAGACTAGAATGCACTTTACTCTCAGAGGAAACAGTTCAGCAATAAAGACTTCAAGAACTTGCAGCTGGTCTTTACTTGTTTTAGAATACAACTCACTGTTGAAAAAAGCCACTTTTCCCCTTTCCTAACACATTAGTACCTTTTTTAACAGAAGGGTCCCAAGTTGCTTTTGTGCCATCCCAAACCCATAACAAAAAATTAGCCCTGAAAGGTAGGGTGAAATTTTCATACATGCTGAATAATTAAAGGCTCTTACATTAATGTTAAACAGCAGAGAAGTCAGATACCACCACTGCACTGAACTTGGTAAGATGGAAATCAATCACTTGAGTTAAGGACTCACAGAACAAGGTGTGTGATAGCCAGCTACTGCCTCCTGTTACCTTACAAACGTGGTATAATGTACATTACTACCAAAATCATTTATCCTTTTTAGGTGGTTTACTGATAGTAAGACCTTTTTGTCTGTAGTACACACACAAAAGGCAAAAAGCAAATGAGAAAATAGAATGCTTTTCTCAGAAACTGCTTCACCTAAGGTGCTGCGGACTTAATTTTCCTAGCTCTTTAATGGAATTACAGCACAGCTTATAAATATCTGGCTTTTTACACATAATATGATCAATATGCATAATTTTCACAACTGATTTTACAAATGCAATTTACAATAAAACTACTTAACTTCTGAAAATTTAACAAGCCATGTCCACCAGGATACTGCATATGAAGTAGTAACAACAAGCAATTAAATACTACTTTTTCCATTAAAATAAACTGATACTACTACAGCCATCAGCCAGGCTACAGCTACATTATTTCATGACAAAGATCCACACATTAACTACAGTTGGTACAGTTTTCTTATTTATTCAAAAGCTAGTGGATGACAAAAAGGGTTAAAATGTTTTATATCACCTATTCATTACATGAACAAATACTTAATCCAAAGGGACTTATTTTACAAGCCCCTCTGTCCAAAAACCACACACAAATTAGTTTTTATACACAAATGTTTATTTCTCAAATAAACTTCCCCCTTTAAACACAAGGAATGAAATCTAAATCTTCATAAAGATGGATCCAAAACGAAGTCCCTCCAGCACATTGTAATCACTGTTTTGTTGGTCACTACTGGCTTTAACTGTTTAACATCAAAAAACAAGGACATATTTAAAAAATCATGCTACTGGATACCTAGCTCTGCCTCTGACCAGCTCTACACTGATCTCCAAAATTTTAAAATTTTACATCATGAAATCCAAAGCATTTAACTGAACAACAGCTGTGCATTGAACACAAACAACTGAACAAGAAGATTATAAGATGTAATCAAGTTCATAACGGATATAGGTGTTCTTTTCATCGTTATAGATTCTTGGATAATGTGCTATCAGAGCATCCTGTGATCCGATGTAGATTGAATTATAGATCTTCCAATAAACATCTCTGACTTTTCTGGCAGGGTGAAACAAACCCTAGAAAACAGAACAGAACAAAATGTAATGAAAGCCTGAAGTTCCAACGTTCTTTTACTGAAATCAACCATTGCGAAATATACATTTAATAAATGGGAGGACATGCAATCTGTAGGAAAGAACAGTTCTATATAATAACAATATACAAAAAGTACTTGAAAGAATATACATTGCAAGAGACTTTCACCTTCCTACTGATGTATCTTCATGCTGAGGTGCCCACACTGCAAAAGTGTGAAATTTCCTATCTGCAAATTATTACTAAAATACTGTCACACCCTCCCTACACTGATCTGTGTTACTTTAATCCTTGTTCCCCATCTGCTAGGTGAATTTTAATTCCATAGCCAACACAGCCACTGTCACGTGCAATTATGTGGAAAAGGAGCCTTCAGGTTTTCCCACCCCATGCCCATTTACAGAAGCTGAACTGCCTAGTGTTGATCCAGCAGTATCAAGTCTAATCAAAGCATGATTTTATAGTGCTGCACTCTTCTAAATGTCTCACTGTTTTTCTTGGCTAATGACAAATCATGACAATTAATCCTACCCTCTTATTTACCTCACTGATTACTTATCATAACCCCTCCCACAGCTAATTTATTCCACAGTCATTAGTTCACATCATCAAAATTTGTGAGATGCTTCCAATTTAGATATCAAAGTGCCAGGCTATTTTAGTCAACTGATATTTTAAGTTACCTGCTCTTTCTACACAAGTTCTGTGATTTAATCAGCTATCTCCCTTTAACAAACCCCCTGTTTACTGCCTATTTCCACTATTCAAGCCCTTGGCACAGGATACCCGGCTTAAATAACACTTTGGAGACAAAATGCCAGTTCTTCCTTTGCTGGAAATCATCTCCAGTTGACTTTTTTTGTCACCTGGAAAGAAGTCCTGCCTGACAACTGCTCTCTGCTGCCCCAGCACACACAAGGCCATACCTGTAAACAGTACTGCAACATCCTGCAGGGCCCAATAGCGACTCTGAGGCCCTCCAGAGCCCCCATAACTGCCTGGATGACGTGAGGAGAGGTTTCAAACACATTCGGCCACACGTAGTTTAACAAGTGATTAAGGGAATCTTCACAGCCGAACCCATAAACACCAAGGGACATGTGCTGCACCACAGCACTGGCTGTTTGTCTGTGTACAAGATCCCTGCAAAGAGAACAATGGGTATTAATAAATGAGACTCAGAAGCAACATGATTGGACAAGCATAGTGTTTCTTTACAATAACACTTTTCTTGAAAGCACTAATAACACTTTTAAGCCATACTCTACTGACAGCAAGAGGCAGAGTGTCAAAAATCAGTGGAGTGAAAAGAGATGGGAGTTTTCTGACAAATTACTGCACTCCAATTCCACAGAAGTACCAACAACAGAAATTATCAAAAGCAGTTTTAATGGAAGAAGCCTTGACTCACTGAAGATGCTTTTGTAATTTTGGTCTTCAGAATTCTTAGTAAAACTGGAATATATATAATTCAATCTGTTTGTAAATAACGGCTTCCAAATCACGCTGGTCACTTAAACCCTTTAGCAAACAAGGACAATATGCATATTTGCTATCATTAAAGATCAGGTATATAAAAATATACTTTAAAATATGACTATGGGTAACTGTACCACAGAAGAAGTGCACTCACCTGTCCATTAAAGCATCTTCAAGCAATGGCGTAACAGCGTAAATGTAATCTTTCCCCATCTCTCCAATGTATTCAAACAGGAAAGAAAGAGATTTTAACACACCATTCTGGACATTCAGTTCTGGAACTCTGTATTCATTCATGAGTGCAGGCAGCACTGTGAAAGGTGAGCATGTTTCAGCCACAATAGCAATTGCTACTGTAGTACATACTCTGTTCTGTCTTTCCTGTACTTTCAAGTTGTTTAGCAGTGTAGCCAATACATCGTGAGGTCTGGAAGAGACAACATGGGCATCCATGTCAATAGATTCCATGAGGATTTGCATAAAATCAGTTAAGCTTCAAACAAGTGGCAGAGAAACAGTTTAGCCCTCACAAAAAGTTTAGAGAACTGGGAAACAAACTGAATGCTAAACATGAAACACTAAACCCTAAACCCTAGACCAGCTAAAGGATTTATTTTCATAGCCAACATTTTTTACTTTATCTAGACTTAGCTTTTTCCCTGTCCTCTGTTCTTCCTCTTGTGAACTCTGGAGGGTAGCAGAGCCTCCCCACTATTACTCTGATCCCAGAGGAAATTAGAATCTTGTATAAAACCATAAGCCTTGACAGAGATAAGTTAGGTCCTGCATGGAGAACAATTACAGCACTCCTGGGCTGCTTGCTTTATCTGCACTCAGTCAGTCATCAGTCACTTATAGGATATGCATAGAGGTGGCAACTGTGCTTCATTCTACAGCGTGCTGACCTGTAGTACGACCTTAGTGGAAACAAACCTCTAAAAATCAATAAAACTACTGATATGGTGGGGGGACGGAAAAGAAAAAGAGCTAAGATAAATTATTCAAAGGAGAGTTTATGAAATAATACAGAAAGGGTCTGAATGCACATTACAGTATCAAAAATTCATGAGGTAACAGCTCTTACTCCCAAACAGGATCCTAACCTTATTTTGTTCAGAAGTGCAACAGCCTATGTCAATGAGGAATACATGACTGTATTCTTCAAAATGAGTAAAATCCTATCTGCACATATAAAATGCAGAGAAGTTTGAACATTGCCCACCAGAAAACTAACAACCATCACTATGTTTGGTAACTGTGTGCAGAAGTGGATAAGCATTAAACCAACTTACCCAATAGCTTTTGCAATATAACCAAAAGTGTTCACTGTGGCTCTTCTGATAGCTTTCTTGTGAGCTTTTAATAATTCAAGCAGTTCAAAGCAGATCCTCATCCATTCTCTTGCAGACACATACTCTGCACCTCTGGAAGAGAGTAAAGTGAGTTAGCTCTTCAGTGAGGAGAGAAGTTTTTAAATAAAGCCACAAACTGTAGCACCTATTCACTTGATATCCACAGAGGTAACAGCTTAAGCATCTCCTTTTTTAGGTAATTCAACAGTGTGTCTGCTAAATACCTCAGGCTGTACACACAACTTCAGACATATCAAGAGATATGACAATAAACACCCAGATGCCAAACTTGAGCTTTTGCTACAATAATTGCCCACAAAGAAGGTTAGATATTTTATCATTACTCCTACCTGTCTGCAATACGCCCAACAAGATCAATACAATTTTCCTGTACTTTCTCGTGTCTGTTCTTCAAAATAGGTGTCAGCCGTGGCAGCAGGTCTTTGATTGGTGGCGTCATCTTGTGCATACCTACCGAATTCAAAGAGGCACATTTAGGTTTATAGTGGTTTTTATATTATGCTCTTAAACAACCAAGTAATCAATACAAAAACGTACCTATAACATTCACAATAGCCTTAAGCGCTCCGAGTATGCTGCCCAGTACTTCAGGATATTCTTCACCCAGGTACTCATACAAAACAACACCCAAGTGTCCCATCAGTTTTTCCTACAACCAAGTAAAAAGAGTTAGAAGGTAATTTTCCCCTCCCCTCTCATTACTATGACCTGCTAGAGCAAAACTGGAAGAGAAGTCCATACCTCTTGACAAGTCTTCATGACAACTGCAGTACGAGAGATCAGGTCAGCGGCCTGCTGCCTGACTTTGGCCGATTTGTTGTTCAAACGCCACAAAACTGTACCACAGATCTGTGGCAAGTAGGGTTTCACTCTTTTGCCCAGAGCATTAACCACTGTGCCAAAACCATTCAGCATCACAGAATCCTGAGGGTAAAAACAATAAAGGAAAATCAGACAAACAGCAACACTCCATTTTACCTAACTTGTCATAATCTAAAATTGCTTTGAAAATGCTAACATTCCAGAGATTGTTTCTGGATTTCACTGATTAGAGCAATGACATCTAAAAAGGGACTCTAAAAATCTAAATCAGAAGCACACATTTCTTTAAAACTAACAGTGAGATGGCTTACAATAACAGTGAACCAAACACTCCAACACTTGGCCGTACCTCTGTTGTCTGCTCCTGAAAGGCGTACAAAATCCCATCAATGAGCTGCTCTTCCAGTTTATGATCAATGTCTGCTGCCCCCAGATTTCCCATTATCTTCTCAATTGTTTCCATGACCATTTTTCTGTACTGCTCAGCCTCATCTTTCAGATCATCCACAATTCTAGAAATAATTTCTGCTGCTCCAACTTTATTTGCCAGCTCCACAGTCGTATCAACCAACTGAAATACAGAAATATTAAATAAGCAAGCATTAAAATTATGTTTAATATTTAAAATCTACTTTCTACATCCTGAAAATAATTTCCCTAGTCTAAAGAAACATGTTAAGCCCACTATAAAAAACTAGTTTTACCTTTACTGGAAATCATCCAATGGTTTTAAGAACGTAAGCGGGATGAACCACCCCCCACCTTGCAACTGATGAAGACATTCACAGATGTAAAATGTTGTTATAATCTCCTAAGAACCCGAAAATCTTCTTAGGTACACAACTTCTAAATTGCTAGTACAAACAAAAATCAATTTCCAGGACAAAGCCAAAAATAAGTACCTAGCCTGAATGAACACTTATTTTCTTCTACTGTAAATCATTTCCCAGCTAAAAAACACCAAAAATACCTGTCTGTAATTTCTTCTGTCCAGTGCCATTCTGTGCTGCCAGAAATGTTTGAAAAAGGGTGGCAAGATTTCTGTTTTAATGTAGTTTGCTTCAACACCATCTGTACCACAACACTGCTTTACCACCTGATGGGAAATAAAAATCCAACAATGTTAATCTGGTGCAGGGTATGGGGTGGGTGATTTGGGGTTTTTTTGCTTTTCTTTGGATGATATTTTTTTTTGCATACATATTCAGTATCAGTGCTGAACTATCATTCTGACATACCTTCAACACAATCTTTTTCATCTCTTCATCAGGAGACTGGAACTCTCTGATAAGAATCAGCATGACTTCTCTGGTGTAGTAGTTTGCATACTCAGCATCCATGAGTGGAATCAGGTAACCAATCGCCTTCAAAAACGCAGCCAAACCCTATTTAAATGCAAAATATGTCTCTAGTAACTCACAGCAGGTACACATCCATTTCAGTTCAAACTAAAAAAAGTGTTTTAGATTTACCTTTCCTCTGTGTTGACGTATACCCTTCCACAAGGGCTTCAGGACAGAATCAAAGGATTCAATACCATAGGGAGTGGCTGCCTCAGCCAGAGCAGCAATGGCCAAAGCGCTGATGGTGCGAACCTTCTGCTGCTCATCCACCAGCCCTGCAAGAGAGCAGGGTTTAGTACCACTTCTTGTACTCCTGTCTTAAGTTCAAATTAACAAAAATAGAGGAGCAGTGTAAAAGGGATTAACTTATTTTCAGGAATACCAAACCATTATTTATCTTTATTCACCTTTCAGAGTCAGCTGAAATGTTTCTCCATGTCATATCGACAACAAAACCAGGACCTTACTGTCACTGTGCCTTACTGAGGTAAAAAAAATTTTCCAGATATAAAGTGAGGAAAAAAACCCTGTCTGAGGAAGCAGAACTTACCATGCTCAATAATTTCAACCAAGCTCCTGAGATGAGGCAGGATAGCACAACCCATAAGAATAGCAATCTGCTGTACAATCTTGATGCCAGTGTGCCTGGCCTGCCAGGACTTTTTGCTTTTACAGACAGCTTTCAGGAAGGGCAACAGAGAAGGAATGCCCAGAGCAGATGCAACAACAGCAAAGGCTCGAGCCGTTGTGTTTCTGACGTATTCATCCATGTTATCAATATCAGGTCGCATTGTGGAGATCATTGTTGCCAAGCCCGCAGCCTGCAGGACAAAACACCAAACATACCAATTGGATTGATGAACAGCACAGTTAACTGTTCTGCCATGCCTATAAACATGCAGGCGTATGTAAGCTAACTCATGCTTTTAATAAAGAATGGAGTTTTACCTTAGCCAAGTTTGAAATAATTTCTCTGCCCTCCACTCTAGCATAGTAGTCTTCATCAATCAGCAGTGGTTCAATGACGACAAGGATCTGAAAAAGACAAATTAATGTTTCCTTTTATTAATATTTTCTATAATATTTCTAGCCCTATTAGAATCCATGAAACTGAGATAATTCCATTAATTCAAGCTTAAAAGCTTTACAATGATCAGAAAAAAAAAATTAAATCTATTACATTGGTTTTTATAGCTCTTAAGTCTCTTAAGGATGTGGTCTGGAGATACTACCTAGATCAGGTAAGGTGTGTGTCCCCCCCCAAATATGCATGTATCATATTTACATCATGCCTCAATACTCTAAAGCCTATACTCCAATCACACTATAAAAATTTTAAAGTTTGGTTTAAGAAATATGAAAGCCAAATATGTTTTAAAAAGGATCATCCTCTTCTGATACACACATAAAATGCAGAAAGAGCAAATCAGAGATGAAATAGCAAACTGCAACAAACCTTGTGTACATATGGCCGGACCAAGTCATCCAATTTGTAAAGGATTCTGTCGATGACTTTGACAAGCAAGTGACGCTCCTGATCTTCGAGTGTTGGTGACATCAGCAGAGGCAGAATCTGGTTGAACAGTGGCCCTGCTCCAAATTCCCGAGCTTTATCGGTAATTTGCCGCAACGCAGCCTGAACAAAACCAGAAAATCTGCCCGTTAAACTAAGGAAACAGCACTGAACAATCATAAAATGGGCATTAACCAAGTTAAAATGTAACTGACTACATCCACAGGCTTCCAGACGCTTGTCCCAACCACCACAAAACTATTTCAAGCAATTTCATGCTGATCTGTTAAAACACAGACGTGTGATGACAAACATTGTGTTGCTAGTGCTCAGGAGTTCAGTTTTCAAGAGATGCATAACTTCTGAGCTAATACTGGTTCCATTTGGAAAACAGCTTCACAGCCCTTGTTTGCATCCAGGCAGCTTGGTGCTTGGTCAGTTTAGAGAATTTGCAGAAAAGAGTGCTATTATGCTGCCAAAATGGTTAAGGACAAAACTTAAATATGAGGTACATGAAGTAACTGATTTAAGTGTAAGAAGCAAAATCCAGGAAGTTACAAAGCCATGTAAGCAAAACACTATAAATCTGGTTTCTTGTAATTGTAAAGAAAAAAAAAATTATACCAGCCCTACACCATTTAGTGACTGACAGTACTGTCAAAAGAGCAGCAGTGCTAAAGACAGCAGCAGCGCTAAATTACACTGAATAACAAAAAGCCACACAGATATAGAAGAGGAAGAAAAACACTAAACAAGGTGTGCTGTTTTGGCTGGAATTGAGCTGATTTTCTTTACAGCCACTAGTATAGGGCTATGCTCCAGATCTGTGCTGGAAACAGCACTGATGACACAGGGATGTTTAGTTGCTGCAAAGCAGGGCTTACAGAGTCAGGGCCTTTTCTCTCTCTCACTCCACCTCACCCCTGAGCAGGCTGATCAGCACAAGAAATTCGGATGGGACACAGCCAGGACAGCTGGCCCAAACTGCCCAAAGGGATGCTCTACATCATATGGCCCCTTGCTCAGCATATAAGCCAGGAGGAAAGCTGGCCAAGGGTCACTGGCTGGGGGACTGCCTGGGCATCACTTGGTTGGTAGTGAACAACTATTTTCCCATCTGCATCACTTGTTTTCTTGGGGTTTATTTATCTTTGGGTGGACAGAGGGGTTTGTGGGGCTTTTTTTTTTTTTTTTGGTTGGTTTGTTGTTGTTGTTTTTTCCTTTACTATTATTATTAACAAATTCTTCTTATCTCAGTGCACAAGTTTTCTCACTTTTACTCTTTTGATTCTCTCCTTCATCCTACTAAGGGAATTGAGGGGAGAAGCTCTGTGGGGCTTAGTTACCATTGGGTTTAAACCACAATAGATAGCAAGGCTTAGGAAAGAGAATCCCATGGACAACTGAAGCTAAACCTGAAAACAAACACCAATTTTCAAAACATGAGATTACATAAATGTATCTGACAATTCGTCTTACCTTTCGCATGGGAGGTGTGCCGTTCTTTATTTTCAGAAGTAACTTCATAATTTTTCTCTCCTTCTGTTCCTCAGGACTCAGAGTCGATTCATCAACATCAACCTACAACAATTCCAGACAAATAAATGGTCATTGCTACATAACCAAAAGGAAGCAGGGGAGTTAAATCAGCATGAGTGCAATCTCCTTTACCAGCAGCTTGTCGAAGTACTGGATATCATCTGGTTTCAGGAATGGCAGGTTGCCAGAGGGCTGGTCATTAACACTCTTCATGGTGCGGTCCTCTGTCTGCATGTGGAATCCTGTCATACCCCCCAGCGGTGTTGGAGTTGCTGTGAGCTTCCGAGCAGGAGTACGGATGGGCACGTAACCAGCTGGGGGAGGGAGAACCTAAAGAAGGAAGAACAAAATTCCTTTCAATTGCAACAGATATTAAAAGAAGAAGCCATCAAATACAAAGCATTGCTTGAAGCTGTAGCTTTCACTTTATTTGTTTGGGGATTTCTGTGTTATTGCATACAACAGATCCCATGTTCCCAGCAATACAAACTAACCCTGACAGCTTGTATTTGCACTTATCCTGTACTGACAACATTTCAGAAGAAAGCTCACTCCCAGTGCTGAGGGCTTGGATAATAAATTGTGAACTCTCCAAGAATGAAAGAAGCACTTCAATAACTGAATCAACATACTATACTTGCTGCCTCAGTATTTGTGACCCTCTTCTGTGCTTGTCTACATCTGCACATACCACTTCTATCAGTCCATACAGAGCATATTTCTGCCCTTGAGAGGTATTTCCAGTGCTCAGAAGCACAGTAGTGATTAGCCTGTGAGATCACCTTTAGACCTCCCCCTTCGAAGGGGCTTAAAATAAATCAGTAACCAAGTCAAACAAGTGTGTACAATCAATAATCAATACTTAATGTGAAATATTCTACTTCTGGGAAAAAAAAATCAGTAACCCATGGCAGGAAAAAAACTTCATCATGGTCTGTTATATTTTAATCTAGATGAACTACCTTATATCCTTCAGGAAACATAGCATCCAATTCCTCATCAGAAAGTGGTCTGTTTCTCTCATCAATTTCCCTCTCCCAGCGCCAAGCCTGCAGCTGTTCAGGAGTCATGCTCATGATGTGACCTAAATTGAAAAAGAAGAATTTAAAAAATTGTTTTGTATACAGAAGCAGATGACCTGTTTACTTAACTTTAAATGGTCTCCTGAGTCAAAGTTTCCCTAGCACCTGTACTCTGCAGCCAAATAAGATATCAAACTTTTACAGAGCCTTTTATCAATTTTTTTTTACCAACTGAACAGGAACAGACATGCAACCTTAGTCTCCATTCCTCTCCAGAAATGAGTTGCTGTGGACATTGCCACAAAAATTGTAAACTGTGCATACACTGACTGCTTGCACACAGGCAGGAGAGCATGCTGGGCAGAAGTCTGTTTCAAAAGACAATACAAAAGGAAATGCTTCATTCCTACAATACAGAGCAAAGCCTTAGACAAGGGACTGAGCTTACCTGGTGTAGGGGTTGCCATGTTCATGGCTGGTGTACCGATGGGTGTCTTGCCAGGTGTCAGGACAGGAGTGCTGCCACCCATCTGGCTCGCAGGTGTTTCATCCCAGCGTGATTTCCGTTTGCTCGCTCCTGGGGTTGGGGTCTCACCAATGGAGTCACCACCTCGATCTGTACGAGGTGTCTCAGCCCAGCCACTGCCATGGCCCGGAGTATCTAAGGAAAAATAAACCCCATTTTCTCAGAAAGCTGAACAGTATATACTCCAACTATATTCCAATATTCAAATCCATTTTCAGTATCAAATTAGCAAACAGCAGGCAAAAACTAAAGACTACTTTGTGTAATATTGAAAGAACACAGACATTACACTAAAAATATCCAACAGAAATTTGTTTTATGAAAAAAGTATCATCTTGTTGAACCTTAGCATAAAAATGGAAGATTCTAAAAAAAAGAGAACTACTCAGATATTCTAGGAATTGAACAAAGTACTCCATGTACTCCCTTGATAAAAGCATTAGGTAACAAGTGTTTCACTGTTCTCTGACACAAGAGTCAAATTCAAATTAGGCAGGTGAGATGCTTCTCAAATTTGTCTTAATAACAAGCTCTTAAAAAACCTCGAAACAATTAAAAAACAACACAAACGTGTTATGAAAAGTAATTCAATGTGTGCTTCTTTACTGTGTCCTTTTTACACTAAAACCCCAACCTGCAGCAGTTTTAAGATATGACAAAACTGTGGTTCCATATTTGACCTGAGATACTTTCAAGGATGCCACTTAAGCACAGGCAGAAGCCAATGCTGAGAACTCAGACAAAAACAACTCCCCACATCAACCACTAGATGTCGGAATATAATTACTTCCTGCTTGGCTTCTGAACTCACTGTTTACTTAAAGTGAAAGAACCCAATACAATGAACCATTCAAAACTTATTATGCACTTTCCCAGGTTGCCATAAATACCTCTTTCTGTTTTGGGGGTTTCATCCCATCGATTTTTCCGTGCACTGGATGTGGCACCTCCATGGCCCGGTGTTGCATGACCAGGTGTGTCTCGGCCAGGTGTTGCAGCTCCTGCTGGTGTATGACTGGGAGTTGGATCCCAGATCTTTGAGCCTGGGGTGGCACCTGGAGTTTCACTCCCCTTTGCACGGCCTGGAGTTTCATCCCATCGCAGAGATGGGGTGTGTCCAGGAGTCTACAAGACAAAACCAAAAGCATCAGTATCTCATCCTATCCAATATAAGACTTCTAATTGTTCTTAAGTACAGGAACACTCAAGAAGACTAGCACTGACACTCAAGAAGACTAGCACTGATGATGTCTTCTGTAGACAGCTGATGAGCACTAGGTCATTACCTCTGCTTGATCCCAACTGGACAATTTTTTAGGTGTGGCACCAGGAGTCTGATCAGCTGTCTGATCCCAACGCCGTTTGCGTTTTGAAGGTGGCTGAGAAGCGGCTCCATTGACGACTTTAAGCTCTCCAGCTTTAGCTTTTTCAGCTAGTTGTTGCCTAATTTCCCTCTGTTCAAGAGCAAAAAAAGGGAAACATAAGAACTCTTCAAATTATACCTTTAAATTTTTTTCAATATCTTTTTATGCTTTTTTTGAGGTTTTGCTCAAATAACCTGCAATTAGCTACTGCGTTCATTTCAATGCCACTCTTTTACTAAATTCTTCTATATTGACAGAGCAACTGTGTTTGAGGGGCTGTTTTCAAATTAACTTTTCAATAAAAGTCATTCTTACAGCAAATACACAGAGAATTTTTAAAGCTATCAGTTTCTGTCATTGATAGGTATATGCCCTAAGACCATTACCCATCTGTTTCAAATAAGTACCCCTTCAGTAAATTAAAGGTGACTCAGAAAACATGTTCATGGGAGCTACATCCCAAGAAATAAAAAAGCTCTGAAATTCTTATTTTAAATCCTGAGATGATAGTGCTATAACAGCACATTAACAGAAACTGTTTTACACTTATTCATGAATCCATAAGCAGTAATACTGTCAACGTTATGAACTAATTCCTCACTCTAGATAAGACAAATCAATGTTAGAAGTCACTGGAATTATAAGGTCTTGCTCCCATTAGCAAGATAGTACTGTAGGTATTACACAAGAAATCTGTTAATATTACCAATATCTTTTTAACTACTAAAATAAATTTTAAAGCACGTTTTTTGTTTTTTGGGTTTTTTAAAAATATTTAAAACCAAATGCCAATCTTATACCCGATCTTAGTACTGCAACATCTGCTGTAGGTACCTCATCAAAAGCCTTTTAAAACCTCCCTGGCTTTTTTATACACAGAGCTCACAAAAACAAACATGTCTCACTCTGAGTAATTCTCAGTTACTGTTAGATTTTTTTCTCTCCTCCTCTGAAAGACAATTAACAAGAGAAAATCCAAGTTCTACAAAACCAATCCAGATTAAAATATACTGAGACTATTTTTCCCTGCATTACTTAAGTATTACATAAAACAGGTGTTTTTCAGAACTTTCATCTTTAAATTCTACTGACTTTCAACAGATGAAGAAAGGGGCTTTTAAGTCAAGAGAATTTATGTTCCCACTTTCTTAACATGCTTTCAAAGGCTGTAACATGAAACTCAGCCCAAATGGAAAACCCTGCCCTCCACGCACCTCTTCTTTTGTTAAATGCTGTTCACGCATAACATCCATGTATGTTCTGGCATTCATTTTAGGGTCTGGAGTCTTCCCTCCTGCAGAAGAGAACAGCAACAGGAATGGAGTCCAGTGAGTACAGGATAAGCAGAAACTATGGACTTCTACTGTCCTGCTCTAGTATTATATTATTCCATGATCATTTAATTTTACTTTTTGATCGAAATTTTTTAAAATTACATGTATCTTATGTTTATTCAGTTTGCTGATCAATTTAACCTGTTTGAACACAAACATAACTACTGCAGTTTCAAACAAATATTTTAAAGCCGATAAAAATGATAAAATGACAACACAGTTAAAGAGTCTTCAGAAGTGATGGGTTCCTGGGTTGCTAATCCGGAATACGTACACTTTCGTGCCTTTGTCTCCATCAGCAGTTCTGACTTCAAGCAGCAGAATAGAAGCCTAGAAAATTATCTCTTTACCATTAGTAACACTTTGGAAAGATATTTATAATCAAAACATTACCTTGTGTAAGCTGTTAAATCCTACTTGTTATCTGACTATAAATAACTATTGCATACCTAAGTAATGTTTAAATTGTTTTATCATAAAGACCCATTTATAAGTTTGACAAATCTGGACATGTCTCACAGACCTTCTAGTGTCATATTGTAACAGGGCTTCATTAAAAATAAAAATAAAACAAAATAAAAAACCCCAAAATACTGTTTGATGCCGCTTTCCCCCTCTTCTCTTCTCAAGGGACACTTGTGATTGGGAGCTGAATGCAATACAGTACATACACCACCACAACAATACTCACAGGTAATGGGTTTTGTACACCATGTGTTGTTTTATGCTCTGTATCTTGCATTAACTGAATTTTTAAATACTTTAAAAGAAGCCCAACTTTAGAGAAATGAGACTTGTCAAGAAAAACACTTTTCATTAAGAAAAATGTGCAGATTTGCTATACAAGTGGTATAGCTATTATACTTTAGGGAAAAAAATAAACTTCTTAAACATTTCTATGCTGAAGATCACTGCCCAATTGGCTGTGTCTTTCTGACACTAGCTTTGATAGGACTTTCCTTTGGAATACTTTTTCACCATAATCTACACAGGATGTGTTGAACTGCACCCTTAAGAATGCAGACAGGACTGGCATATAGCAGTACTGCTGTAGGAAAGAAATTAAGGACAGTTAGTATGGGCCTGTGAATTCTGACAATACATGTTTATATCAATTACAATTAAGCAAGTAAAATAATTAATATCCCTATTAATTCATGCAGGCTGAAATTCTCATTTGTAAAACCTGCAAAATAGCTACTAATTTTAAGCCAACAGGCACCTTATTGCCACACGTGAAACTCACTCACCTGAAGAAAATTTCAGACCCACTAACACCCCTTCTCCTGACTTGCATTCTAAAATTATCAGAACAGACTTGAACTATTAATAGTATCAAAGTCTTATATATGCTTTTGCTTCTTTTAGCTATACCACCTCAAATTTACGTAGGATGGTAAGAATTAGGTGCTCTACTAGCATTTCAAAAGCAGTAACCCTGAAAATCTATAACTTGGAATGAAAACTATCAAGGTACTGAACGAATCTGAGCACTCAATACACAAGTTGTTCAAAGTACAACGCACAACCCAAAACGAAATGAAAAGAGAAACCTTTAACCCTTTGTGTTTCTATGGCAATGGCTCATTGACAATTTTCTTGTCCTTCTACCTGGAAAGAAAACTCGTATTATAAAGATGAAGAATATGGCATCTAAATTTTCAACCAAATCTCTATGAAAAGGGGATGTTTAAAACAAAACTAAGTTTATAAGCATGCCAACAGAAATCAAAGGGCTAAAGACAATTACAGACAAAAATTTCATAAAGGGTATAGAAAAGCCAAAATAAATTACCATCTGCAAAAGGATCAAGACGCTCAGGGGAAATTATCATCATCCGCCTGTGCTTTTTGTACTCATCTTCCCGATCTGCAATCTTTTGAGGACGGTGTTCTGCAAAAGGATCATACTAAAAACCAAGAAAGCCTGTTAGTCACAGATTTATGAAGACTCATATGAAAAGTGTTTGGTACTAACTTAAATTTTACTTCTATAACTAGAATTTCAGTTTTTAAACACAGAACTTCTTACGAAATAATTTCTGATAAAAATTTGGTATTTTAAGAGTTTATTCATTTGTTACCAAAGCATTTCATGCTTCCCTTTCTTTTTGCAGGGTGACTTAATGCTACTTCTTGTGCTTTTCCAATTTTACATTAAAATATTCCAGGGATATAAAACTTAGATGATTACATTTTCCTTAAAAAACAAGAAGTATAAAGGATATAAAATTTCCCAGTTATTTTAATTTAATTAAGTATCTGATTTCAATTTTTTAAAATTTCAGTAGTTCAGTTTCTATATTCATGTTGGCTTTACATGCACAAGTGCCAATCTTTATCACCCTGTGGAATTCCAAACGAAAGCAGTAACAAACTTACAGCAACATAGCTCTTTACATACATCCTATATTTCCAGAAAACAAAACCTGCTATTAACACTTCTTTTCCTCAATGCTTACAAGAGTATTTTACTGTGCCTTCAGTGAAGACATACCTGTTCAGTGGACTGTGGTATGTCATTAAGCAATGCCACTGGAGCGTGGTATCCTGGCTTCTTCTGGCCAAGCAAACTTGTGGAAGGGTAGTCATCATCATCCTGTCAGCAAAGACATGGTGCATTTGTCATGCTGGTATTATACTTAGATAAACTAACATCAAATGAGCATGCTATGGTCATAGAAAAATTGAAAATGGACAAGTAGAAGAGGTAATTCAAAATTTTAGCAAGCCTTCTCTTATAGTTTTTCTTATTATTCCCAAACTGGTGAATCAGATAAACCTGCTCATATCACTAAGAAGGCTCAAGTATTCTTCAATATACATCTAATCTACACTAATTAGACAAGAAGTCTGTATTTCGTATTAGTGCTACCATTACAGTTCCCTAGTTGGCATGTGAGAACTGGTGCAGAGATATTCAATCTATTGTTCTTACAAGTCAGCTATACATATATGGAACAAGACTTAATAACCCTACAAAAAAGCTTCAGAAACACTGAAAATTTCAGAGACAGATTCATGTTAGTTTAGTTATACTTAGTCACAATGGCAATAATAAGCACTTGCTTTTGCTATTTTTTGTATCAACAGTCCGTTTCTATTCAATTATTTACAGCAACCCAAAAGGAAAACTGCTCATAAAACTATGAAACTTCTTCGGTGAGTTCCAGATTAATGGAAATTTTTAATAAGGCATCCTTAGAACTCTATGGATGGCACAAGTTCATCACTAAAATAACACCTCATGTATCAATTAGTACTAAACAAAACAAACTTCCTCATTCTTAGAAATACAATTCTCTCAGTGTAAGACATAGTGGCCTATGCAGTTATGATAAGGCCTATAGATCTGACCCTTCCTGCAACTGAAAACATGGTCCAGTGTTTAACATTAGAAATTAACATCAGGTAATCTTACAAGCAGGATACATAAGGAGAACACAACACAGTGAAAAAGCCAATTCTTAAGAACAGCTCGGAAATTTGAACCAGGAATCTTAAAACAGTCACTAAAGTTTGTTGCCTGAAGTTTTATTGACATTTTTACCGTCATCTGTAATCCTGGCAGCAGTAACAGAACAAAGTTTATGGCAGCCTTGACTGGAATAATTAAGCACCAGGCCACAACTTTTGGCCTTTTTCTTGGGCCTACAAGGCTCCCAAAGCAAAATTCATTAAGTACAAGCCAGACTTAGAACTGCAGCCCTGACAAGGAGCACTTGGGGGGAGCTGGTGGAGGGGAGGCTGGACATGACCCAGTCATGGGCAATTTCAGCCCGGAAAGCCAAACATGCATCCAAAGCCCCACAGGCAGCAGGGCAAGGCAGGGGATTCTGCCCCTCTGCTCTGAGATCCCACCTGGAGCATCCAGAGCATCCAGCTCTGGGGACCCAGCACAGGAAGAACGAGACCTGGTGGAGTGACTCCAGAGGAGGCCACCAAGAGATTAGAGAAATGGAGAACCTCTCCTTTGAGGAAAGACTGACAGAATTGGGACTGTTCAGTCTGGAAAAGAGAAGGCTCCAGGGTGCCCCAACTGCAGCCTTCCAGTACCTGAAGAGAGCCTACAAGAGAGCTGGAGAGGGACTTTTTAAACAGGCATGTAGTGAAAGGAAAAGGAAAAATGGCTTCTAACTGAAGGAGAGTAGATTTAGGTTGGATATTAGGAAAATAATTATTTTCTGAGTGGTAAGGCCCTGGCACAGGTTGCTCAGAGAAGCTGTGAATGCCCTATCCCTGGAAGTGCAGGGCCAGGTTGGATGTTGCTTTGAGCAACCTGGTCTAGTGAAGGGTGTTCCTGCCCATGGCAAGAAGGTTGGAACAAAACCATCTTCAAGGTCCCTTCCAACCCAAATCCCTTCATAATTATGTGCTTCCCAGATAATACATACTTGGTCCCTTTACTATAGTTTTAATGAAAATTGGTTTTACTTCAAGCAACTGCAACTAAAAATTACTCAAAATCAATTCTGAAATAATTACATTGCATGCCTTAAACAAATAAATAAAAACACTTACATCTTCCAATTCAGTTGCTGCAATAGAAGTGACATATCCAGCAAATCTGCTGTCACTGCCACCATAAATTTCTTGATCATAATATCCTGTGGAATCAAGGCCTACTCCTTGTGCTTCATCAAGAGCAGGCTTTTTTCCTTGAATTTCTCGAATCTGTGCTTCGATATCTAGGGTAAAGACACACACAAAAGTCTTGTTACACATAAATACAAAATGTAGTAGTCATGTTACTATGTACAGCCAACAGAGGTTTTTGCCCAACCTAAAAGATAATCATTAAAGAAATAAACATATATGACAAACAAAATTACAAAATCATAATTCATAAGCTGGTATTCATAAACAGCTTTACCTCATGTTTTAATATGATCCAGCACAGAGTACTCGAATTGTGTGACTTAAAGCAAACCATTTAACTCATGGTACCATATTTCATCTTCTGATAGAGGTAGCAGAAAAGGTCATTTACACCACAGCAGTATTTCTCAACACCATCCTAACAAAACCCTTTCACAACAAATGCAATCCTCTCATTTAAAAAAGCTTTTCGCAATATTATCACCAATTCTGCTAATTTAAACAACTTTGTTCAAAAGAATTACTGCACAGGTTCTCAAAACTGAGATTTAACAAAACAACACTGTATTGTGTTTTCTAACATACTGCAAAGCTATACTATCTTTGAGTAAGTAAATAAAAAACCCAACTCTAATATGGGTAACAAGTTAATTAAAAAAAAAAACCCAAAACTTAGGACCAGTTTCTTTTCACTTTGGCAGCTCAAATGTTATTTATGCATAATTTTTCCTGCCTGCAGCACCATCTTTGAAGACTACTATTCTTCTGGATAACAAAACACCCTTTAAATGGGACAAATGGGAGCTCTGTCATTCTTGTACTGTATCAGGATCTGACTCTAATCAACTCTGGTAGCCATCTTCGACCTTAGAAATTTGGTACTTTCAGAAAGAACATTAACTTCTTAATCCAAAAAACAAGGAACGAAATTAAACCATGCCTTCCTCCCATCTGTTGTAATGCAACACAAAAATAAACTGCAGTAATTCAACTATCTTCAGCAAATGTAACTGTAGGTATATCGAGGCACAGCTGTGTAAAAATTGTTTTCACGTGAATTTTGAGTTCACATGATATAGAAAGACAATTATCCATATATTGTAAATTTCACTAGATCAAGTAATTACTTTAATGGCCAAGAACACCCCGAAGAGTTGCATTTCATGGCTGCAGGAATACAAAGGATCATGCTTGAGAGGAAGAATTGGATTGCATGGTCTCAAAAGACTCTTCCAACATCAGTAATTCTGGGATTCACCCTCTCCCACCTGAAGTGGTATTGCCTCCTATATTAACTTAACAGAAATTTGTCAATTTAAAAAAAAAAAAAAAAACCTACAGGAAATTTTGTTCACAAATAATCCTGAATCCTGAGAATTCAGTAATTGTTTGCTACTGTTGCTCACTTCTCTTTTCAGGCTGAAAAATTTTTACCATCAAGCCATCTTGCAAAAGACACTATGCAATGTCATGCAACACCTGCTAGGAAACCTGACAAAAAATAAGAATTTTTTTAAGCTATGTTTATTACTAATGCAAATTATTGGATCAGAATTGCTTAGTTTAGAAGTTTAAAATGTCCACACTGCAAACTTCAAGGCTTAATGTCACAGGGTCCTTCTCTTATCACAGACTGCTGCTAACAAAACAAACAAACAAACAAAAAACCCCAAACAAACAAAAAACCCACAAAACCCCAAAAAACTAAAAAACAAAAAACAAAAAAACCAACCAAAAAAAAACCCACAGAAAAAAACCCAAAAAACCAACCCAACAAACAACCACAAACCCACTGTAAGCCAAATTATGCCTCCTGTACAAAGGCAAGTTCTCTAGAGAGGCAACTCAACAGAGTTTTACCTGACAAATCTTATATAGCTGTGAGTGAGAACAGCAGGACTCAGTGTTCACTTACTCAGAAAGAAACACTGACTTCATGTGAAGCACCGTAAACCTGGCAGCAAATCAGCAATTCCTGCACTGCTCTAGTGAGGAAAACCAGCAGAAATGTGTTTCTAAACTCATTAGGAGTCCCACACACAGAATATATACCCTAAAGGTTGTGGGATATGGAGAATCTTGCTCCAGCCACTTCAGGGCTTCCATTGAACTTCTGCAGCTTTCTGGAGCCGAGTAGCTCGGAGAGTCACCTCTGTGTTACAGAAACTCGTGATGCCTTAAGCTCATGAGAAGCTGAAAGCTCACAAAGCCTTACACTGCTGGCCATGAGCACCTCCTTAATCCTGCCTGCAGGTACATCCTGCTCCCCCTAAAATCCTGCACAGCCCGGGGTTTCCTGTAAGTCCAGAACCTGGATCACGTCGTTCCCCTATGTGTTAGTTCCTGGAGAAGCAGCAGAAAGAAACTACTGCCAAATTAGGGATCTTTCTCTTGCCTACAGAGGTCTCTGATTGCCTTTAGAGCACTTACAGTGTCCTCTTAAGGTATTCCACTTCTGTGGAATCATCCTATGGCATGGCTAGAGAGCCAACACAACTCAAGTACCTTCTCCACAGATTTTTTTTTTTTTGTTATTTCTGTTTCTACAGAAAGCAGATGAAGCTCCTGATTCCTTCTGCAGCCTGGTGCATTGCAGTACTGGAATGGAATACCTGGAGCTTCCCACTCTACCAAGGACAACATTACCAGCACCAAGTGGGTGATGTGAGAGTACAACCCCACAGTTTCACTTATTTCCAAAGAGGAATTAGTGGTACAACAAACGCCCTGCCTCTTTATTGGCACACTAAGGCCTGACTGAACATCCACAGCTGTAACCAACTTCAACATGAGAAAAAGCCTCTGGATCTTGCCTAGAGGGTCATCACACCTTACCATCACCTGTTCACTGAATCAGCCTGACCACACAGCTCAAACACACAACACACCAAGTGCCCTGCACTGCAGCATGGGCCACGGAGATTTGCTCCTGCATGGCCTCCCACCTCTACTGTCACCAACAGAGTTAAGTAAAACAACTGGGGGATTTCTGCAGTAAAACTGTCAACACAAAAATATTTTCCTATTGATAGTTCTTATCAACACTTAACATACCAAGGCCTTGTCCTCCAACATTATTTTTAAAACAGCTGTATTTCATGGAGAGAGTAGAGGTCTCACTCATTACTGGCCTTCTCCTTTAAACTACAGGGATTATATCTGTTGGCAGGGTAAGGAGCATTCTCATTTCCCTACAGCAAAACCTGCTGGGTTATCTATACCAAAAACCAGAGTCTATATAGGCTCAAGGAACCTCACTGACAGCCACCCTAATTTTTAACTAATGCCACACAGCCTCCAGGTGCCAGTTTAAACGAAGCACCCCAGAGAACACCCCACAAAACCCCTTGAACCAAGAGTCCTGTAGCCACAGGTAGCCCGTGTTTGGAAAGCATCGTGTATTTAGGTGGAAAATGCTATTTTGACATTCAAGATGTGCCAGATAGATTCCTTGAACCAACTATCACTTCCTTGAAAAAGCTCACACTGTATTTAACAAAGCTCTTTAATAAAAAGCAAATTAAGAAAGAGTAATCACAAAGTTTAAAAACACATTGTGCAAAGCAAACTACTTGTTTAATGGCTTAGTCAAGCAGGACATAACGGAAACTTCACTCACAGAGAAACAGCAAAGGGAGTGGGATATAGGGGAAAAAAAAAGAGGAGGGGAGTAATATTCTACTGATTGTTCTTTTTCTGTATTTTACTCTATTATTTATATATTTTGGTATTTTAGCAGAAGTAACTTTAAGGTGCAGTTGATTTGAAACATACCATAAATGCTGAATATTATTAAAGTCAACACACATGAATTTGAAGTCTCTGAACATTTAGCTCACAGAGAGGCTTTCTCCAAGTATGTGCTCTGTAACCACACAGGTAGTTCTACTCTAAACACAAAAAAGGAAAGAGAACTCTGTGCTGGAGAGGCATTTTACAGAGTAAACAGGTTCTATGTTTTCATGTCTTATCATATATTTGCACATTTAGTTTGGTCTTGCACAGCTTTATGTTTAGCTACTCTAGCACTCTTACATGTTAGATCTATTATGTTTGAAGACCTCTGTTTTTTTCTCAGCAAGAAAAAAAAAGTAAATTAAAAATTACCTTCAGCAGCATTGAAAGTTCAAACATTTATTGAGGCTTTACAAGGTACCACTTGAAACTTTACTTTTCAGCCCCAAACACAGAATCCCCCTTTAACTATGTAGCTGACACAACCTCCAACTGTTCTGATGCCTCTTTCAAGCTGTATTTTGAAGACATCAATCAATAAGTATTTAACAAACAGTACAAATATATTAAAAATACTTAAGGATTATTTAGTAACAGACAACTCAATTCGAAAGACTAGTAAGGAACTGCAAAAAGATAGGACAGAACTTGGAAGCAAAATAATCAAGTTATTCAGCTAATGCCTTCATGCTGGGAAAGACCCTTATGTGATCATACCCTATTATATGTATTTTTTATTTAACTACCTTTCTGCTTAAAACCTGTTCCGATACAACGCTAATCAAAACAAAACAAACACCAACCATTCTACTATTTTATGACAAAAATCTCTTTAGGTAGTAGGAGAGGAAGAGCACTGTGATGGGTAAGACTCACTTGGGTACTATCTCACACAACCCTTATGCATGTCACAGCATATAAACAAAAGACATTTTCTGTAATTATACCAAAATACCCTACAGCTCTAAAAAAAGAAAAAAAATTCATTTTTTTAAAAAAAGTAAGCACAACAGTTTAAGCTTTTCTTAATCACTAAAATCAGATTAGGTCTGTAGTGTTAAAGACTACATTAACCCAACTTCCACGGGAGATGATGGCTTTCCACTTGAAAAGCTTTTTCATTGCAAAACTGAAAAAAAAACTTAGAAACAAAAAAAAATCCTAAAAGACAATGAATTCCTGGGTGCCCTGCCCACAGTGGCGCACAACCACCACCCAGAGGTAATTTTCGATTAGAAAATTACACATATAAATTAAGACAAAATATAGCAGATCACTTATCGTACCTTTGTACGATAAGCGAAACACAAGCGAAAAACCCCAAAGCAAAACCACAGAAGCTGCGTAATACTACAAATTATTCTTCGGTGCCTGAAAATACTTAAAGGCAGGGTAAGCCGCATTCAATGCCCACAAAGAGAGCTTTGATTCACACTGAGAAGAGTTGGAAGCAGCAGCGCACACGGGCACACGAGACCTTCCAGAGAAACACACGGCCTGGGAAAGCCCTCAGCGGCTAAATCGCTCAGAGAGCAGCTTTCTACGTCAACAGCCGGCCGGCAGGAAGTCTGTGTAAAATGGCAGCTCAAACGCTCCACAGACCTCATGATCTTTCCCCTCCTTCAGGGCACTTTTCTCAGCAAGCACCGCGTGTGGAGCTCGGGCCGCGCCGCTTTCCAGCGGGCAACACCCGTTCTCTCGCCCTTTCCGCCTCCTGTTTATCGAGGCCAAAGGGCTCGGCCAGAGGAATAAGTGCGCGCTGTCGGCATTTCTGGTAGGAACCTCGCACCAGCACCGCGGGGTTTTCCCAGCGCATCGGCTGAGGCTCGATGGGCAGAAGGAGGCCGGGGGCGGGGAGTTCAGCGACCGAGCGCCCCCGCACAGGCCTGGCCGCCGCTCCGTCCCACGCCAGCAAAGCGAGAGCTCCCCCTCATGCCCGTCCCCCGCCCGGCCCGGGCACGGCGCTGACGAGCGCAGCCGCCATTACACACAGGCCCGGCCCGCCCGGCCCCCGCCCGACGAGCCGCGCCTGACGCTGCCCGGAGCCGGGGAGAAACACAAGCAGCGGCCGATGCCCAAGCGCGGCGCCAGCGGGCGCGGACACGGGGCCTTCAAGGCTATTTTTACCTTCGTGAGTCTTGGCGATCTTCGCCATTTTGTGCAGCGCCAACGACGCCGAGGCGGAACTGGCTCGGCCCCGCCGCTTCCGCCACACGGGGCCGCCAGAGCCAGCAGTGCGCAGGCGCGGCCGCCCGCCCGCGGGCTGAGGCTGGAGACCCCGCCCACCACCTGATTGACGGCACGCCCAGCCAATGGCCGCGCGGGGAGCGGGGGGGCCGCGCGCTGAGCCCAGCCCTCATGAGGGAACCTCCGGTGAGGGCGGGGGGAATGGAAGCGCCAACTGTGGGAGCGATTCCTGAAAACTTCCTTCCCACAGCCACTGAGGGATGGTCCCGCTGGAATTTGGGTGCCCCCAGTTCTGTTTGCCAAACTGGTTGACCCGTGTTTCATCTGGTCAGGGTAATTGGCCCAGTGCCAACAGGCGAATCACTAGATAAGAGTAAAGCAGATACATATTTATTGCTACAAGGTGAGGGTTAACCGGATTCCCGCCCTCCAGGCAGGTCAAGTCTGTTCAATATTTCAGTAAGGGCTCGAAAGAGGGAAGGGCAGCTGTGTTTACAAAATTGGCAGATGACACCAAGCTGGCCAAAACCACTGGCAGGTGGAAGAAAGAATCAAGAATCATCTTACATTGATTCATACATGAAATAATCTAATATCACAGAGGTAAGCTTTAACAACAAAAAGCAGAAGCTACTACATATTGGAATTTTAAGTCACTATGTGAATGCAAAGTGACAAAAATAGTCAGAAAAGCAAATCATAACATGGGAAAAGCAAATTAAAACTATATGACTATCCATAGTAATATGCTGCTGCAGTGTAATTAAGTCTTACTCTGAGCCATTAAAAATTGTGTTGTATACAAAACCTGGAAAACAATCATTCCACTTTACTTAGCTCAGTCAAAGCCACTGGTTGCGTTCAACAGAGACTTGGACAAACTCAATATAGTCTAGAAGAGAAGAGGAACAATCAGATGTTTATGAACATGACCTAGGTGGGGATGTAAACAATTTGCTTGCCTGTTCTGCTATAACTGACCTCACATCACTTCCACATTTCATTTGGGAATTACTAACTTTTTTCCCCAGTGCTGTTGATGTGGTACACACACATTTCAGCATCACTCTCTATTGTATACCTAATAACTGGATAGGATTGATTCTGTCCACATGCAAAGCCGTGGGAATTCTCCTTTACAGTCAAGTGTTGTGTACAAGCTAGTTTTTTATTGTATCAACTTTTAGTAGTACTAAAACACCAAGGCTGGCTATGTAACCCAAGTACAAAGTCCATGACTGCTTAGTGATACAGCACATCAATGGTATTTCATAACACAGTGTAACATGTAAACTTCCAAAGTTTATTTACTATCATGCGGTTTTATTGTACACCTGCTAAGTCCCTAATCTCCTCAGAAGCCTTGGTAACAAGTGAAGCCAACTTGAGAACTTTTCATCAGGTAAAATGCATAAACTATTTCCAAAAAGGGCAATACGTGCATGATGGCAAAACTCATGTAGACTCTTCACTAATCACACCCCTTATGAAAGTTGGTAGTTCATATTATGGCTTTCTGACGGTTGTCTTAAAGGAAATAATGTGAAGTTCATGTTTTTGTGTTAATATGTGCATTTGATTGACCAACTGATCTAAAGATCTGTCAGTCTTTGCTTTGTGTTGATTGGTTTGCAGGAGTTTGCTGAACAGTTCTGCTTTTAATAATTTACTAACTACACGTACTCAAATGTTAAGAGCGACTGTCACTTGAAGGTACAGAAAGTCTTCTGTTCTTTATTCTCAGTGTTATTAAACTCACAATTCTGCATTTCTAGAAAGATGCACTTGCACATACTCATAGGCTACAAGAGGAGATATTTACCAAGCTGCCCAGGGACATGTGACAGTAAGGTTGAGGCACACTAATTCCCTACTGCAAGAATTTAATGCATGTAACTATTTTAAGTAAACGTCACATGCTCAGATTCACTGCAAAGATCAATTTGCAGTAACTTTGTTTCTTCAGCCTGACTTCCAACTCATGTTAAACAAAACAGTTACAATATTACATTTCTTCTGTTATTATACAGACGAGCTAGGGATGAGGTCCCAGGGAACACTTTAAAGTAGTCATTTTGGAATGTGCTATTTCACACATAAAAGGGAGTTACGTGTTGTGAGTGCTAAGAAAAATTGTGCTGTGCTGAAACAATGAGAAAACTGCCTTTTGCTTGTGTCTCTTCCCTGCTTTTCCACCAAATTCTGTATACTGTCCCGGGTTCTTTTTGTCTGCCTGTCAAATCCCTGAATGTGTACTTTTGCCTCCTGAACATTAACCCCTTCACACAGCTTCCACAGATTATGGACAGGGCTATTACTTAGTGGTTTACCAGCCTTACAGAGTTCCCATCCCTTTCCCCCCCCCACAAGTACACAGAGTTCACAGAGGTTCCTGTATGGATCTCAAACAGACTGGGTTTAAGAGCCCAAAGGCTTTGCAGATCTCAAATCATTCCTAACAGACCTTCAAGGTCCCACTTTACATAAGATTCAGGTCCAATTTCACAGGCGGCTTAAACTGTCACTAGCTGGCACTGCAGCTGAAAGAAGTATCCAGACTCTTTGCCTGTCCTTGATTGACCCCCTCTATTGTGCCAGCAGAAGTTTCTGGCACCGGTTCACTCAAAGAAGGCAGGCTTTTGACTACACCCTCGTGCTGCTTCTTCCAAGAATAGCTTTTCATTTCTATTCATTTTTCCCCCCCACCCAACACTACAAAGAACTGTACAATGAGCTGATGTTATGCAAAAAGCTAAAACCTTCATTGTGCCCCAGGTCTGTGCTTAGCTTCATGTGCCAGGGACAGTTCACTGACATTCATGTGTCTATTAAAGATAAGGGCAGAAGTTCTTAAAACAAAGAGAGGAAATATTTAACCACAGCAGCTATGTTTCAACTCTGTAGAAACTTCTCAAACAATATGAGCAAGAAAAAAATAGCACAAAACCAAATCTCGTCCAGTCCCATTTTTGCTTCTGATGTCAAGAAGAAATCATGTAGAAAGTATCCCTTTTGTCACTGGAAAACCAGTGAGTTAAAAAACACACTTTGGAAGTCAAGATTTTTGGAGGACTTCGCATGAGGGCTGGTTTGTGTTCTGCAGGATGTACACAACCTGAACACAAACCACCCATGCTTTTGCATCACTGCTGGCAAGGATGGGCTGAGGAACATAAGTGAAAGAGGGGATGGGGCTGTCATCTGTGCTCCCACAGTCTTGTGGGCTCCCCTGTGGAGTCTGAGGGTGTTTTTGTAGATTTTTGCCAAGAGGAACCAGGCTTCAGGCCCTGTGTCCCAGCTAGCACAGTCCCCAGGGCTGGCAGGGGCAGGGTAGGGTAAGGGCTACTGCAGGCACAGCCCTCCCCAAGCAGCAATCCTGTCCCAGGCTGCCGGAGCTGAGCCTGGGGTCCGCATGGTTTAGTGCAGATCATGTTCTTCCTGAGCAGTTAAATAAATACAGGCAGTATTATTTTGGAAGTGGGATGAAGTAAGAACACAGCAGCTGGATTTCAAAACTAGCTGTGAGCAAATATGCACTGAGATTTAAACCCTTCTTGGATTTTTTGGTCCACCAAAAACCTTATGAAGATCTAACTCATCTAATGTTTTACACAACATGTTTACAGCCAAATAGTTCAATTATTACTAACACCAAGTTCACTGGTGCTATATGGGATATAAGAAAATTTATGTGATGTTATAACCTGATTAATCATCCATGTTTGTAGATCATTTTTCCCAGCCTACATGTATAATTGCAAGATATTTGGAGATCTTTCAATGGCAAGTATTATTCAAAACTCACTTATAAACAAGAACACAATGACTATATTTTTGCTTTCCTCAGCATTAGGAACATACTAAACCAGCTGCTCTTTTCACTCATCTTTAGGAATAGAGCTGAATAAAAAGTAGCCTTTTTTTACATGGGGATAAGCTCTTCTCATCAAAGATTGACTCTTTGCCCACTGAAAGGTGTCCTTAAAAATTTTCATTGTTTTTAATAGTATAAACCTCATAATCAGAATTTAAACCTAATCTTCTAATGATGGTAGTGTTATAAAAATAGCATTTAGGAAAAAAAACCCAACCTGTGTACCTACAGTATATCTCTTTCTAGTGTATCAGAAATGTCTTGCATCCCTCTGATGTTAAGGATTAATTTGAGCCAATCTTCCTGTCAAAGTTAGTAAATGCAACTCTCTCTTCCAGCGACAGGTATCAACCAAGGTTTAAGAACTTTAATCTTGAGCCTACCAAGAGAAAACAAAAAAGGCAAAACCCTCTCAAAGTGCCTTAGACATCCAACACCTTGGACTTCTCAACTCCTGACTTCAATTATTCTAAACACTGAAAGACATCAGTCCTTGTAAGAGGTAATTCCTGATCCAGAGAGCAAGCCAGTGTCAGATACAGAATACAGCAAATAACAGCAGCACCTGTGGAAGGTGCAAAACACACAGATGAGGTTAGTAACAAGGGTTATAGGAGGGGAGGGCAACACGGGATTGGGGTTTTGTTTGTGTTTCTGGCTTTGTAGTTTGTTTCTCACCTGCACTGGAGAACATGGGGTTTTACTGATTTCTGTTTTTCATTAAGTTAATAGAGACATGCTGCAGGGCAGCTCATCTGAAAAACACCGTACCCTGAGGTGATAAAGTAAAAGCTGCTCCACTTAGTCTCTGTCATCCAAATTGGTAGTATGCTTATTTAATAATGAGTAGTTTTGCTAATGACAAGGATGCCGGGATAATTAAAAGGACAAATTTTCTGAAGAGGCTATTGTTGTAGGTTTATATAATTTGACAGTTACTTTTGTCCAGAAACATTCTCAGCTCTTAATGCATTCATTATTCAATAGCTTTAACTAAAATTGCTTCATTTACATTGAGTGTAAAATTCTAGTTGCAGTTAAATGGGTGGGAATGGGTTCCTCTTGCTGGCAATATATCCAGGCTGGTTTTCTAGTGCACACAGCCCAGACACAAGTCAAGTTCAGGACGTGAAAATACCAGCCTTAGTTCAAGAGTCCCAGTCAAGACTATACCTGGTACTAACTAAACTTTAAAAAAAAAAAAAGAAAAGAAAAGAAAAAAAAAGGGGAAAAAAAAAGGAAAAAAAGGCCAACCCAAACTATTTTATGGAAATAAATTTTGCAGTCTTACCTTTTAACAACAATTTATGCATAACACACATTACACAAAATATGAAAGCTGTGATGAGTTATATTTAAACTGTAGGTCTCCAGTCGCAGAGTAATTGTAAAACACGCTTTCTTTGAGAGAGCCTGTATTTGAAAGGTGAATTAGGAGAAAGCGTTAATTAATGACTTCTTTGTTTCAAGTCGTGGTCAAACGGTGCTCTGTGCTTACAGCCAGCTCTGTGGCCGTACTGTTAAGCTGCTGCTGGCCGTAACCGTGAGCACACACCGAGCAGATGCGGGACGAGCAGCAGCGACTCCTCCCGCAAACCCTCGGGGTCAGGCGCTCCGCGGGGGACGGGCCGGGGACGGACACGGGGACGGACACGGGGACAAACACGGGGACAGACACGGGTCCGAGGCCGCTGCCGCTGCTCGGTGGGGGCGCCCCCCCGCGCTCAAGCCCAATTATGGCCTCGCGCGGGGCTCGCGCGCCGCCGGGCCAATCAGGCGCAGCGCCGCGGCCGCGCGCGCCGTCCCGTGACCGCGCGCCCCCGCAGGCAGGGCGGGTCGGCCCCGCGCCGCCACAGAGGCGACAGGAGCCGACAGCAGCGGCCGGGATGGCGCGGAGCGGCGCGGCGCTCGGCAGGGCGCTGGCCGGAGGGGCCGCCGCCAGGTACGCGGGGCGAGGCGCGGTGACCGCGGGCGTGACAGAGAGGGGCCGCTTTCCTGGTTAGAAACTCGCCTCCGCTTTGCCCGAGACAGTGGCAGAGTTGTGAGCAATCCGCCAAAGGAATTAAAAACTGAGGAAGCGCTCGGATGTTTTCCGCTCAGATAATGCAACAAGTTCCTTCTCAACTAAGCATGCGTCAGGCTGGCTGCAGCAGCTTGAGAAAAATAATGTGCTTTGGGGACGAGTTAACCTTGGAACTGAAAGAAAAAAGAGCAAGCAGATGAGAGAGTGCGGCTTGAAAATCTTAGTGTAAAAGGTTCACCTGTTACCAGTGTTATGGCAGTGCTGCTGTGTTTCTTTATCAAACTCTGTTATCCTCATAAAAAACTGTCAAAAAGTGGAATAGAGATTGCTCCATGACATCAAATTTCATGCAATAATTTGACAAAACTCTTTACTATGCAGTGGTATAATGTATCACTGGGCCACATTTTTTACTGCATATCCTTTGTGGTATAAGTTTAGGGTTGTGTTTGCAATATTAAATTCGTTCAGTCTTGGCAAACAAAATTGCTATTTTCAAGAGCAATTTATTAGAGTCTCTAGGGAAGAATCAATTGCTGGAAGGGTGTTTGGTATAAGAAGACCCATTAAGTAACTGCTTGCAAACTAAGTTTAAAAATGTTTCTAGTGGAAGCTGCAAGAATCTTGGCAGCCGGTTTTAAGCAAGCACAAGCTGGATCAAACGCAGTGCTGTGTTACTTGTCGCCTTGGAGCTGGGGATGCTTCACTGCTGCAGTTGTCCCCGGAGTGCCCTCTGTACCTGCTGCCAGCTCGGCAGAACGTCACTGTGCTCAGTAGCAGGCCTCAAGGGCTCAGGTGGTAAATTAGTCTCGTGTACTTATTCAGAATGAGATGCTAATGAGGACACTTACTGCTGGTACACTCATTTTTTTGGCATACGAACAGCTGTTGGTAAAGACTTTGAATAGGATCAACTCCTGTCTCACAGGCCAGAAAATCAGATACCACTAACCTGATAAAAGTACAGTAAACACATTTGCCCTGGCATGCTCCTGGCATTAATTTCAGTCTTTATTAAAATTCACTGAGGAGTTAAGAGAGACATTTTTTTCAAAAGAGTTAATCTTCAGGCTTAGAAAATTGTGTAGCTATTTAAAATAAATAAATTAAAGAAAAATCACTGCATATGTATCACTTGCACATGCATGTCAAGCACTAGAAACGCTTCCTTTTCAGTCATGGGAGTTGTGGTGCTGTGATCAGTGCTCAGGGATAAAGCAGTGAGTGGCAGGAGTGAGTGATGCCAGCAAGAGCAGTGTGAGTGGGAATGGTTCTGGCACCAGCAGAGGATAAATACAGAGGTGGCAGGTGTGCCTGGATTCTAGAATGGACTTGGTTTTTCTTCAGTGGCCCAGGCCAGGTTCACAAAAACGCTCGACAGTCCATGGAAACCAAGGGATTTCTTAGAGATCTGCTTTCCTGAACTGGGACCCAGCCCAGCGCATTCTCACAACATCTGTTCTTCATATAAAACTGGGAGAGGGATGGGGTCTCACCATACCTGTTAGCATTATAACCTCTTAACCTTGCCTTCCTCGAATGGCACTGTAATTGTGAAATGGACATTGTCTCTCAGCAGCTGAGAGATTATTTGTAGGGATTGTTTTTCAGCCTCGTGGCTGAAACAAGTTTAGATAAAACTGTATGAAACAATAGACTGGCACAGCATTACAGTAAAAAACAAACCAGGAGACAAACCCTGGTGACTGGTTTGGACTGTGTGCTGTACATAGCCCTGGATAATGGAATTTAAATCAGCTATACAGAGTGAGGTCTGCTCCAAATATTTGAACACCTTCTGTGAATCTGGTCGAGGCAGCTACAATGTTACTGGCACCCTTCCAGCATTCCTGTCAAAGCTTTTCCTTAACACTCTTGTATGGTCTGCCTGGAAAAAACAGACTTTGTCCACAACCCTTGAGATACTCTTACAAACATTTGCAGAGCTGTCTAAAGGCTTTTAAAGTGGACCTATCCTTTCTTAATTTTGACACAATAATTCTGTTCCATTTTAGTTTCTTTTCAACTGCAGTGATTACAATGTGTTTTCAGGCATCATGCTTCATATCCCAGTTGCATAGTTGGTTTCTAAAAAGTCTGTACAGATTGTTTCTAACCAGCTGCTAATAATAATTATTTTTCTCTAAACTCAATACCAATTTATTATTTACCTCTCTCCTAATAGTGACAATATAAGCTGATGTGCTCAGTCTTGGATAACCACTGTATTCTTTTAGAATTCTAAATTATGTTGATTTTTAAAGAACATATTGTTAATTTTAATTAAATTTAATTCAAAATTGGTAACTATTTTGCTGACTAAATTGGTGCTTGATTAAAGAAAAGAGAAAAAAGGCATCCACCTGTTAATTGTGTCTAAAAAACAACAAAGCAATCAACCAAACTCCAAAGAAATCTAGTTCTAAGTAAAACTAAGTTTTACTTTAAGTTCTAAGTTCCATTTTTAACCACGTGAATCCAGAAGTATAGTCCTGACCATTTAGTTAGAGGAAGACCTGAGTTACTCATTAGCTTATGTTTGTAGGGTCATTGAGGGCACATAGTGGCACTTTTACTTTCCTGGTGCCAAAATTCAGACACTTTTGAGGCAGCATTTTGCATCTTGACTGACCTGATCTGAGCAAAATCAGTAATTTAGCAGAGCTGTTAAACACGATGAATATTTGTTAGATTTTAGTGTAGGTGTTCCCAGAAAACACTGAGGTGCAATCTCAGAATTACTAGTACTTTAAAAGGTAATTTGTTAAGTTTTACTTATGAAAACACTGCCTCCAAAGTTCTGGTGATATTTTCTGAAGGAAATGTTGAAAGCTTGGTTTAAAAAAGCACCTTCTGAAAGGACTTTCAAAATGAAATGGTCTTTTTAAGAGAAGGGTGGCAGCAGAGGGATTATAGCAGAGTTCAGCTTTCTATCTCCAAGTGAAACTTTCTCTGCTTTGTGTATTCCAAAGGGGTGAAATATTGCAAACCATGCCTTGTTGTTGCTGTTAGGCCTGTTCTGCAGACTAAGGGCATGTGAGACTTGAATGTGAACTCAAGCTGCCATGCGGGGAGTGGTTAATGAGGCCCTTTGTATTTCACTCTGCCAGTTACTTCTGTCATGACTGGGGGCTATTTTTAGTTTCTCTTAAAGAAAAAAAAAAAAAAAAAAAAAAGGTGCCCCTTGTGGTTTTGACAGTTTATATATTGTTACGAACCTTCCTTTTTCCATCTGGCTGACATTTCTGTAATGTTATACGAGAGACTGTTTGTCTTACCTGAATGCATTGTTATTTCTTTTGCTGATACGAAACACATCTAAAAGCATTTTCCCTGTTTCAGGCACTTGGCCTCTTGTGGTATTCTGATGAGCAGAACTTCTCCTTTGCAAGTACCTGTAATGAGCCATACTTTTTCAAGAAATTTCTTCAATGTTGCTGCACCACTAGTGAATAAAAGAAAAGAATATTCTGAAAGAAGAATTATAGGGTTGGTATAAAACTGTGGAAAGAGCCTTTAAATGCTTATTGATTTTGTATTTGCTGTAATTAATCCGAAACACTAGTAGTTCAAAAGACTGAATATCCCTGAAGACACATGTCCCTAAGACTCTGGGAACCTAGAAAGGAGTTTTGACTTTGAGAATTGGTAGAGATCAGGTTCACCAGTCTGAAATTGAGTATAAAAAAGTAGGAACCCAAAACCTTTGGCTTATAGCAAGAAATAGCAGAAATAACTGTTCTATTCCATGACAAAACAAAACCAACCTTGAAATGGAGTAATACACTACTAATTTCATCTAGTAAAATGTGAATAAATCAACAGGTGTGAAAACTGTTCCATTCTCTCCCAAATACATGATAATGTTTGCACTTACATTATATTATACTTCTCAAGATTTTCTTATTTCTTTAAAAGAAGAAAAATAATTAGTTCTGTGATGAAGAATCTTCACACACAAAAAGATTTTGAAACCTTGTTTGCTTTAGAGCTAATGGGAAAATCCCAGTTAATTTAATGATACTGGGATCTGCCCCCAGTCTCTGGTCCACAACAGTATGAACTGTTTATTAACTTTTCTTTTTATTATTAGCTTTTTTCACTATATTTAATATTCCTTTTTGTGATAGTTCTTGAACTGCAACAGATCTTGCCTAGTCACTTATAAAGGGCCTTTGTCCAATAGTCGTCACTGCTGAGCACTGTTGAACATATGCTTCATTTTAAGGAAATTAAGCACATGCTTAATCCCATCTGTTTCAGAGTCAGAATAAAAAATTAAAAACCATAGCTATGTAATACTTTGCCATGTTCCAGCAGAATCAGCTAAAATGTTGCCTTAATATTGTTTCATCTGATTTCAATATCCTGCCTGAGCAGGGGTGTTGGACAGAATGAAGTCCAGAGGTCCCTTGCAACATCAGCCATTCTGTGATGCTGGAAGGTTTTTCCATTGCATCTGGTTTCTAATTAAACTTTTTTATTTGGGCTAAAATAAGGAAGGTAGTGCTCCTCTGTTTAAACCTTATGAAATATAGTACTTGAGTTTGGTACACCTTGTCTTGGGAGCCATGAAGTGTGGAAATGCATGTTTACCTGATATTGCAGAAAGCAGCAGGGACTAGGTTCATTATTCACTAGCACTACTGCTGGATGGTGTATGATATTTTGCTTCTTTATGCAAAAGCAATTACCAGTGTATTACTTTTCTTTCCTCTTAATTAGCAAAGCTGCATTTTCAATTTCCAAAATCAGTGGTAGTGACTATGCCCACCTTTCAACTGCCTATGCCCTGCATACCATCTTTGAAACCTTTTAATACTGACTTTGAAGTTAAAATACCTTGTAACTGTAATGTTCATGTGTCCATTTCCAGGTATTCCATGCAGGAAATGTACGAAGTTGTTGCTGTTGTGGAGAATTACAAACTCTTTGTTCCTTGGTGTAAAAAGTCAGACATACTCTCGAAGCGCTCTGGGTACTGCAAAGCACGGCTAGAAATAGGATTCCCTCCTGTAGTAGAGAGATACACATCAATTGTAACCCTTGTGAGACCACATTTAGTCAAGGTAATTGCATTTTTTTTCCCTCCTAACCATAATTTTCCTTAATTTTTTTTGGCTGAAATTTGAATATTCCAGCAGATGCTAACTGGTTTGGAATAGTGGAAATTATAGCAGTTGATTGCTGTTCAAGATAATTGTTTGAAAATCCTATTTCACTGTTCTTTTCTAGGCTTCCTAATAAGAGACACTTAAAAAAAAAAGTTTCTGAAGTACAGAGGAGATGTAAATTGGAAAAGGAATATGCAAAATGCCTTTATTCAATATCCTGACTGATTCTGCAAAGAAAAAACATTTTTTCCTCCCTCTATGAAAAAAAGTTTAGCAGCTATAAAGGAAAAGCTGTGATTAACATGCAGAGAGCTTTCCTTTTCTACAGCTCCCTGAGAAGACAGGCTTTTTTCTTTCACACAGCTATCAGATTGGCTTACCAACTCTTTTTTCCCCTATTAATTCACCCAAAAGCAGCATTCTTGTCTCAGAAAAAAAACCCACAGAAGTGGTGAGGAAAGCCATTTCTCCAGATTTCCTCCCCCGAGACTCATTAGCCTTTTCTCTGCTGCAATTACTTTTCCTAGAGGTTTACATTATCTCCTCAGAACTGCAGGAACATTTCTAGGGAAGTGATTGTGTGCTTGTCTTCTCAAGTAATAACAGGCAAAGGAACCTTGTGTGGTGCTCAGGCACAAAATGGGAATGGGTTTGTTGCTTAAGGTTTTCCCTTTTTTAGGGCTTAAGCAATGGAAAAATCAGATTGGTAACAGCAGTTTTTGCTGAGGGGGAAAGCACGGAGTGAGTTTGCTACTTTAAGATTGGGAGAAAGGGGGGGACAGTGGCAGTTTTCCCATTTTTCCTGTTGTTTTGATAGCAGTAGGGAAAAGCAGGCCCAGGTCTTTGTATCTAATCTCCCTTCCACTCCTTCCCTTTCTGATGCAGAAGTAGCAAGGCCATGCATTATCTCATTCCTGGAAAGAGAAATGTAGGTGTTCCTGTGCTGGTGATTAGTGTTTGAGATGAGTCACCTTACCGCAGCTTTCCAACCCAAGCAACACTTATTCCCTGGAGGCAGTCTGTTGGAGCAGAGCTCCTTGGGTAACAATGAGAACTTGTTAAAAAAAAGACCCCAAAAAAGTTACAGAAATTTTCTCTACAAATTCCAAGCCAGTTGAGGTTATGTGTTTGGATGTTCTATGCATCATGCCACAGATCTGTTTTATGACACTCAACACACAATTTTTTCCTCTGCCTTGGAGGAACTTCAGTTATAACTGACAACTGTGCATACAGGATCTCATGCTGGCTGTGCTGTAAGAACAGTTTTAACTATGCCATGACCATCACTATTTAACAAAATGCAAACACAAGCTTCAGTGATACCTGTTTGTCACATTTGTAAAATTTGCCTAATTGTAGCTTGATTTTTAAAATGTTATTTTAGGCATCATGCACAGATGGAAAACTCTTTAATCACTTGGAAACGGTGTGGCGTTTGAGCCCTGGTATCCCTGGTTATCCAAGGACGTGTACACTGGATTTTTCAGTAAGTATGGTAATTAAAACTACGACATGCTAGGAGCAGCACATAGCACATTACCTTCAACTGACGGGGCTTTCTTATATGCCTGTACAATTTCTTTAAACACTTATACACAGAAAACAAGTTAGCTTTAGTCAATTCTGTCAAAAAAATATTTTGCAAACTTTACTGCTGGAAACCACTTCAGTATCCTTCAGAGACAGCAGCCTTCTGTGAGGTGTCCATGTATCATGAAACAGTCTAGGACAGGCACCTCTCACCCTACAGTTCTAAACACACTGAAGTTTTTAGACAGTCAAATGCAGGAGAAATGCTAAATATACTTTGCTATTTTCTGTAATTACTCTACAACCTAAATGCTCTTGGTACCAGTAAGTCAGTGTTCTGCCATCTCTCCTGTTTGGGCTGCAGTTTGGTCAGTTTAATTTTCTGTCTTCCAGTTTTACTCTTTCATGTATTTTAAGCCTTACTCCTTCCTTCTCTAATCCAAGTGTAATAGGTTTTTGCTGTCTCTAATCTATGATGGGATATCACTGCAGCTCCAAACTATTGCTCTTTAAATCCAGTACCTGATTTAGCCTGATTTCACTCCCAGAAAAGCTGTTTCCATTCGAGTTAGTGCTTTTCCATGTTGTCTGTTTTGTCTGCCATCTAATTTTTTTCTTGCATTTTATAACAAAGTGTAGGTGTTGCAGAGCTGGGGGTTGTAACAGGCTGCAAAAGTACACAGAGATGAGCTAATCCTGCTGCCATCTGCTGGAATACTCTGCTTTGAAAATTACCTTCAGTAAATAGGAAAAAGCTTTTGGAGTATGTTTAAACTAGCACATTAACTTCCTTGGGTTATTAACTTTCAGCTTATTACTGTATTACACTTCATACAGTTCAACAGTAAAAATTAATGTACAGGCACTCAAAGAACCACATTTTTAATGGTTTGCATGTTATGTGCTCATCTTATTTGTATTTCTTTAGGCAAATAAGTGTCAGTTCTTTCTACTAACATATATGTTATCTTTTAACCCAAGCCATAAATCAGTTAAAAAATGTGAATTAAACAACTCTTTAAACCCTACAACCTAAGTATAGGCTCTGTGAGGAACCAGCACCACACCTCTACAAACCAAAGCCACATTTTGACATTTCAGGTCAAGAACTTCAGTTAAAGGGAATCAAAACTGAACTGGACGTGGACATTTTAATTTTCTTGGGGAAACACTATCAACACATCTTACTGTTTACCCTGTTTTGAGGCAGCAGAAGCACGTGCAGTTGGCTGAGCTTAACCCCTGCCAGTTACTGCCCTGCTGCTCCTTGCCTCCGGGCACTAGCAGGCAGGGATAATAAGCGTTTCACAACAAACTCCTCAAAACAGGCCCTGCAATTACAGATATTCAAGAGAAAACTTTGATTTCAAGAATGTTGGTTTGCTTTAGAAAATGTTATTTGAGTTTTGGGCTATGCTGGTTCCCACAAGCTGCTGTATCCTGTTGTGCCAGCCTGGTTCCAGGAGACATCCACATACAGCAGGGACCTTTCCTACTTTGCTTTCAGCTCTGAAATGGCTTGGTTCATAGAGTGAAGAACACCACCATTTTTACCACCTGCAAACTTCATCAATGTATACCATACCTCAAGATTGACATAATTGCTCAACATGCTGCCAAACTCATTATCCCCAGTCTGCAGAACTCTGCATGCCCTGAATGAGAGCTCTCAGACTTGCAAGAGGCACATTAATTTTACTGATGCTTGAGGTCAAGCAAATGTAAATGAAGCTACATTTGGCTTATGGGCCAAGCTGTTTAACTACTTCTGTGCTACTGCTTTGATGTTAACATGCATTGCTCATAAGGAAGTGGGGAGAAGCTGTATTTGCTCCTTGTGGCAATAAATCTGCTGATCTTTCAGGAATGACAAAAATTACTTCACTCCCAATCCATTTCATTGACTGCTGGTATCAGGTCAGGAGCAGGAGCTGTGAGACACAAACCAAATCTGTAATTTTAGTCATTAACTGCTTATTTGAACCTACCATAACTACTGCCACTAATAAGGAAAGACTGATTTAAAATAGTGGCATTTAATAGGCAACTATTTCAAGCCACTTTTAAGTTTCTTGGGAATGCTCCAGCTTACCTGTTAGTCTGCTGTCTTGCCATACAGGATTTTCTTCAGACAACTTTTGTCCCCCAAGTGAATTCTGTGCACAAAATAACAGTTATCATTTGTCAGTAGTTTTTTAATACCCCAAACCTATTTTGTAATGAATCACTTTTTAAAGAAAAGACAGTTGAGGTAAATTGTAAATGACTACTTCAGAGAACAGAATGAGAGGGTTCCTCTAATGGAAAAGCCCAGGGGTACAGTGTTCCAGCCAAGGAACCTGGGTTTCCTTCTCAGGCACATTCACCTATTCCTCAGTTTTAACTGTTCTACAGCTTACCTGCAGCCTTCACTGGAGAGTCTTTAATAGTTATCTATTTGTAACAACACTTTACAACAGTATATACAGAAAAATAACTATCTTCTATTTTCTTAAACAGATTTCTTTTGAATTTCGTTCACTTCTTCACTCCAACCTTGCTACACTATTTTTTGATGAAGTTGTAAAGCAGATGGTTGCTGCCTTTGAAAGAAGAGCATCCAAACTCCACGGCCCAGAGACCAGCATCCCTCGGGAGCTGATGCTGCATGAAGTTCATCAGACGTAAAAGGAAACTGTATCAAGCTCAGCTATAAACTTGTTTGTACACTTCATTTGTACAAAGTGCCACGCTCCTCCTTTGGGGCATCTACTTCTTATCTGAGCTCTGGGTGTGATCTGACACTGTGCCAAACACACCTGCTCAGCCAGACAGATACAGAAAGTTCAAAAGCTGCAATCAAGTGCAGCTCAAAGCCTTATCGGTATCAGACACCTGGCAGCCGCTGTAAGCCAGGCTCCAGGCTATCTCAGGCTGCCGTTTAACGCCAAACGGCTCCTGGAATCACGGCCCAAGCTCTGCCCTAGCCTGGCCCCTGGGGGTTTCAGCACTGTAACATATTAACTCAGCTTTGTGGGAACAGTAGTTTCACAGCAGCAACTCAGCCAGCTCTGCCCAAGCAGAGGCCAATTGACACATTGGCTTCCCAGAGAATGGCACAGTGTGGCAACCACTGAGGAATGGTGCTTTTAATCCAAGTGAATAGCAAAGGTGAGTCAGGGGTCTCCAGCTGCTCCTGGAACAGCAACTGCTCTAGAACTCCCCTCGTTTTCAGGGATGAAATGCACAAGTACTGTAATTGGAGTGCAGCAGTCTCAGGTACAGCCAGTGGTTCCCAGTGGACCTGTCTGAAATTTGTAGCACATTTGGCACGCTGAACTTGCTCCTCACCACTCCTTCCGTTACACACTGCACTTTGGGCACCTCCATCTCACCTATTGCAAACAGAACACTTTAAAACAACTGTTACCTCAGAACCAGGTACCAGTGCTGCCCTCCTTGGAACCAGGGAACAAGAGGCCCTGAGCTTCCTACAGACAAGCAGAGGCAAGGCCAGCTGTCATTTTAAATCATACAAGAGAACACTAAACCCTCATGCTTTGAAGTTTTTCAATACCACTCCCACTGTGATGCCATCTTGATTAAATTACATGTTCAGTATTTCTATCCCTGAAATACTGTCTTCCTAGTCTCTGAAGAAACCAAATGAATATGTTTGAACAGATTCTAAATCCTTACTTCATGCTGCCTTGCATTACCAATTTCCTTACTGAAATGAGGTGAAGCTTCAGGCCAGGTGCTGGAGCTGGTCCTTTCTCTGCAGTGTACATAATCCATATGGTTACTACACAACAGGGTATTAAATAACATAGAAAGGTATGTTTCAAAATAAAGACAGCCCTGAAACAGTTTCAGATCATTTTACTGAAAATTAGAATGTCACACATTCCATCTGTGGAAGGATAGTTCTTATTAAGGGCAGGAAGCTGGGGAAAGCAACAGTTGGATTAAGGTCATTGGTACAGAACTGAGAAGTTGTAAAGCAATTTTGACTGTTGAGGCAATCAGAGATAAACATACACACGTTTGGGAACACCATTGTTCTGCAGGCTGGAAAGCAGAAAAGACTTTACACGATGTTAGTAGTGGTGTCAGGTCAAAGAACACAGAAAGGGGTAAAGCAACATTTCTAGTGCAAAATAACTAAATCCTGCACCCTTGACCAGAAAGCAGGAAGTAAGAATGGAAGACTCAAGGTGAGGAGGTAACCACATACAACACCTGAGCAAAGGAACTATTTAAAAACCCCAGAACCCTTTCTTAGCAAAGACTTACCTGTTAAGATACCCTCAGGGCACTTCCCTTCTTCCCCCAGGACTGTTAGTCAACCCACAACAACTGTGAAAGGTGCACTGGGCCTGTTCCAGCACGGAACCAATCAGGTAGAGGGTAAATAAAGTCAGTGCACATGCCTTGTTTTCAGAGCATTGTTTAATATTTCAAAGAACTGTAGTGCAGTTCAGCTTAGATATTTCTTACCAAAATTAAAGCACTTGCATTTCTGAGAAACATTCCAGACAAATGAATGTTTCTCGGAGTGAAATGCCCTGTCATTTTTTCAAGCATAAGTGTCAATTTCTACTAAATCTTAGAAGCAGCAGGCTGTCCAGGCTCTCCCATAACTATGGCTTTGTGTGCAGATGAAGAAGGTGATACATTTTGTAACTTTTGAGCTGTTTATTACATAAAGGTCACATAACTCTATTTGCCTACTTTGTACACAATTGTCTAGTCTCACGCACAGTGGCTTTCAAGTTCTTCCTAGTACTGGCAAGCACCGAGAAATTCTGAAATAGAATATCAAGTGCCTTAATTAAGTTCAAATCAGGACCTTGGTAGATGGATCTTGCACCCAGTTATCAGGAATGTACAAATGTCTTTATTCAAAAAATACAAAATAAATTATCTGTAGGCATGGACAATGACTGTAAACAATTACACGTGTGTTAAATGAAATCCGGTAACTGATGGTTACAGTGATTCTTTTCAACACCAGCCTCACTTCAGTCACTATCCATCCTCTCACACTGATAGCTCAAGTTTTTGAAGTCAGAACTGTCAGTCTTTAACAGCACAGCTCATGATCCATCCCTACCCCAGGAATTAGAACATGCCACCTCCCATTCCTCCGCCCATCCCGCCCATTCCTCCCATTGCCGGCTCCTTTTCTTCTTTAGGAACTTCAGTCACCACTGCTTCTGCTGTTGAGAGGAGAGACGCAACGCCTGCAGCATCCATCAGAGCAGTTCTCACAACCTAAAAATAGGGAACAAACAACTTAAAACCTGCTGACCATCGCACAAGGTGGGAGGAAGCAAAGCTGAGAATTGAGATCTTTAAGTTACCTTCGTTGGGTCTATGATTCCTTTTTCTACCATATTCACAAAGTCCCCAAGCATTGCATCGTAGCCAACTTCTGATGGGCTCTGCAGGATTTTCTCAACTATCAATGATCCTTCAACACCAGCATTCTTGGCAATAGTCATTGCTGGGATTCTCAGTGTTCTCTTGATTATTTCAATGCCTGCAAGAAACAGGATAGTTGGAGCTCCATGTACAAACACCACTCCCACTGCCACAGAATGCCCTTGTGCTGGAGATCAATACAAAGAGAAAACCCTTCAATCAAGAACATAAGCTATTTTTATCAGTTCCAGGGGGAAAGGTTCTCTGCTACCTGACACTTGCCAACAAATGAAATTTCTGCAGGATATTCACGCACCTTTTAGTTTTATTTCTATGAAAAGCAAAAAGGAGCATTATTGCATTTTGTATTTATGTGTAACATGACTCAAAGGCTTTTTCCATTTGATTTGCCACACAGTCTCTTGAGCATTATTAAATTTTGTCTGCCTGCAATGACTTTAACAGCCAGCTCCCAACTCAAAGTGTCTGCCACTGCTGGGATACCACTGCTTGACTGCTACTGGGTCTTTCACCACTGAGAAAAGCCGGTGGAAAAGTTCTTTCCCACTCAAAAGCAGAGACCACCACACCAAAGAAATGAGAGGTTCCTGAGATCAAGTAACTGAAAACTCACTGAAAGCAATCTGCATTTCATCTGATAAAGCCTCAGGACAGGAGAAAGCCTGCTTTTATCACTTCCACACCTTCAAGTCGTTTTCTTACCAATTTTCTGATCCTCGTTGGCTGGAGTTAAGGCATCTAAGGCTGGGATGCAGCGCAGCAGAGCACAGCCACCACCCGGGACGATGCCCTCCTCCACGGCTGCACGGGTGGCGTTCAGGGCGTCGGTGACCCTGTCCTTCTTCTCGTTCACCTCAACGTCACTTGTGCCACCCACCTGCGAGCACAGGGCCACACGTCAGGGTCACACCAGGAGCCAGCTGGGACAGCGTTGCTGCCGCCAGGTTAAGCGGCCAAAGTCTAAGAAGTGCCAGAAAGCCAACCCACCCTCTCCCATACTGGCAGTCTTCTTCTGTACCTCAGCACTCAAGAAGCCTAAGGTTTAGTTCATCATTTCATCAAGTTCTTAATACCTTCAATACTGCTACTCCATCAGAGAGTTTGGCCAATCGCTCATTCAGTTTCTCTTTTTCATATTCACTGGTGGTAACCTCTAGCTGCTCGATTATTTCTTGAATGCGTTTTTCAATCTGAGTCTTTTCACCCTTCCCCTTAAGGAGCATGGTGTCATCTTTTGTCACAATGACCTCTCCAACTTTACCAAAGTCATGAGGCTGAATATCTTCCACATTTAGGTTCAAACCCTCTTCTCCAAACACCTGAAAGAAATTATATGAAAAGCTGGAAATCATAGGTTCCACATACATCACTTCTTTTATCTACAGGCACACAAACACATACAGCAGGCTAATGGTGTAAAATAACCACATTACTGGAGTTCCACCCTCTGGGTGAAGAGCCTCTTCCTGATATCCAACCTCTATCTCCCCTGACACAGTTTTGTTGTGTTTCCTTGGGTCCTGTCACTGGTCATCTCCTTGTATTTTGGGAAGTTACAGATCGTGACATTTTACTAACTTTAAAACAGTTTCTTGATCTTTTATATTGTGCTGCCATTATCTCAAACATTAAGTTTTATTTCATCAGCCTTATCTGGGTCCCAATATTATGTTATGATTTTGAAGTGCATACTAAAAATAGGGCAGCACAAAGGGACATTAATCAGTGCATCAACTACATGCAAAATTCAGTACTAAGAAAATCATTCAGTCCATTCCAAACATTTGAAATAATTATATTTGCGACATCCGAGTCCAGGCAACTGTGAAACAGACTGTTTTAAAAGGCAGCAAGAAAGCTTTGCTATTTCTAAGAAATTGCCTTGGAGTCCCTCCTTCCCCTTAAAAACCTAAATCCTGCAAGGAAACCATGTGTGACTTCAGTCAGTTACTTAGGGTTGGCCAGGATTGTATTACACAGCAACTACCACTGCCTGCATTTTAAAAAGATTCAAACACCAGTTACTGTTACATTTTTAAAAGAACAGAACACAACCTGCAACCCAGCAAATACAAGCCAAGGACCTAAAAATGCACATAGTTTTCCTCCTTAAAAAGCATTAACATTCCTTGGAGCAAAAAGCCACTAAAAACATCATTACTTACAGCACCACCAGTAGCAATCGCCATGTCCTTAAGTTGGTTTTTCCTGTTATCACCAAAACCTGGTGCTTTTACAGCAACAACCTGAAGGCCAACCTTCAGTCTAAAGAGAAAAATTTAGAGAATGAGTCTAATTACTAAACCAAATTATTTCAGTGCAGCTCTAATAGCCAAGCAAACAAAGAAACCATCATGAACTGAGGTAGCTTTCCTCAAAAAAGTAGTTAGGACACAACTGAAGTTCTGTCTGAGTTGATACCAAGCATGGTGAGGTTAGAAGCTGCTGTTTCTTTGGCACAGGTAAGACAACAAACAGCCTTACACCATAAAAATGGATTTTAAGCCTCACCTGTTCAAGACTAGAGTGCTGAGGGCTTCTCCATCAACATCTTCAGCAATGATAACCAAAGGTTTGCGGTTGGCATTGGCAATTTCAAGAGCTGGAACTATGGACTGTACACTAGAAATTTTCTTTTCACTGATTAAAACATAAGCATCCTGGAATTCACATTTCTGCCCTGCAAAACCAAAATTCATTATCTGAACAATTCCATTACAAAAACATATCAAGAATTCTTTTATCTTAATCAGCTGCTTTGGAGCAATGGTTGCACTTTCCAACTGCATTAAAAAAAAAAAAAAAAAAAAGAGACAACTTGTTTTCTCAAAGACTTCACTCTCAATTCTACATTGTTCTGCTGTGTTGCAAGGCCAGCCCGATGTTTACAGGAACACTTTGCAGAGAAGAAAAAAGAACCCCCAAAACTCCAAGCTTTTGCCAAGTTTGGGTTTATTGCTAACTCACCTTTAGTTGTGTTAATAAAATATGGAGAGATGTAGCCTCTGTCAAATTTCATCCCTTCAATGATTTCCAGTTCATCATTAAGAGTTTTTCCATCCTGTTTAGACACAAGAAAATCTGCACTAAAATCTCCCATTTGCTACCAAAAGCGCAAGTACAAAAGACTGAAAGGCTCTGGATCTCACATCAGTTTCATGTGCTTCTCTCCAAAACAGAAGGAATGTAGAGGGAACAGTGATCAAACTCTGATCTAACAGAGCTGGGGAGGAATTATGGAACGTGAGCTGCAGCAGCAAAAAAAAGCCAGCCCCAACAGGAGAAGAGACAGTCACTTGGCACTTTGTATGTCAGCCAGTTCTTACCTTGACAGTGATCACACCCTTTCGTCCGACTTTTTTCATCGCATCAGAGATTATATTGCCAATTTCCTGATCTCCATTTGCTGATATTGTGGCAACCTGAAAGAGTAAGACATTTAATCTCATTTCCCAGTGCAAGGTGTTTCCTGACAATAAAAAAAAAAAAATCAGAATAACCCTTTGCAATGCTCACATTTCTGACAGGCAGGGCAGCTGACTGCAGCACACTCAGAGCAGGAGCCAGGAACCCTGCTAGAAGGGCTCAGGCTCTTGGGCAGCTGCAGCACAGAGCCAGATTCCCTGCAATGGACTCACAGCCAGGCCATCTCCAGGCACAGGGACAAATAACCCAGGACCACCAACACACCTGAACCTGATCTCCCACAGCAGAGCTGCCACACCCTCAGTACTCTGCCATCACTTCCATTCACAACAGAGCTTTGCTCCCATTAATCTTTCCCAAACAGACACATTTATGTATAAAACCACACTTTGGAATGAAACTTGAAGCTGCTCACTTCTGAACTAGCTTCTTGCAGTGCAATTGAAGACTATTTCTGATACACAAAGAAAAGTACGCAGTGTCAGAGGCACACAACCTAACTTCATTAAACCTGACCTCACAAAACTTTCTCTGAGAAACAGCTGCCTAAACCTGGGTTACATTTTATTGTGTTTTTTCTTACCTGTGCAATTTCTTCTGGAGTTGTAACAGGCTTTGACAGCTTCTTCAGTTCAGCTATGATGGCATCCACTGCCAGCATCACCCCTGAAGATGAACAGAGCACTTGTGAGTGAACAAAACAAGGTAAAGAGCACAGAAAACACAAACCAAGCACCCACCCACCACAACAAACAGCTTTTCCTTCAAACAGAGGTCCACACTGCAAAAATGCATTGTTTGCATGTTCCAAACCAATTAGTTCTTGTTCCATACTGTCTTTTGTATATGTAGTGATACCTTTTTTGAAATTGGTGTGAAATACTGTCATGATCAAAATTTGCCAAAGATTTGTTTACATGACTATTATATTAATTAAATGCAGAAATTGCTTTAATTGGAGTTCACTTACAATAAATCAAATAACTTGACTGCATGTAAAATTTTACAATGATTAGAAAAAACAATGATTGTTCAGAGTCTTCAGTATAAGAAAATAACTGTGTTCTCTAAACATCACTTCATATAACCCTTTATGGTGGCTCTTCAAACAGAAAACAAGTCAAAGTTAGTATATGAAAAATAAAAGCCAGCAATCAAACATTAAAAACAACAGAAGAAAGTTACCCCTCCTGATTTCCACCGGATTGGCTCCTTTGCTGATCTTCTCGAAGCCCTCCTTGGCGATAGCACGTGCCAGGACTGTTGCAGTGGTGGTACCATCTCCTGCTTCTTCGTTGGTATTGTTGGCAACGTCCTGAACTAGCTTGGCTCCAATGTTTTTGTATTTGTCTTTCAAGTCAATTGCCTTTGCTACTGTCACACCATCTTTTGTCACTTTGGGACTTCCCCAGCTTTGTTCAATAATAACTGTTCTTCCCTAGGGGGACAAACAACAAATTTTAAATCCAAGTCCACTCCCAGCATGATACTCCTAAAGAGCTGAACTGAAAATTTTGAACAGCCACAGCTGAACACCTACACAGGGCATTCAGCTGAGACTTCTCAAGCACATACTTTAATATCAAGGTTCTCCAAAACCAGAAAAATGTCTCAAAGGCTTTATGCTTTTACAGAATGAGGCTCCATGTTTCAGCCATAATACTTAATGCCACAATCTGCAATTAGGAAAGATTGACCTCAGAGAAAAAACTGAAGTGATTCCTCTAATGCTAGTATTTTACCCCAAAATTAAAATATAGCAACTCAAAGAAACAAATTTCCAAAACTTTCATTAGATCACAGTAAACACTCTTTGTGACTGAAAAACAGGTAACACAACGCTCAATTTGTTGCATGTGCTGGAAGGCAAAAAAACCCCCAAGAGACTTGCAAACCTCAATAGTGATTACCAGAGAGAACTGAGAGTACTTCAAATCTGTGTTAATGTGTTACAGTCACTTCTCAAACACTGCAAGTTACCAAGGTTTTCTCATCTTATTTTGCATTTGGATCCAACTGAAAAGCTGGACTATTCTATCCAACAGACACAGCTAACATGGGAAATCATGCAGGGACCACAAGGGAAATGCACCTGCACAAGGACATTGTTTGTTCACAGATGAATTCAATAGCCAACAGCTGCCCCAAACAATCATGTTCCAGCTTGAGATGGAGGCAGCAGAAACTCAAGGAGTCACCTCTGGTCTACTGCACTGAAACTCCTCTACCACCCCAACAGCTGGAGCTGCTGGAAGAGGGAAGGGAGAGCAACAGCCCCACCTCAGCCCTGCACGAGTCCCCTCACCCCGTGTGCCAGGCCCTGCTCGGAGCTGACCCTGCTGGCTCCTGCCAGGCTCTCCCAGCCCAGGGTGCGGATCACGGGCCAGGCCAGGCAGGCAAGGATTGCCCTGCAGCGCCCAGCCAGTGGTGCCCTGTGCCCCTCCCCTGCTCGGAGCCCGCACGCATCTGCCTCAATGACTGAGCCAGCTCTGGCTGCCTGCCAGCCCTGAGGCCACGCTGCTCCTGAAGCACAAACCCCAGCAGCTACAAGGAAAGGTTCTGCTTCAGTTCCCAGGCTGAACCTGGGGAAGAGCTTACAGAAATTTACCTCTGTGCCATGAAACAGTTACACCAAAACAATGCATTCCTATCTTATTTGACCTGCACTTCTAAACATAAAAGTGATTCAAAAATAAGAAAATTTCTCTCTGGAGGAGCATGCTACCAGTGAATTTTTCATACAGTGTCTCCTAGTTTGCTTAATTTTATTTCATATTTTGATATGGTCTTATTCCAAATATTTGGTTTGCAGCTCTGAGAAGAGGAGCACAACAAAACCTACAGATTACAAATCACGTGAAAGGGCTTGCTCTCAGCAAAAACACCTGTTTGTGTTCCTGAAGAAAGGAGCAAACCCCACCAGTAACTGCACAGGTGTTTACAATGGTCCTGGATATTGAGAATCTGAGCTCCCACACAAACCAGTTCTGTTCAACATGCTGCAGCAGTACCAAAAGATTGTGTGAGACTGCAAACTGGCTTCCTTAAAATGTAGAACAGTGCCAAAGGAAGTTTCCTCACCAGAATGATGTTTCTTAAAAAAGCCAGAAGCAGAATCAGGCACTGCAGTACAACCCCTCCATTCTTACAAATACATGGAGAACAGCATAAAAACCAAAAAGCCCCAAGGTTACATGAAGTTGCATCAGCAACTGCCCTTCAGCCAGTGGATCAGAACTAATGATTCGGCATTCACAAAGCAGCCTGATCCTAAAAAACAAAGAGTTAAATTAACCAAGTGCACTTAAACTTTGGTCCTTTATGGAAGTAGCCACAGCTTCCTGACATAATTGTTCCTTAACCTTCATCTGCTCACCATTACGGCATTTCTGTCTTTGAATAAAGCCGATAGAGCACTAAAAATGTGCAGAAAATACATGAAATAATGTTACAGAGGCCAAGCAGTCCTCAGAAGAACTATCACGCACATGCTGTTACAGGGAACGGATATTCACATGAGCCCCAAGAAAATCAGTGTCTCTTCCTCAAAAAGAGGAATCTCATGTCAAGCCCTTCTGCACATTGCATGACTATGCAGAATACCATAGCTGGTTTTCCAAGAGACCCAGAACTCCCTTACAGGACAGAATATAGGCTGACACAAATTAATGCCACTACCACAAAAATTTCACTTAGGCTGGTAACATTCACCAGCCAGTTCAAAACTCAACATTACACTTTGAATGTTTTTTAAAGCTTGCTAATATTAAAAGATAAACCGACACAAAATTGTAATTTGTAAAAAAAAAATAGAAAAACAAAACAAACACCGTAAGAAAAACCCAAGTAAGCCACCAGCATGTTAATTAACCTACCCCAAGACACAGACAGTTACATTATCTACTGCACTGTTACAGATTATCAACTGAGCTGGTAACACATTATGCACACCTCAACCTTCAAACCGTTTAGAGGAATATATTGTACCTTTCACAAGAATCCGACTAATTTTACTTTGTTACTACAAAAAGCAAACGTACTACTGTCCCACTTCTGGTGACAAACAGGAGATTACAGCTGCTTGCCGGAGCCTGTCCATGCCCCTATCCCTGAGCGTTGCAGTTCTGCAAATACAATCGTGCAGCTTCACCCAGAGAAATGCAACAACTGTTCTCTGTTAGAGTATTTTCAACCAGGTCTGTGCTAATACAAAGGCCAAATCTTCCATTACCTTTGGCCCCATGGTGACAGCTACAGCATCTGCTAAAAGATCTACTCCTTGTAGCATCAGAGCTCTGGCGTCTGCTCCGAACTTCACATCTTTTGCATAGGCTCGTGTTAGATGGGGGGCGAGGGCTCTGGACACTGGTCTTATCTGACGGAGTACTGTAGATAAACGGAGCATGTCTAAAATATTAAAAGAAACGTAAAGAAAAAAAATTATGGCTTTCCACGGCTTTTTCTACTGGAAAAGAGGGGGAACAGATTCAGAAAGCAAAGCAGGCATGATGAATCTTAAATTTTTCGACTGGCTGCAACCGAGACAAGCAATTGCAAATACCAGGGCTGGGTACCCCCGATCCTCACGCCGAGCGGCAGCACCTCCGAGCTCCTCCCGCCAAGCCTTCCCCCGGAGCGGGGCAGGACACGGCGAGGGCACCGCGGAGCGCCCGCGGCTCCATGTGCTCAGCGCGGGGGCCGCGCCCGCCCGCGGCTGCAGCAGCGGGGCCCTGACGAGGGGAGCTCGGGTAAGGTTCCCACACGCCCCTACGCCACCAAGGGCAGGCAGAAAAGAGACAAGGCCGCGGCCACCACCCCGGGCCCGCGAGAGCCCCTGCGCCGGGCAGGGCCCCGCGGCCACATGGCCGCTGCACCAGGACACGCGCAGCAAGGTCAGCGCCGCCCGCCCCCCGCCCGCCGGGCCCGCCGCGCCGCCAGCACCCTGCAGGGAGCTGTGGGCCCCGCTCCCGCCACCCGGCGCAATGCCTGCAGCGCGGCCGCCCCCCGCTCCCGCCGCTCGGGCCCGGCCGCTCCCGGCGCGCGGCCCCCGCGGTAACCGCGGCCACAGGGGAAGGGCCGCCATGTCCTTCCCAGGCCAGGCAGAGCGCCGTGGGTCCGGCGCCCCGGCCGCGTTCCCGCTCACCTGCGGCAGCACGGGAGCAACACCGCGGCTCTGCGGACTCGCGGGGCACGTCTGGCGCGGTGGCGGCGGGCGGCGCTCGGCACTCACCGCCTCGGCCCCGCCCCCGCGCCGCCGCCGGCCCATGTGCGGCTCCGGCCGCCCGGCCCCGGAACCAGCATGGCCTCCGCGCCCGCCCACAGCCCGCCTGCCGCGGTGGGCCGCGGTCCAGAACTGCGCATGCGCCAGGGGCTGCAACATGAACCATTCATGTTCCGGGGCCCGGCGATTCCAGAACCTTCTGGAACGCTCATGCCCGCCGCGGGTCAGGGGTGACCTGACCTCACTTCCGTGCGGGACCCGGCCTGGGGCGCCGCAGGCGCTGTGCGGCAGGTCCGCGGTGCCGTCGGGGCGTAGCCGTTCCCGAAACCGGGACAAGACCGCAGCAGCCAAAAAAAAAACCGGCGGCGCTAACGGCGCCCGGGACCGGGGGAGGGGGTCGGGCCTGCTCCGCCCCGGGGCGGGGCGCCGGTCGCGCATGCGCACGCTGTGACCTTCCTCACGTGTGTGCTGGCGGCGGCGCGGTCACTCGGTGCGGGCGGCGCGGGAGCATCATGGTGAGTGCCGGGGCCGCTGCCGCGCCATCTCCCCATCGCTCCTGCGGCCCCGGCCCCGGTGCTGGGCTGCCCCGCCCAGCGCGTCCAGCGCCGCGGGGACGGACACCCCGCAGGGCCTGGCGGCGCCCCTGCTGCTTCGCGCGGTTTGGTCGCTGCCGGGGCTCTGGAGCAGCCGCGGCTGCGCCGCCGCCCGGGTGCTCCGTCCCTGCCGCGCCCGCGGGCAGCGCTGGGTCCCGGGAGGGACGGGGGGAAGGCGGAGGCGGGGGGCTGACAGCTCCGCAAGGTCACGTAGTCTGTGCGGCAGAAGCGACTCCTCCGGCAGGCGCGGGGGCTGCGGGCCAGGACATGGCGGGAGGTTTGCGGGGGCTGCTGCTTTTGGCTGCCCAGACACTCGAGCTCAGGGTTCCTCCCCGCCGCAGTAACGGGAGCAGCCCCGTGGCAGCTGCGCTGCAGGGCAGGGCCGCAAAGGCCACGGCGGGTCTCTACGGAAATAGAAAAGAAACCTATGCCACGCTCTCGAGCTCTCCTTCTACAAAATTTATAAAACTCTTGATAGAGAAGGAGGAGAGTTTGACTGGGTTGCCCTTGTTCTTGCAGTGATACTTGATTCTTATGATAGTAATAACGCGAAGAATTAAAACTTAGTGTTTTAGAACCTTCATGTTATCGGTCTGGCAGCTTTATTTCTAGTAAACGTAGAAAGGCTCTTAAAAAGAGGGTCAGCGATGTTATCTTCATAGGATGTAAACGTACACAACTGGCAGCCTTTTCCCTTGGTTATCTTTCATCCCTGTGCTGCTGACAGCGGTCGAACACAGCATCTTCCATGTGCTGCCTTTTGTTCGTGCTCTGCCTGTGACTTTGTTTCTGCCACCTCCCAAGTGTGTGTGGATATCGATGAGTGGCAGCAAAGGGCACACAGATGCCAGGCCCTTCCAGCTCTTTCTCTGAGCGTGAGCTCTGTGTACCTGTCCAGTGGAGCACTATCTCCATGTGACTTGGCAAGTTGCCATATCTTTCCTTCTAAATCAAAGCAAGTTCCTTCTTTCTGAACCCCGCGTGTTGGAATAAATGCACATGCTTGCATTTATCTGGCATATGGGAATTAAACTGCCAGTTCTGAAATGCAGTCAGATAGCAGTAAGTACTTGCAAAAAAACCCCAAACCTAAACCAAATATGAGGGAAAACGCCAACAACTTAACAAAAACCCCTCACCTTGACTCTGCTTAAGCAGAAGCAGATACCAAAGCAATTGAGCTAAAATGGTGCCTACCTTCTTATTTTCAGGGGCTTGACCTAAACTTTAATTTTTTCTGAATTTTTTGTAGAAGTTGGTAAAAGTAACAGCACTGTGGCTCAGCCTGCTGATTCTCACCTTTTTTTTGTGAAAGAGTAATGCTTGAAAGCACCTGAGAAAGACTGACAATGGGACACCTGGCTAGACTTGTGCTTCTTTGATGTAAACCTCCTCACAAGTACAAATGCAGCTGTCCCAAGGAGTCCTTAATCTTCATTAGATCTGGTTGTGAACTGGAGGAATACAATTCATATGCTCACCAAGCTATAGCAACTGAGGGTTTGATGTTAAAAGCCTGGAGGCCTTTCCAGGCAGAGGTGTGTGCTCCATCCGTGGGTGGTTTATTCCCCGGCTGGGAATTCCTAGGGCCGAACAGTCAGGATTGCCCAGCAGTTGCCTGTGCCTTCAGGAGTTTCTGATGCAATCAGAGGTGGTATTTGTCTGTTGCTACTAAATAAGTGCTTAACAGTTGTCTTATTCATCTCTCTCAAAAGAGAAATCATTACGTGTTGGGGTTTTTAAAACTCCTTTTAATTGCTGTTTTTGTTATAATAGCTCTCATGTTCCAATGTACAATTACTTCCACAGGCAGGAAAAGCATTTAGGAAATTTCTTCCTCTCTTTGATCGTGTACTGGTTGAGCGATGTGCAGCTGAGACAGTAACCAAAGGAGGAATCATGATACCAGAAAAATCCCAAGGGAAGGTACTACAAGCAACAGTAGTAGCAGTTGGATCTGGAGCCAGAGGAAAGGTGATTACCCTGAAGCATTCCATTTGGGTAGAACCAGTAGTGGTGTGGTGGTAGCTGGAATATTGCCATGAGAGTGGGAAATTTATAGTGCAAGAGTGGTGGTAGCTCACCAAAATGGATGACTGTGATGGCTGAAATTGCAAGTGGAGATACAAAAAGCAGGTAGAAATCTCAAGTTGTCCTGAAATTAATTCTGGCATTCTTTTCATCATTTGTAAGATGGAATGGGGTTTCTTTTGTGTGATGTTTGGTTTTTGTGGTGTTTGTTTGGTTGTTTGGTGGTGGGGTTTCTTTTGGGGGAGATGTTGTTTGTTCATTTTAAATCTGTAGACAGCTGTTTTGTGTGATACTTTGTTTCATCACTTCTCAGCCAAAGCCTTGAGGCACCAATAGATTTCTTTGTTAAAATTATTATGTGCCCAGATGTCTGTGACTTGTGAGCAGGGTGGAACCCCACAATGTGGCATTTGCTGTCTTGTGCTGTGCATAATACCACTGTCCATAAAGATTAGGCTTATTGGACTAAAGAAAGTCAGCAACCAAAATGAGTAAGTGTTGAATAACTGCATATTAATTTTGCACACTGGATATGTATATGGAAATGAAAGAAGACAGTTCACAAAAATGCCAGTTCCTGAGGGCTTCCACATCAGAAGGCTGGTTCCCCACCAGAGCAGGGTTCAGTCACTAGCAAAACTGGAAAACAGGTTAAATTTCAACTTGGGCACGTTGCCTTGGCCTTTCTTTACCATGAGTTCGTCTATAGGTCCCAGGCTGGTTTGTGTCAGAATCTGATTTTTAAAGGTTTATATTGTACAAGGGTGACAATACTTGACTAGTGGGTTAATGTTTTATTTATAATACAAAAACTTAATTATAATTTATCAGGTGTCTCTAAACAAGTGATTTGATGGCAACAGTGACGAGTTGATCAGTTACAGAAATGGGAAGGTAGTTTTTTAACTGGTACTTGGAGAAATTATCCATGGCTATAGGATATGGAAATAGACTTTGTCCCTTGATTTTACAAGAGGGTTTCATGGTTCTTTAAGTGAAGTCCTTTTCAGTGTGTCAAGCAAAGACCTCACACTTGTATTTACAGTCAAAACTAAATGCAGAATTGTGATTTCCTGAATGTTTTTGTACATGGATGGATTGTTGTAGTTTGGAGGAATTCTATTACATCTGTTTATGTTATGGAGAAGTAAGGATTTTTTTCTTCTTTTTTTCAGAATGGCGAGATTCAGCCAGTGAGTGTAAAAGTTGGTGAAAAGGTTTTGCTCCCAGAATATGGTGGTACTAAGATCGTACTAGAAGATAAGGTAGGTTTCCAAACTTTGTGAGTGAAAATCAGAACAGTTCCTGAAACACCAGTGATAAATACTGTGGATACTTTTACTTCATGGTGTTAGCAGCATTCGAGAAAGGGAGCAGCTGGATGCAGCCACAATGTGGTAGATGTGCTATTGTTACTTCTGTCCCCACATAAAGGGAAGCAACCATGGGAACCTCTGACCTGGGTGGGCAAAATGTTCAGTGTCAAGCACATATTAGAGGGAGTCCAAAAGGGCTTAGAAATTCCTGATGGCATCCTTGCTTTTGGCAAGGAAAGCCTGCAGAATTGTTTTCTAACAGTTCTTGCACTTCCCACTGCTAGAAGTAGTAACTTGATAGCTCTCCAAAGAGTATCTTAGGAACAAAAAGAATTTTTTCAAGACTAGCTCTACATGTTGACTTCTTGGTTATCTTGCTTTTGATTTAGTGACTGCAATAATGCTGACTCAGAACAAGATGGTATTTGCAAAACAAGAAAAAGATTTACATGACAGAAACTAACATTTCTTTTCTTTGCAGGACTACTACTTGTTTAGAGATGGTGACATTCTTGGGAAATATGTGGACTAAACCTGTTGCAGTATCAGTCATCCATTCCACTAAAATGCTGAAATTTTTCTTTCATCATGTAAATAATGTTCTTTATTTTATAATAAACAGGCATTGAGTCTTTGAAATAACTTGTGATCTCACTGTAACGATGGAACACAAATAAAAATATGTACAGTAAGAAATCAGTTGCTCTTGCTTGAGTTCCATTGAACAGTGAAATTTGGATGACCACCAACCAGCCTTAATTATTCCAAACAACATCATTTTATATCCCTATCTCTGTACTGAGCTTGTAAAGGTCTTTACAATAAACTTGTAAAACTATTCTGCTTCTGTCTCAGTTTCTGCTGTTGCTCAGTGAAACTGAGTCTCAATTGTCTGAAACATTCAATGGCAGTAATATGTTATTTTCCCCAAGTTTGTATGAAATGAGCTGAAAATGGTTACCAGGCAGATGCAGTCTTGCTGAGGACTTTTATCCGGCTCCCTTGCACATTGGACTCCTGAGATAGCATGGGTCCTTTAAACTTCTGTCTGAAGACCCTGAGACACTGAAAGGTTAAGGCACACAAACCACCCTGCCACAAACAACAGCCTGTTCCCCAGCAGCTGGAAAGAGCTTGGCATTAGTCATGTCTGCTGGAACAGAATCAGCCAGTTCCCAGATGAAGCAGATAAGAATTAACGGTTATTCTTGCTTATCACTGAATTTTGCTGATAGAAAATAAAAAGCCTCCCCCCAGCAGTTAATCAGGCAGAAGTGGGGCTGATGCTGATCTTAAATGAAGTTTTTTTACCACAGAATCACAGCCAGGTCTTGGGCTTTCCCTTATCTTAGGAGACATGCTTTGACAAATTATATTTCCTTTATCCTTAACAGACCATTCTTAAGCAGCAAGACATGGACTTAGGTAATGCTGAAGCAACTAAATTTGCATATTTCTGGCTGCCTTCCCTTGCCTTGGGAAGGATCCAGGGTTGTACATGCAGGAGCACCCAAATCTGCACTGTTCCTGAGGAGGCTTTCAAAGCTGGGGTGCACAGAGTAAGTATAGCCTAAGAACAGAGAGTGCCTTCAAGTGCTTTTGGGGTAGTCTTAGCGCAGTCAGTCAGAACCTGACTGCTGCTGAAATGTTGGCTGGAATTAAACTGCCCTTCTTTCCTATTCCACTCATTCTGATAAGAACTGGGCACTGCTAGATACATTATAACCCTTACCCACAGGTAACAGTAAAGAACTCTGACAAAATACTTTCCGGAGCTCTGTTCGGTGGGTGCAGTGTGGGACCCAAGTTCTGACACAGCTCGGAGCACAATGTATTTTCTGCCAGCAGAAAGTCCCTCCCATCAGCTGCAGAGGTGAGCTGGAGCCACGTTTTTCCCTGGATGCCGTTGATCACCCAGCCATTCCAGCAGGAGCTGCGGTTGCCAGGAGTGGCTGCAATGCCTTTTGCTCCCCTTAGCTGTGGGGTGGTTGCTCTTGGCTGCTTACCTCTGCTTGCTCTGGAGCTGAAGACAAACCAGGCACTGCTCCAGGGGTTAGGTTTGCACTGAATTATGGACAGACACAGAAGATGCTAAATTAATAAAACTACACTTTTTAGTATAAAAGGCCTGCTTCTTGAAATCTGCCCTATTGCAGTTTTACTTTAGTAGTTACAGCACTGCACTTTCAAGTTGATAATCACACTCCAAGGACTTTGCAAGACAATTGATTGTGCAATGAAACAGAAGTCCCTGGGAAGCATTATCTTCCAGTGCAGCCAGCATGCCTTTATCTCCCAGGATAAGGCAGGCATTCTGCTGCAGTCACATACCAAAGAGAAGGTTTTTTAAATATTTACCAACTGCTTGGAGACACTATATCCCATCTCAAGATGCAGTAGGAGTTAACTGCCAACAGAGAAATGTTTAGGCCTAAAATTTCAGCGTTTCTTTCCATAATGTCTCTAAAAGACACGAACTGCACAGGATCACTCTGAGCCCTCATCACACAACCTGGCTGCCCTCCTTCAGTCCAGGCTTTCAGCTCAACAGGTTTTCAGCCTGTTTATTAAAATATTTGTCATGGCTGTGTCTGCTACAATTTACATAAGTGATTACAAACAGAAGTCACACTTCATGAGAATCAGTAATTTATGGATGTGGGGGGGAAGTAGCGTTCCTAGGCCTAATCAAATGGAGGACAGGCTGGAACATCTGCTGGATTGACAGGAACATTCTATCCTTGCACCACAAGGCTCTCACTGCAAGCAAGGACAAGGCCACTGCCACACAGCCAAGGTGATCCATCTGCTGTTGCTGCCTCTCAGGCCATGACTGTGTGCCAGATCCTATATCTCTTGGGTTCTTCAGGGAAGGACAGACAAACAATCACAAACTCTTTCTTTGCTCTGTTCTTTCTGTAGGAAATTTGGCTTCTTTCCCCTGTTTTCTAGATGGTTTAAAAACTTCAGTTTTGGTGTAAATGTTGCATCTTGCCCCACCTGCTTTTTTGAGGGGATACAGTCTTTACTCTTCAGTCTGTCTGAGTCACAAGGGAACCAGGTGGACTCATCTTTTGTGACTTTCTGTTCTTAACACTTCAGAATGGCTTCCATTATCTGCAGCTGTTTTCAGAAAGATTTTCTCACCCTGGTTATGTTATCCTGCTGCAGTATGAAAAGGATGGAACATTTATATGCCAGTAGAGAAAAAAGGAGACCCAGGTCCCTAACAGCACATGAATGGTTGATAAAATTTGGGCCAAATATTCAAATTTTCATTATTGAAGGCCATAAGATAATGAGCTGAAAACCTGAAAATTGAAATTACTGTTGTTCAGATTTTGTTCAAAAACAGCTCAAAATTTAATGAAATAAAAATAGTACATGTCTCCCAGGAATACAGGGTTAATTATAAAGGGGCAACACAAGATACCCTACAGAATTCAAGATCTTAATAAATGAGGCAGATTTCTTTCCCTTTTTTTTGCAAATGCATGAACAACCTTCAGACTGAACTAACAGAGATATTTTTCTCTGAGAGGTATTTCTTCACAGTCAGATTTGTTTCCATGTTAGAAGCAAGATGGCCATGAAATGAAAGTCAGGGACAAATGGAAATGTCAAGTTTTTCTGTGCTTTAAAGTTAAACCTTGAATATGGTGATTGAAAAAGAAAAAAAACCCCAAAACACGCCAAAAAGCTGCTGAATTTTGAAGGACTCAAGAAGCTAGAACTGGAAACTGGCTAACAATAATATCAATCTCATAAAAAGAATTAATGTTGGGACACAGCTGGTCTGAAGAGGTAGTAGGACATTTCCACTCCTCGTTCCAATATACCAGTTTTTCACAGCATTTTAAATCTGTCGTTGGCTCCTTACACAAGCTGAGTTTCGCCACACGACCCCAATAGCTGACATCCCTGGGACAGAAGTAAAAATGTAACTGCTGCAAACCGAACTCAGGTGCCTGGAGCCAGGAATGCCAAGCTCGGCGTTACAGTGTAATGTGAGAGGAGCCGCCTCTGCTGGCAATGGGACGGGTTCGCTGGGGCGGCGCTGACCCCGTCACCCAGTTCTGCTCCCTCGCACACGGCCCGGGCTCGGCTCTAACCCGGCCTCCCGAGCAAGGCAGGCTCCTGCTCACGGCCTTGCCCAAGCAAGGGTAGCATGCAAAGCGCACCTCTCTTTCTGACGGGAAAGTCTAATTAGAGAATTTTTTTCAGTGTTTTCGATCTAGAAATGCTTCACAAACTGTCATTTTCACCGGGTAGAAGGAAGGGGTTCAAAAGTGTTATTTACAGCAAAATAATTCAGTGAAGGGGGAAACTACACCGAGCATTCACCCTGAAATGCGGTTGGGGACAGCAGCAGGTAGCAGCCTGCTCCGATTTGCAGGAAACACCACACAACCGTAATCATTTATTCCTTGATTGCCTGAGGGAGGTGTCTCATTGGTACCTCATTGCTTCGTGGTTCTAGCACGCAGACAGAAGCAATTCACCCCTCCGTATTCTGTACTCATTTCTACCACGTACTTTCAAGAAACAGAACAGCTTTCAAATAATTTTCTTCTCACTTATCCTACAGAAATAGTACAAGTCACTCTGGTCTTCCAAAACTTTTTACTTTACTTGCTTGTAAGGGAGACTTATTTATCAGCCAGCTATGAGGTAACAGTGTCTTTTTTTCTGTTTTCTTCCCAAATAGAGTCAACAGCCGACTGAGTAAACCTTGAAACCTAAGCTAACTCTGTTTGCCATTAGCACAGCAGTTTGTGGCCTCTGCACACAAAGCTCACAGCCGCCTCAGCCCTGCCTTTGGAGACCTAGAAAGGCTTCCTACCTACTTTAAAATTATTTTGCCCCAAACCACCGTTGCGGAGGTGGATTTTTTACTCATTGTTTTTAGAGGTAATAACTATAAATCTTGAATATAAAACTCTGAATATTTTTTAGACCCATACCCTTATGGTTTGTATTGTACAGAACACCAGGAACTCGATTGTACAGGGACAAGCGAGGACTAACCTTGAATGAGCGCACGCACAGCCAGGGGCTGGCATGGGGATGCTGATGAAACAGGGTGAAATGCGAAGGATGGATTTCCTCAACAACCACTCAGCCTGTCAATCTCCGTGCGAGGCTTCGCCTCGCAAACCGGGTCACTGGCTGCGACACCGGCCGCGCCGCTCAGCACCGAGCGGCCGCCCCAAAACTCCCCAGTCTGTGTGTGTGTGGAGGGGAGTGTCAGTGTTGTCCCTCAGGAATACAAAGCTCTGGTGTGGTAGAGGGCCCCACAGGGAAGCGTCCATGTCCTGCAGAGCGGCTCGGAGGACGGCTCGTGGGCGCTGCCCCGCGGCCGGGCGGAGGGAGGCGGGAAGGGAACGGGAATGGGGAGCCCTCGCCCTCTCCTCCCCTCACGGCCACCCCCGCGCGCCGCCTCCCGCCTTCTCTCGCGAGAAGCTGTTCTCTCCCCACCGAGCGGCGGCTGTTCTGGCGGTGCCGCCCCTCCCTCCGCAGTCCACCTCCCGCCCCGCCCCGCCCGGCCTCGCCCCTCGTGGCCCCGCCCCGCGCGGCCCCGCGGCACATCCGGGCCCCGCGGTCGCTATGGTCATGGCGGAGGGCACGGCCGTGCTCCGGCGGAACCGCCCGGGCACCAAGGCCCAGGTGAGTCTCCACCGCCGCCGCCGCTGCCCCCGCTGCCTCCGGGCGGGCGGGCACGGGCAGCATCGCCGCCGGGGCCCGGCGGCCGGCGGGGCGGCGCCGAGGGCCGCGCCGGGCCTACCGGGGCTGGGGCGGGCAGTGGCGGCGGCCCCGCTGCGGGGATCGCTTTGTTCCGGGCCTGCCGGGGCTGGCGCGGGGCAGCGGGCGAGACCCGGTGGGCGCGGGGGAGCGGGCCGAGGACGGCGGCAGCTCCTTCCCCGCCGGCTCGGCGGAAAGGCCGCTGCGGCAGCGGCCCGGCGGCGGGGGGAGCGCCGAGCGCCGCCGCGGCTGCCAGGCTGCGGGCTGGGAATGGAGGTGGCGCCGGGCCCGGTTGGCCGAGGGAGGGGCCGCGTCCCGCAGCGCGGGGGCCTCGGCCGGGCCGGGCAACACCTGTGACAGGCGGGCGTGAGCGCGGAGCGCAGGTTGGTGCAGGCAGGGCGGCTCCCCGGTACTGTCAGGCACTGCTGTTGTTAGTGCTGTGGAAATACCGAGAGCACGCTCCGGGAGCGAGCTCGTGGCACTGCACTGGCTCCGGGTGGGAGCTCGGCACCGTCAGAGCTACCGTACCTGCCTGCCCATCCCAGAGGGAAGGCATCCTTCCCTTACATAACTGCGCACAAGGAAATGCTGGTGTCACACCCCTTCTCTTAATCAGAATTAAATTCATTTGTTTCTGGGGTGTCACGGTCAGCTGGGAAAGGCACACCTCAAACACGGAAGCTGCATTTTTTAGATTATTTCAGAGAGGTGATCTGTCAGACCTTTATGTGAGACTTTCCCCTCTGCTTTTGTGAGAACTCACGGTGGGAAAGGAGTAGTGTATGACACGTGTCTCCTCCTGTTCTTTGTCATAGCACAGAGGCAACATTACACAATCCTGTAAATCAGGTCATTCTATGCATGTTTAGTCTGTGAAGGAGACAAAATGTTGTGTGCCTTTAATAAATCTGGGGCATTCTGAAAAACAGCTGGACATACAGACCTAGGTTTGCTCAAATATTATGAAGTTCATGTATGTTTGGTATATAGTGATGATAATTTGTCTCCATAGACATGATTTTTCTTTGTGTGTGGCTGTATTTAATGTTTTATTTTGGATGACACCAGTACAGCTATTCAGTTTGCAAAGACAATTAGGTAATGATATTTCAACAGTGGCTATGCACTTGAGGTATTTTTTCCAGAGCTGACTTACTCTCTCAGGAACAGATTGCTGAGCTTTGCAGTTGGGACATTTTCATTGAGTCATTGTTCCTACTGGGATGACTACAGCAAGCTGATGTGCAGCATCTCTGCATGATATGAGGGAGTAGCACCAAATTTTAGCTGTGAAGAATGCACAGTAAGAAAATGCCTATGGTTGGGATGATAGTGGGTGCAGCACGTGTGGATTGCTGCAGAACACAGGTGCAGCTGGATCTGAGGTGAAATGTCAGGAAGGCTTTATCATTAACAAGGCTGATAAGCATCCAGGTAAATTAATTAAGGCATACTGACCTTACTTAACAAGGATAAGGTGGGATTGTGGTACCACGTTAGGCCAGCACAGCATTGCTGATCTCAGTTCAGAGATGCTTTTCTTGCTGTGTCACCACTGGGAGTTTTAGTTTCATAACCAGTGTGTGCTGCTGCTCTCTACAGACCTCTTCTTCCCCACTGCTACCTGGTCTCACACCTGCACTGGGTGCTGTGGGCTGTATTTAATGTAACAAGCACTGGCTCTGGCTGTTAGAGCAGGGTGTGGGGCAGCAGGGCTGTCACCTGCCGAGTCACACAGAGCTTTCCATTTCAAGGTTTGCTGCCATTGCAGTGCTGGGAGCGTGAATCCCATCTCACCCTCTTCCTGCCAGGTCTGTGTGCTGCTTCTGTTCAGATGCAGCTTCCTGGAATTGTGTAAACTCCATCTATTTTCCTGAATGCTCATGCTTATTGTAGGCTGTGTGCCTTTCTTTCTCCCCCTCTGGTTTTGTTACATTATTTTAAACTTTTTTCTTTCAAAACAGGATTTCTACAACTGGCCTGATGAATCCTTTGAAGAAATGGATAGTACATTAGCTGTCCAGCAGGTATTCCTACTTAGCTGAAATGTTGTTAATGAGTGCAGTTTCCCAGGTTTTGTGTTCTGGTATATAAAATGGAACACAGCTTGATATTTATCTGCATTTGGGTGTTGCTGCACAGCAGTGAATTTCTTAAGCACCTATGTATATTAACAAATTAATGGTTAATTTTGTTTGCAGAAATTAATATGAATTCCCATGTCTGGTTTAAACAAATCAGATTTAAGAAAATGGTGGGGATTTCTCCATTCTTTCACCTTTTTGAATTGAAGAAAGGCATTTTTCACATGTGGCATTTTTAATACCGGTTTCCTTACCCTGCCCATCTACTTTTGAACTTTATAGTCTGTCAATCATTTAAGTAAAAACTAAACCCTTCCAAGATGTAATGTCCTAAATATACTGTCTTACTGTAATTACAACAAGATCTAGATTTATTTCTACTCCTCCCCCAGTATATTCAACAAAACATAAGGGCAGACTGTTCCAACATTGATAAGATCCTTGAACCTCCTGAAGGCCAGGATGAAGGTGTATGGAAGTATGAACATTTAAGGTAAAAATCCATCTTTTGTTAACATTCTGTCTTGGTTCTAACTTTTGTTCATTGATGCTGGTAGTGAATGTGACACATCAAAACTAACTTAAATGAAACTTGAGTTTTCCACTGTTAAATATTGGTATTACTTTCTGAATTCCCTGTTATTTCTGAAGATTTATAATGTGCTCTGATATTAATTTTTTTTAGAAGAAAATATTTGTACCTCACTTCTTGAATATGAAGATATAGTAATGAATTTCCATAGCACTTTCTCACAGTATTGTCAGTTCTTCATCTCCACTAACGTGTAATGTGATTTCCAGATGCTCCCAGTGCTTTTTCTGAAACTTGCAGGTGGGGACAGCAGGAGTACCTATGTCTTATGGTTCTTTTTTTGCTTGTAAGGAAACAAACCTTTTTGTCCACCTCAGTTTTTTCTTAAATTGCAGTAAATATATTCAGCCTTGGAAGGTTGTGCCTTAAAATATTTTTCAGTAGTAGTATAGTTATTAATACATATGCAGTACTCCTTTTGTCCTGATTTTTATTTTTTATTTTTCTTACAAGCATCTCTTCTCACTTTATTATGTATACTCTAGAGTAAGAACAGTTCTAAGCTCCTTCTGGATTCAGACACCTTGGGTTTTTGCCTCACGTTTTCTTCTCTCCTCTGGTCTGCAATAGTTCCAATAGACATCAGGGAATCCTCAAGAAAGGAAAAAGTATCTACATACTATTTTAAGAATTCCCTGTCCTTTCATATACCCTCCCAAAATTTCAGATTCATAGAAGTGACTTGTCACTATGTCTTGTAGGTTTTGAAAAATTTATTCAGATTTTCTTGTAGGGTGGAGGGCTGAGTTCTGTAAAGCTCAAGAGTGCACCTTCAGATACATTCCAGTGCAAGCAGTATTCCAGATGTCCCACTCTGTTAATGACCTAAGGTGGGACTTTAGCCCCTTAATTGATTAGAAATACATCTTAGAAGGATGGGACAATCCAACTATATGAATTTTAACACTTACAGTCTTAATTTTCTTGAAGTGTTCTTCTAATTCTTTTTAATCTTTATTTGTGAAATGGCACTTTTTTCATAGCAAAGTTGGTATCTTAAACACTTCCACTAAATGATATGTTAAACTCAGCCTCTGCTGTCAGTGAAGAATTAAAATGTAATTGTTTAGCTGAGTAAAAAAAAAATCTGCTGGTATGAAGATCAGAGTGTCTAACCTGTTTTCTGAGATACTTGCAGTGATTAAACAAATAGCTGATTTTGATGCTGCTGTGTTGAATTTCTTTCAGACAATTCTGCCTTGAGCTCAATGGACTAGCTGTCAAGCTTCAGGTAATTCTTTTCTTGAGACTTCTATTTTGTCAGGCAGGAGACTTCTTTGTTTTGTGTAGATTGCAGAGCTTTCTTCTAAATATATACACACAGGGCTAAGCAGTGGTTGGAGGTTTTGTAAGATTTTAAGGGCTTATGGCAAATAACCCTTTTGGGGAGTGGACAGGGCAAGGAAGTGATTTGAAAAGATCAGCTTCTTTTTGCTGCATTTTTTTTTTCCTTAACTGAACAATTGTTTTGACAGAGTGAATGTCACCCTGACACATGTACTCAGATGACAGCAACTGAACAGTGGATTTTTCTTTGTGCAGCTCATAAAACTCCCAAAGAGGTATGGATGTATTTTGGAAAACCAACTCCAGTGATGCAGGAATTTTCTTTCACAGTTCATATGTTCTTGGGGAGCTTGTTAGAGGTGGCTTCTTAGTCAAATTGAGAGCTTATGTGGGTTAAAAGTATCACTTGAGCTACTCTTTGCCATTCTGTAGAGTTTTACAGAGGAACAGGATGAGGTAAAAGGAACTGCTATTTAACCTCAGTATTGGCAGTTTTGCACATTCCCCTTTTTTCTCTGGGTTGCTGTTGAGCCTGCCTGCAACTCAATAGAAAAAAGCTCTTTATTTAACTGATAGAAAAGTCTATGCTGAGACTGGGCTCTCATCTTCAAACATTGGCCTTGATCCATTAGTCAGTGTAAGCCTGACAGCCAAATGTGACTCCATGTGCTTATTCTTAGGGCAGTTACTCCAAAAAGGTGGTGGAGTCATAAAAACGTTTCCAGTCAAGTGAGTTTATCAGCATGGCATTAGCTTGTCTTCCTCTGTGTCCAGTTAGTCTTTGTTGCTTTTGGTTATGAGGGTAGTGCAGTTTGTCATATTTCTTTGTATTTCACCTTCCAGAATAAGGTATTGGGGGTTTTTTAACTTTATATATTCTGTCTTGTAAGATTTTTTTTTTCTTGTTTTGTTCTGCTTTTATTTACCTGAGATATTTTGATTTAGCCAACTTTCCATTCCCTCCTTTAACCCTTATCCCTACTCAGCATCTTGGCATGTCTGGTAGTCTTGTCCTCAGCTAGACTGGAGAACTGTAGGCTTCTTTTGATCTCTGAGCATGCAGCATTCATCTCGTTTTCCATGGCAGTAGCTACCAATTCATGGCCAGACAGGGGGTAATGGAACTTTGAACTGCTGACAGAAATGTACAACTGACAAGTCTTTCTCCTGAGATTGGTGAATGGACAATGGACAGACATTCCTTCTCTCAGTCTGGCTCAGTTTGTCTTTACTTTCTTCCTTTAGGTGTACTTGATTGCAGGGCCAGGGATGGCTTATTACACACTTAGGTATATGTAAGATTTTAGTTTTCTTTGCCAAAGCAAAAAGCACTGATAGATTTAGGTGCAGGTTTGGTTTCAGAGCCTGTAGAAGAGCAAGTCTGGCAACTTGACTGTGTGGGAAACAAATGAGCTGTGAGGCAACAATCATCTTTCCTTTCAGTGTACTCCTAGCATGTATTCTTATTATACAGCTTTGCTCAAGGAGAGGCATAAAATTCACTACTCACGTGCATAATGGCATTGCCATAGTAACTTTTTTTCTTGAAATAATTTACATGGGTTGTGAAGCAGAGAAAAGAACTTACTTACTTCAGGAGGAAAGGTAGTTATAGACAAGCTTTAGACAAGCTATGTGAAACTTCTGGGAATAAAAATGACAAGTGAAGTTCAAAGCATCAGGAAATATAATAAAATGTTTCTTTTTAAACAAATTCTGGCAATGTCATGCATGTGCTCACTCACTGTCTGTTTCTGTAGTGCCCTGCTATAGACTACACCAGGCACACGCTTGATGGAGCTGCATGTCTTCTGAATAGCAATAAATATTTCCCCAGCAGGTAAAAACATTTTCTTTTGGGAGGAGGGAGAGGAGGGAGGAGGTTCCATCTTAAGGCAGTGATAAAGCCCAGGGAGAGGTATAATGCATTTTTAATGGCTACTGTTGGAACTATCAAAAATCCTGCAGCTCTTAAGAGTTGGGAGGCCTATTGCCACTTGCAAGCCAAGGAAGAATTCTGGCTTATTTAAATGGTTTGCCAGTTACTGGAGCTAAGGGATGCTTTTTAGATAAAACTGGTTTAGTAGTATCTGTTGGTGGTACGGGGCTTCTGTTGGAGTAGTGCCCACCTAAACAAGAGAATGGCCTTTGGACAGACACTACACCTCAAAGGCCTTCAACAGGACAGCACCAAAACCCTCCAGAAGCCAACAACCAGCCTACAGTGGGAGATGGCAATGACAGAAGACAGAGACAGGCTACTGAATGGGCAGGTCACAGCAGAGAAATCTCCTTGCAGAAGTCAAAATTGTGCTTCTCTAGGAATTCAGTATAGACAAGGAGGTGCAACTGGAAGTCTTTTTTTTTCCTTTGCCCATTAACTCTAGAAACCAGAAATCCAGCCTTTACCAGTATAATTGATGATGATTAATTATAGGCAGAACTTTTTTGCAGTCAGAATAAAATTTGTAGATGTGGAGGTTGCACCAGCAAGTCTAAATTTCATATGCAATTATACAGAATAGTTTTATCAATCAAAATTTATGTCAACACATAAATTAAGTCAACACTTGTGTCTCAGTAGCCATTTCATTAGAGCAGTTGTGTAACCTTGCTCCTGTTGCTTACAGGGTTAGCATAAAGGAATCCTCTGTAGCCAAATTAGGATCAGTGTGCCGAAGGATTTACAGAATATTTTCACACGCTTATTTTCATCACCGGCAGATATTTGACGAATATGAAGTAAGTAGTTTGCAATTACATCTTGAAAGTGGAGTAACTGAAGTTACAGCTGTGATGGAGTTGTATAAAGTATTTTAGTCCTATTCAAAGATCTGTGTTCAAGTGAAGGATTGATTACAGTAACTTCCAGTTTTACAAGCAATGAAAAGCTGTTATACTTACATGTAAACATGATTTATGTGGTTAGTGTACTCAGTTATGGTTTCCCTTCATTTAGATAAAAGGCCAGAATTTGAGTTTTTTTTAGAGATAACTCAAATTCATCTTGGATTTAAGAATCCTGAATGTATTCAAGCACTGAGTGCAGTTACTACTGCTTACATATCTGTATTTCCTGTTTGTCTATGTTGCACAGCAGTTAAGGAATTGCAATTGTGTAACTATAAAGGATCAGAGTAATTGAGGGCAATTGGGTTACTGCACCACCAGTAACCTTTTTATTTTTAATGGGAAAGTAGAAATTAATAGATAGGAAGGAGATAAGGGGCACAGCTAAATATAAAGGGAAACTTCTGCCAAACCCCACTTAAGGGTTCTGGAACAGCTATCAAATGATTGTGCCCTGTTGTGTTGGAGATAGCGCATGTAGGAGGAATTTTGGAACCATACTTTAAAATATTTAAATATATTCTTGTCTAAGTGCTGTTAAATTGAGCTGTGACTGAAGCCTCAATTTCAGTAGGTTTCTTAGTTTTTGTAGTAACTATAAGCAACCAGTAAAGATATAAAAAAACCAATATAAATTTACTATTTAAGCGTGACTAAGACCTGTAAATCTAATGAGACAATTACATAGAACTAGGCTTTTTTTTAGCATGTTCCTCAAAATGGTTTAAAATAATCCTCTGTACATACTGTTTTTCCCCTTTTTTCACCTCCAGAATGAAACTTTCTTGTGTCACCGGTTCACTAAGTTTGTGATGAAGTATAATCTGATGTCCAAGGATAACCTGATTGTACCAATTTTGGAAGAAGAAGTGCAAAATTCAGTGTCAGGGGAGAGTGAGGCATAATGGGAAGAGCAGTACAGACTCCTGTACTGAATATAAACAAAACATTAATTATGTACTGTATATATCACTTTAGACACTTCAATCACGTATCCTCATAGCTTTGTTTAGTATACTTTTTGTACGCTGTGTGCATTGCCTTTTAATATGGGAAATACTTCTAAGTTATTCATGAGCTGTATATTCATCAATGTGGCACTCATGGTTTTTAAATAAAAGTAGTAGTATCTGTTTATAATGCCTGTTAATAAAAGAATTTACAGTTCTCTAAAAATGCTGCTAAACAATCATTGAATCACAATCCTGAAGATGTGTCTGATTGGGTGGGAAAAAAGTGAGATTAAAATTTCACAGCAAGCCATTTTGTAACGCAGTAGCTATATTAAGTCTTAGTTCAAAGATTATCACCTTAAATATATAATTCTGCAGGAAGCTTCTTGCGATGTAGCTTATTCCTAATTTACCTTTTATTTTTTTAAAATGGCTTTGAAGATTTACTTCTGGATGTGCATATTGCTGTATGTGTATATCCAAATACTAACAGCATCTATAGTATTAACCAAAAGGACAATTTCACTATGGAATTGAACATATATATATATTCTTGATATATATCTAACACACTTTCTAGACTTTTTTTTTTTTTTTTTTGTCAGCAGTGACGTTTGTGTGCAGCAGGGGACAGGTGCTGTCCTCTTAAGGCAGACTTCTGCTGTTCTCCAGTCCACAACCTCTCTAAAGAATACCTGTGCATATTTATAGCAACTGCTTACAGATTATACCTCAGCTGTTCATGTTACACTACATAGCACACTGGCACCCTGCTTGTATTCCTAGTCAAAACATGCTAACAACCTGAAATACCAAACCCTGTTCTTTGCAAGAGTTAATTATGATTTCAACATACATTTGTTTCTCTTCAGTTAACCATATTGACAGAAAGATTTGGATTCATGCTTCTGGTTCCCTATCAGGTGTCTATTTCAAGTTGTGTTTGCAGATTTGCAATAACTGACAATAACTTTCCATGAGTGCTGCTTAATTGTGTTTTGTGTAGAAGGATAGAATTAAATGTTTTAGAGATGCATATAAGAGAAATACTGCTAAGTGTACATGAATGCAGGGTCTAAAAGCAGTAGCAGTGTTCTTGAATGAATTTTGCTTTGCTGTTTAAGAAGTTAGCTTGTTTCTCTGAGGTTGACAGGAGCCCTCTTTATTTCTTGCAGTGGGTCAGAATGGGCTAGTTCAGCTAGTTTCAGTAATTTACACTTTGTTTTCTACATGATATTTACATGGAAAGAAGGGAGTCCACATATTTTTAAGTGTTTTTTCATAATAAACTAAACATGCCTTAAATTCTGTTTTTCTTTATATGACTCAAGCACACCCCAAGCAACTGCTATCACCTGGATGTAAAGGGAATATAGACAATGAGAAAATTGAGAGACTAAGCTTAAGTACTTCAGTAGCTGTGTTCTTCAGCAGCCTCTTGTCTCATGTTGATCATTGTATTTAACTGTCAGCAGGGTAATTGCATGAGATGTTGTCAGAGTGAAGTAGCTTTAGTTGCTGTCTATACACTTAGCTGTAACTTGCCTTGTATAGACCAGGTTACCTGATTTTGATAGATAACTTGGAGTTTGTACTGCAGGTAGGAGGATGCTTTCTGGAGGTAGTAAAATGTATTTAGCTCGTTGCTGTCTGCTCTAGGACCATCCATGGTGTGTGGCTCCTTTGTACAGTCACTCTGCATGTGGATATTGGCTGTGGTGACTGGGACAGGCAAAAACATGGGACTAGTGTTGCTAATTACATTTCCTTTACAAAACTGAAGAAAATGATGTGGTGCTCAGGACTGCATTAAAATTTTAAACCTCTTCCTCTTATGCTTTAAGAGTTTAACTTCCAAACAAAACTCTGGAAGTTTGAATCCTGTTCATTCTCATTCAGATTTGCACTGTAAAGTCGACTTGCTATACTAAGCTGATTTTATATAAGGCCTAAGTGAGACACTGCTTGTATTTTCCCTTGCTATTGTTTACATGAGTACTGTGTACACACATGTGCCTGGATGGTACCATAAAACTACAGTTAGCCTAATAAGCAAACCATTGATTTGTCTAATAAATATTAACAGATTTAATTTAGACTTTACATCATAGGGAAACTGAGACTGTCTTTGAATTATATTGTAAAAAAAGGATAAAATTAAACTGTTTCTTTATCCATACCACTATATTTTGACAAGTTATTCTCTTTTTTCATGTTGTCTGAGAACACAGCTGTTTCCAAGAGACCTTTGGGTGCTCCCTCATCTCTGTTACAAGTCAAGTTGTCTTTCTTCTTTCAGAAAAAGAGAAATAAAATGCTCATTAGTAACTTGCAAGTCAGACCTCAAATTTATACACCCCTCAAATCAGAACATGCTGGTTCCACAGTTACAATATGGGAGGTCTAGAAGAGGCCCTCTAGATCCAGAATAAGCACATTTATGACTGCATGTCACAAACACAAAGGCTGTAAGCAAAGACTCACTGGCAAATTAACTTCTTCCTTCATCACCAGGATTTTTCCTCACCTTTGGCTTACACATCTTCCAGCACATCAGCCACGGAAAACTGTCAAGAGAGCAATCTCCATTTGTTGCCTTCAAAAGATGAATATACTAAGAACAGGGAAAACCTAATGAGCTTTTACTAGATGGCATTAACTGTATCAGGCTTTGCTGTTCAGACAAAACTACAAAAAGGTACTTTTATATATACCTTGAGGCAAGGTATACATTGATCTAACCCAGTTAATGTCAGTGCAAGATAAACATCACAAACTGGTAACTGATTTGGTAAGTACTACTGGTGAGAACCTTCCTATATGAACTATAGAAAAGATCTGAACCTATACAGAAAGAAAGTATTTTACAGACCAGAAACAAGTGAAGCAGCCTTTTATTGCAGTTGACCAGGTATGTAAATAAACTGTTCTTACAGTTATAAGCAAAGTACAAAATATTTAACTGTGGACAGTTTCTTCCTGTTTGTAAACATTAGGAAACTATTTCCTATCCAAACAATTTAAGCATCAGAAAGTATAAACAGTCTTCTGCAGAGGTTCATGAAAACTATTGGCTGCCTTCTGTTCTTTCTAATAGTTGCAGAGCATTTCTGTTGTCACAATCGGGAAAGGGGTTTCCCTACATTATTTCAAACACACAGGCTCCTGGCTGAAGTCTTGTACAGAAAGTACAAAAAGTGTACTCACTATTTTTCTCAGAGAATTCTTCTGATTTACAAAGCTGCTTTACTTAATGGACAGTGCTGGTCACCAAACTAGTAAAGGCAAACCCTAATGCTCTGGTTTGTGCCAGATGGGTGAAGAGGATCTGAAATCAAATGCCCTATACCCAAAATGCACCCTCCCTTTTTCACTCATCCAAGTAAGACAGAGTTGTCTTTCAGAATTTTTTACTACACATCTTATGGAAAACCAGAAGATTTTCCATAATTTGTTTTAGAAGCATTTTCAATTCTTTCAGTTTCAGCATCTAAGCCTTAGGAAGATGAGTGGTCAGGTGCACAAAGTCAGGTAATTCTTGCACTGTCTTCACACAGGCTGAGCAAGCAACTTGCCCTGACTGCCAAAAGCACACAGTTCAGATGAATATTTCTACAGCACAGGCCACTTTGATACTATGAGACAAATGACATTAAAAAAACCCAGCTGTCCTTAACAATCCAGGAACTGCTAAGTGGGTTCAGAGGAAACAATTTAGCATAGTTATACTACATTAAAAAGACAAATCCAGAGGTTTGCAGCATTGCCAACACCTGCGAGATTCATGAGCAAGGACAGTTAAAATTGAGGGCTACTGAAAAAGAGTATGGCTTTATTTCATTTTTAAAGAAGCCTTTCTTGCTAAAAGTGATTATATTCTAGTGTACCTGTGGACATCCAAGGCATCCTCAATTTCCACCCTAATCCCAAAACACAGTCTTGTCTTGTGTACATCCCATTAATTGTAAGGAGAGTATTATTCTTAGAAAGATACTATTTTATTTGAATTTTCTTCACTTTCAACAGGTGATATGGAAAGATCTCAATTAAAAGTTAAGTAATTTTTATCCAGTGAATGCATTCTAGAAAGAGTAACTGCATTAAATTTACTACTTTATATTTTGTGATTTAGTTAAACACTTATAGCTCAGTTTTGGTTTAGGGTTCACTAATGTTAACTACCTTAAGCAAGGATCTTGCTTTATAAAAGGTTACTTCTTTGATATACTTTAAAAGCTCTAACTTGAAATATTCAGGAGTTTTGGACCAATTCTTGCTCATTTTATAGATTTGACTTGTATGGAGAATGTCTAATGGTTAAATTTCCACACACACAAGTTTTGGATAACTCATTTAAAATACTAGAAGTAGAGCAACATATTCCAGGTTGCATGAGACCAGCTGTTACTCCATTTTGAATATGCCAGAGTTATCTGGCTTTCTGCCAGACATGGCTGTAACTTGTATTTTCAAATTTCTTCCCCATCTGTGTCCCATGGAGGAGATCCCTGCTGCCTGTGACTGTGACCATTGCTCCCCAAGAAGTGCCACAAGAGAAAGCAGCACTTGGGGCAGACTCTGCAGGGACACCCAGCCCAGCACTCTCCCTGTCAGCAGGGGGATCATCCTCCCCACAGTGCCCCCAGCCAGGGAATGAACACAGGGCTCATGCTGCACATCCCTGACCTCGAGATGCTGGTGGGAGAGCTGGGAGAAGAGCCTTTGCCAGAAGGGGTTTCTTACTGTACCGCCTATTCGAGGCGCTCCCATCACTCCACAGAGTGTCCAGTTGGAAAATGGAGTTGATGCTAAATCTCAGGAGCTGTAGATTTTTTTGGAAGAAAACCCCTCAGCCTGCTTCAAACAGTTGAGTGTTGCTATTCCAAAGAAAAAATAAACAAGCCTGCCAGTAAGAATTTCCTAAGTAAATCAGGAAGCAGCTCCAAAGCAATATTATTTCAAGCTCCCCCTATGCTAATTATGTCAGTAGAATGGGTATTCCCCTACTCCATGCCCTATAAAATTAACCTTTTTCCTGCATGAATTAGTTTTGCTTATTGAAATAAGCAGCTACTGCCCACGTTCTTTCTGTACAGCCCTGAGACTGCAGCTGAACCTCCACTATCCTGCCCATCTCCTGGGGTGCTTATTTGGAGCTAATTGTTGGTGTTCCCATCACTGCATTAATCTGCCCCACGGCATTTAGTGCCAGCACCACCACTGTGGATTAGGCAGTCCCACAGCAGTTGGTGGGATGCCATCCATGGGGAACAGGGTGTTGTAGGTAAATGATTCATGACATCTGTGTTTGCAGCACAGCACATAAAGACAGGTACCAAAATCCCTGGGAGATGTGTGTGCTGTGCTGCAAACTGATAGGGGCGTTATGAATACATCAGCTCAATTCTGTTCTGACTTATTTTGACCAAACTATTTTGCACTAGCTTAAAGATGATAAGCACTTATAATTTTTTTTTTGCTTCTAGACTAAATTAAAAATGCACATTGTAGTTATAATCACATTTACCTTCTGGAGATGCATATTCAGCTACTCTGTTAAACACAGTTTCCAGACAGCAGCATAAAAGCAATTGCTGTTTGTTCCTCTCCCCACAGAGCCTCACCAGTGTTAACCTCCCTTAACGCAAGCAGCTCCTCCCCGCAGTAAGGATGAAAGCACAGCAACTTGATCCTTTCCTCTGAACATCAAGTCTGGTATTTGGTGCCGCTCAATACACTTTATCCAGTGTGAGATACATTTAGCTGAGACATTTTTATATATACATCCATCTAATACTGCCTATGAAGTTTAGCCTACATCCTCCTCCTATGCATTAGCAGCATCACTGTGCACACTGCTCTCAGTGCTTCCTAGGGAGATTCTCAAACTACTTGTTTACAGACTGCAAGTTATCTTTCAGGGGATGAGCAGTTCTTAGTTTCCACTCACAAGTATATTATGAAGACATCATTATAATACAAGCTACAGGCTCCTGGCTTACATTTACAAGGAATCCTGTGGAAACTGCATAGGTGAAGTTGTATTCCAGGAGCAAGTTATCTACCTACAGCTTCCTGGGTTTTTCTGTCCATACCAAGTATGAATGTAGCTTAAATTATTAACACTCTAGTGTAAGACTTGACATTTCTCTAGGCTTTTGAACTTATGCAAGGCAAATAAAGTGAAAATTATATTAAAACTTAACAACAGCCAGACAGTTCATTTTTTTCCCACCAATATTTACAACATCCTTAAAAAAACCCAAGCAACAAAACAACCAAACAAACCCAAAAACATTCTTCCAGCTTGTGGGAAATTCTAAACATCCTCATTCCTTTCTCTCTCACACAATTCAGACTGTCACTGTTTTGCAGCTTTTGCTGCCTTGCTTGTCAAAAGCATTAACAAGTTAGCAGAGCACCCAAGTCATGTAGTTATAATATTAAAGACAGCAAAAAACAATTATTTTGCAGTAGTATTATTACTACAGTAGGATTAACACAACATGGAAAATGACAAAAATACAAAAGGAGTTTGGGAAGAGTCATAGGATTATACCAATGCATTTGAAGTAGTGTAATTTTTAAAAAAAATTCCATTTGTGTGATTTATGTACATGTCCATTTGATGCAGTTACTTACTTATCACATACACGTGACCTGAGTGACTCCATCTTCCTGGTCAAATTGTCCATCATCCAGTTCCCTTAATACTCCATCACTGCTACTGAATCCTGGAAAGCCTCCATAAGGGGAGGATGCCTCCTTGATCCAACATTGTTTAGAAGGAGAGAGGTGAAACTCATCAGGTGGTTGTCCAGTTTCTACAGGGCAAGAAGTAGCTGTGTCTGATCCAACACTTCTGCTGGACACTCGGCCTTTTTCTTCCCCAGTCACTTGTCTTAAGGATTTCCTCTGAAAAACAAGAAGTTGTTGAAATGTTAGCTTATTTAGGGGAAAACCAATCCAGCCACACACTTTGCAATGAATCATGGATAGATTCAGTGTAGCTGCATTTTAACACTGAGTGCAATTCTCAAGGAATGTGCCATTATCTGAGGAGGCAATTACAATTCCCATGATAAATCTATGCAAATTGAAGTCCATGGCTGCTCTATGCAGCCATTTGAAATGGGATCTACAGAGTCCTTGTACAGCAGAACTCAGTGTAAATACAGTCTGACATTAGTATTGGGACTGCCTGGCATGTTCCCTGTTGAAGTGATGGTTACCAATGTCCAAAGGAAAAGTAAGCAGATGGTGATTTCTGCAAACGACAGACCTCCCGGACTATGCTAAGGGCTCTCTGAGGCACAACAATAAATAAAAGGCTTATCTCAGTTCAGCATCAGGAGCTGCCTGAGTTACCGAGATCCGTGATGATGCAGCACCCCCAGAGACAATGTCAGTGCCTTGAGCCACCCAGAGGAGCAGGGTCAGCAAGGCAGGAGCCCGGAGCCCTGCTCAGCACCAGCACAACTACAGCAGGAGATGTTTGCCAGGGACACAGTGCAGACACTTAGAAAAACAAACACTCCACAGACTTTTACTATGCTTTGGCAAGTTTGTGTCCCCCTTCTGTACACTGCCAAGCTTCTTCTCAAATCCTTTTGAAACAGTAAAAACAATGGGCCATGTGGTCAAAGGAAACATATTTAGGAAAGCTGTTACAGAGGACACTGGGAAGTTAGACAAGGGGAAACACATTACTTCAGGAGAAACAGAAGGAAATAAGTTTTGCCTGGATGCCACAGTAAAAGGATGGAAAAGTCTACTTAAGTGAAATAAAGAGAAAAGAAAAAACCAACCCTCTCAAGCACTGCATGGTTCAATCTTGCACCTCATCCTCTGAACCCTTTCCTAGCCAAGCAAATGGTATGTGACAAACAAAAAGTTCTCTGAGACAGTACAGCCCTTGAACCCAAGCAGCTTTTGTACTATCACATAAATCATAAGCCAGACCACAACACACTACCCCACAAATACACAAGAAGGCAGAGAGATGAGCTGTGAGGACATAACATATTCCATCCTCAGAAAAGAGACCCGGTGAGATTAACAGGCCAATTAATGGGGGCTTCCCCTCAATTCTTACTGAAGCAAAACTTCCTTTAGAAATGGCAATGCTAAATTCCACCCAACAATAAAAAAAAAAAATTCTGAATACAGAAAGCACCCCCAGCCTGTGCTGCCATTTTCCAGAATGGAAGTCACAGAGGTCCAACAGCTGGACATGCCTAAGGAGCACAGTTCCTTCCACAGCCAGACCCTGCTGCACTGTGAGGAACTGGAAAAGTGATGTGATCAGGGCTTGATAGTTAAGTGATGAGAAGGCCTGGATGAGGCTGCTTCCTTATTTCAGTAATTAAAGAGCCTTGTTGGCAGCATTCTTCTTAAGGTATCTGAGTTGTGAATATGCTAAGTGTATGCTTGAATAATCATGAGCTGTGATGCAGCCTTTTTTTAACTTTAGGTATCTGAAATATTTCTGTGTTTCAAAAACATCCTAAGCTGTGGACGTGAAAATTCTTTTTAACACCAGCTTTAATGTAATACGAACATCAGTGAACAGATACAACATTTTGGTAAAAAGCAATAAAGTAAATAGCTTAAAATTACAGGGAAAACCAAAGCAATTGACAAAACAGAAGGAAAATGTAACTCTGCTAAATGTTTCAGCTTCAGCCCCAGTTACCTGTTTATCCCAAGCTAGATGACCTCAGCATAGTGAAATTTCCTGGTAGAGAAGCAAAACATTCACGGGTACTGAAAAAGCACATTTTGTTCAGGTTTCAAACACAGAAATCTTGATGTAAATGGCTACGAATCAGCTATTTCTTGGTAACTTGGAGTATGTTAAGTCAAACGTTTCCTATTCCAACAAAATAAAATAACGACTACAAAACACATTTGATTTGTATAACTCAAGGCTGCTCATCACCCCACAACAGGGTGAAAGAATTTCAACAGTGAGTACAAGGCTTCCTATTTTTAATTTAAGCCATGTCTCAAAGATTCATCAGTTCCTCAGACTGAATGTTTTTACAGAACTGGTTTGTATGACATCTCTTGGCAGAATCCAACTTGTGACATACAGTTATGCTGCCTTTAAGAGACACATAGTTAAAAGTAACATTATGTCTTACCTTAAAGGAAAAATATCAGTTCATGCTCTTATTATATACAGAGTACTAAAGAAGTAGGAAAGCATCAGGAAAAGTATTATTTTATGACTGACATAATATTGATTTATGTATTTACAATGCTGTTATCAAAAATTTTGGTCCAAAACACACTTTTGGAAATGTATTAGGAAAAAAAGCAAAGGCTACAAAGTGAGACGTGAGAGAAGTCAGAAGGTTTTAAAGATAAAAGCTGGAGGTGCTTTTGACACAGAGGGTGGTTAGGGAAAAAATTCTGCTGGCAGAATTTAGAAGAGGGTATGAACGGAGAGAGATTAAGACACTGGCAAAGGAGACCACACTGAAGAGCAAAAAAGCAAAAGCTCCAATTCTGAAAATGAAGAAATAAATGACAGCATACAAGAACTAGCTGGGAATTGAGACAGTGGCAGAGACAAAAACAATAAAACAGGATTTGAGCTGTGCATGTTGAAGGCAAGTTCTTTCAGGCATGGAAGTACTAATTATCAGGGGACACAGTGAGAAGGAAGTTAGGCTGGAGATAAGCAGAAGCCTGGAGAAGAACAAAAAAAGGAAGAGTGTATTTTAAAAACACTAAACAAAGAAAAACACAGATGATGGCAACACACTGAACAGACAGTAAAAAAAAAACACAGAGAAGGATCAAATAGAAATGCAAGAAATTTAGACTCATGGAAGTATTCATAAAAATGGAGAAAGAAGCAGCTAGGTATCACTGCCACATAATTATATGCCATTAATGAGTTTGTAATTTTACTACTCTGCTGCTGGACATGAGTGAAAACATTCATAGCTTTCCTAACTGCTTAAGATTATCACGGGAAAGACATGTTGAATAGAAAAAGGCTGACCAACCACTGAAAATCAGAAAGAACAAAAAATGGAAACCCATCACAGTACATCAAATGACCTGGCAAAGAAAAGCCCACCAGGAGTTTACTCTTCTCTGGGCACAGCAGGATTTACTGCAGGACTGTGCAGGTGCAGTAACTATTGTGACACTGACTTTGAGCAGAATGGGGAGACTGGCAGCCACTTAACCCTCAAAGAACCTGACACAACCACTGTATGGGAACTCCACCCAAAAGGGACAAGGAATTGTTGAGGTTCAGCTGCAGGAATTTTTAAGCCTCTATCTCTGTCACACATTTTCATGCAACAACAGCCCTTCATCCTGATAACCTGCAGATTACAGTATCTCTTACAGCACAGCTTAACACTCCTTTCTTCTAAAAATGTAAAGTAGATGTTTTGAAGGTCAAAATGATTTTCTGTTTCATGCACAAGAGATGCAGGATTTTGATTAGAACTTTTAAGACTCCCTAAAGACTTCCAAGGAAATACAGGATAGCCAACCTCATTCACCTGAGACATGGTAATTCCTTAGCACAAAACAGCATTCTTTGTGCTCTTCTCCATGGTTTAAAAAATAACAGCTGAAGAAAAAAATAACACATGATCCAGCTGCAAAAAACATCCACAAACTTGAACTTGCTTGAGGGGACACCCTGTTCTGCCACTTTTTCCCCCTGTTAATTCTGAAGTCCAGTTTGTTTCTGTATCTTACCATTATGTGAAGTATTAATCTTTTAATATTAATACCACAAAAACGCTACTCACCTCTGGTGTCTGGACAGCAGAACTCCACATAACAGGTCTCTGAAGAAAAATTACTTGCTTTGTGGCCAGATTTCCTTCACTAAAATTTAAAGAAAATAGTTTCCATGTTTTAAAGGCAATAATTGTCACTAACACATTCAAAGTCAACTTTAAGGGGAGTGTAAGTCTATGAGTGAGAGGAGGACTCTCACTCACGGGTGAGTGTTGGGTTTTTTTCCAAAAGGGAATACTTGTAGAAAAAAACCCCATGACAAGTGAAGTTGCTCCCCAGACCAGATATTACTGATACGATGTTTCATAAGCATTACATGCCTCTAAAAGTGGTGATAAATACATCCTCTTTAAGTTTTAATGTATTACCATCACCGTCCCATCAGAAATACATCACCACATTGATAGGATATATGTTACAAACCTCAACTCCACATTTCACTGAAAGTAAAGCAATTTCAAGAAAAGAACTCCAAAATAATAGGATCTGAAAAATTCCTGCTTTCTAAATACCAGATACTACATTTTTATAAGCTCTTCTCCCCCCAGCTGCTTCTGGGCAGTATTCAGTAAGATCTTCAAGCATATAAAGGCAAAACACTGAAACTGTTTGGCAAAAGGGTGACTACAGATTTAACAGTGCACTAAATGTAAGTAGCCAAATAGAAACACCAAAGAGATGAGAGTTGAAGTATGTATGATTCTACCTATTCCATCAACCATAAAACACAGTTATTGTGCATAAGATTACAGAAAGAACTACTAAAACAATGTCAGCTTTTACTTCATTATGGATATGTCACAAGGTTAACCACACATATGAAGTGAAGGTACCTGATGCATGTTTCACAACCAAAAGTTATTTTGCATCTAACTTCAGGGACTTGCTGCAAGCAAAACCAGGGATTAAAACTGTTCCTATGAGCTCAGAAGAGCTTGTTAACAGCCTTCCCTAGTAAAGCTCCTGGAAGTGAGCTCTGAGGAAGTACACAAACCAGTACTATTCTCTGCATAGACAGCCACTCAGATCAATAGTTAGTGATGATGGATTTGTGATTGTGTTTGGCCTCTCACAATCTTCTTTTCAGTCCAGCTGAACTTAGGTCATGGCATATGTTTGCATGTCTTCCTTGGATGAGAAAAGAGAACTAAAACTCCAGCTTGTGGGAAAAACAAAAATGCAGGAGAACAAATTCATTCATTTCCTTAAACCTAACAGGGCTTCCTGTTCCAAGAGCCCCTACCTCACTATTTGCATTCATTAGAAGAAAAAGTATTTAGATTTTATGTCATTACAAGGAAATCTGCAATCCTGCAACCTTATTCCACTTGGCTAGGTATTTCTCTGTGCCTCAGTTATGTCTCTTTTGATCAATTCAAAAATGTCTCTTCCAAGCAACAAGGCTGAGCACAGTCCCTGGCATGGGGAAGAGCCTAAGGCTTATTTTGTAACAGTGTCTGCATTCCTTCAGAGAAAAGAAAAAAACCCCAAACATTAAGCTACAGCTTGTACAAATTCTACTAGAACAGAAAAAGGACACGATGGTGAGTAGACAAGAAGTAAATTAACAAATTTCTAAGTCTGACCTTATTAAAATGCCGCACACGACAAAGCTGCTATGAGCTTAATTCACAAAGAACTCAATGACAGTGGGATTTCCACAGAATTTAAATGAGAAAAAGTGCTCAGAGCAAGAGAAGCTCCATAGTTTCTCTCACATTTCTACATTCCCTCTTTGCTTCATAAGTCAGGGCATTTTGAAAACACAGATTAAGTAGTGAGCCAGGATAAATTAATAACCATAAAGTCACTGTTTTTGCACTGCATTACCCACAGTCTGCCCTGCCCATTTTCAGGGACTACAGTAATCAGTGAAGGGAAATAAAGGTCACTGTAGAATAAGGCTGCTGAAGCCTTTTTCCTGTCTCTTCTTTTAAAAGTGATGAAGAACAACAGAGACTCTTTTGTTGAAACACCAGGAATTTGTTTGTCTGCTTATGCTGTATGGGCAAAAACTGTGTCCTCTTCCACATCTGTATTTAAGTCCTCCAAAACAACCATGAAGCTAAAAGCTCAGTAGTACTGTCAGTGGCTCTGGTTTTTACAGATCCATTTCTTTAATGCATGAATATTTGATATACAAAGCATTCAGAATAGATGTTAGACAAGATCTTCTGTAAATAAACAAATGGAATAAGATAAATTATTTCCATGTATTCAGTTTTTAATTTTTTTTTCTCTTCATTTCTCAAAATAAAACTTTACACTCACTCCTTTGGAACTGGATAGCATCTAGAATTTCAGTTTTGAGGCAGACACCAGCCTGGGATACTACGTGTCCTGGCTTAAATGATCTATTCAATGAAAAATTTAAAAAGCCTTAAAAAAATTCTAATTTTCAACCACAAACATGTATGGACTTCTACAAACTCATGGCAGTACCACATTAAAATCTGCAGTAGCACTAATTTACAAGCAAAGCTTTTCTAGATACTCACAAAAGATCTGAGATGAGGGAAAGTTTTGCAATAAATTAGGAGAAAAGGACGATAGAAGAAAATACTACTGTGAGTAAAAATGGGGATAACAGATAAAATTCTCTAGAAATACTATGCACAAGTTCTATTTTAAAAATAAACATGAAAACATCATTCTGCCAGATCAACCCAAATTGTTGCTTATTTTGGTTTTTTTCAGTGTTTCTGAAGCCTCTTAATATTCAGGCTGGGTTTTGAGGTCAGAGTTTCAAGTCTGGGAAAAAAACCCAGCTGTTGAGTAGCATAAAGTGTCCTCCTTTATTAAGACTTCTGCATTCCTAGGATAACCCATCACCACCACAGTAATGGCATCTTTCATAGCAGACACACAGTAACCATCCAGGAATTTCTTCCCCTCTTTAAATACCAACATCAATGCCTAAAAATAGTAGTTATCAATCACTACTCAGCCTATCAGAACAGGAAGACATTCATTTTCTGATTCTCAGGAATTCTCAATCTCTAATTAGAAATTCTTGTTCGTAAGTTTTTTTCCTTTTTTTTTTTGAAGCAAATTGAACTGTTATATATGAGATATACTACAGGCACACAAAACATGATTCATCCTATTTCTTCCAAGAGTAACTCACAAGCTACACTGGAATAACAAGCATTAGACAGTTCATACAGACTCCTACACAAGCATTTAGGCCAGAAAACAAATGGTTTTTATTAGGCTGAGTTACTCTAGTGTGGATACAAAATGAATCCAGTTTCAGATCTGGCCAGGATACAACCCCTTCAGCATGAGCACTGCTATTAATGCTCTGGTTGTTTCACATCTGGGATACAGCACTATTTGAGACTTCAATACCCTCCTGGTATATTCTCACTAATTCAAGGAACAGCTCCAGCCTAATCAATCAGTTACTGCTTCCTACAGCACTGCATCCTACTTTTTATTTTCTTACAGCACTTTGCCTCTTTTAGCTGGTCCTGCCTTCGCTCTGTGATCTCTGAGGTACAAACCAGCACCATTTGATGTGCTGCAGGCACAGGCTGACACTCCCAGAGTGTCATCAGCAGCTGCTCAGGACATTCCTGACCCTGCTGTCCAAGCCCTGTGGGGATGGGTTCATTACAAGTTACATTGATTGTGGGACACAAAAGGTTGGAAGTTAAATATTCTCTCACCCTATGACTCAGAACACACCATGACTTCTAAAATCTCCCTCCCGTTCTTCAAAGATTATATCCAGATTCTGAAGACTTACTCTCAAGCTCTAAGATTTGGCCAAAATTTCAGCTGTTTACGAAAACCAGGCCCAGTAGTTCATACAGCCTATAATTCATCATGTTCAGAGCTAATACACTAGCTACAAAGCTAATACAAAGTTATTGAAGAAATTAAAGGATAACCATTTGTTACATATACTGGAAACTGCTTCTTCTTCCAGAGGAAAACAAAAGAGAGACCCTTAAAAAAATAAGCAACAGAACATGCCAAGTCTCACCACAACTTCTTTTGTCTTTGCATTTAACCAGTTAGTTAAAATCAACTACTAGAAAAAACACTGCCAAAAAAACCCAATACCTATTTCCTGATCACAAAAGCCTCCTTCTTACATGGGGTGAGTTGATTTAATTTATGTCAAATCTAACTTAAGTCAAATCACTTGACCAGAACTCCACTTTCTTGCAGCAGCTTTCTTAGAACCTTCCACTGACATCTTTTTCATGCTGTCTTGATTTAACATGGTGAGGTCTGGGATCCAAAGATTACTCAAGCCATCCACTCTTTCCATAGTCATTAATGAGCCCTAAGCCCTGCCTCAGTACATTTGTTTGTTTTGAAGCTTAGCAATCTTTATCTAATTGGGTGGAGGACTTGAAAAAAAAAAAAGATGAGAGAAGAGAGGCATTAAGAATGCTTGGTCTAGTGTTTCATTTGCCATTTTTAGCCTGATACTGTGATAAAAGGCAGAGTACCTTTTTGGGGGATGTATTTGAAGAAGGAAAAAAAAAAAAGAACAAAAGTCTGGAACCTTATTGGGAAACCAGGTCTGCAATTTAGCTTTTCTTATGTAGAAAAGAGTCCCATCAATGCTCTAAATAAGCATTACAGCTAGAGACCTGAAATCCTCCAGTAGTCTGGTACTAAATTTGAGGTGAACCATGTCTACATTAGGGAAGAAAAAGAACCCAATACATTGTTGGATCAGCACATTCTCTGCCCTAATTTGCAACAAATGCTCCGTGACTGTCTTGTGACAATAGGAGTTTTCCCATAGTCTAAATCAGTCATTCACCAAGGTCCTAAACTAGTGAAACATTTCAACACTTGTTTCTAGTTGAAGCTCGAGTAACCCCATTGCTGTGGACTGGGTATATGATAAAATGTTTCCTAAATAAAATCATCCATGTTTAGATTTACACAACGCATTTTAAATTTAGAATTAGACTCGCTGAGATCAGTAGTCCTAAGCAGATGTGGCAAAGCACGCCATGAAAATGCTACTTACATAAATTAACATCAGTAGCATTTTTCTTCCTTTCACATTTAAGCATGCAAGTAACGATTTGGTAGTTCTCAGACATACACACCAACAATGCTGTAATCAATAGTTTGGGTACCTGTCATGTCGTACAATTGGTGTAGGCAGGACACAGGTCAGGAGCCATCCAAACTCAGCCAGTGTGTGCAGTAAAGGTCCATAATCTGTTTTAATTTCACACCCCTACATTAATAATTATAAAAAGTAGTGAAGAGACTCTGTACAGATTTTATTTGCATTTCTACACAATTAAAACACCTCCCCTCTCACTTTTAATGAGATATCTTCTGAGATGTCACCAAGCTGTTGTTTGATGGAGATTGATTATTTCAAACTGAAAACAACTTGAAAAAATCCACAAAAAACAGAATTTATTAACATTAGATATGAGCTCTGACTCATTGACACATAATCCAAAACACATCTCACTCATTAAACTTGTCACTTTGCTAAATTAGTGCCTAAAACTTTTTAAGCACCGTAATTAGATGTCTCAATTGACATCTTTATACTTTTTACTCCGTATGTGAAATATAAGCATCTCACTTAGCTACATACTTAAGGTTTTGGTGGGTCTTTTGGTGGTGGTCTTCTTTTTTTTTAAATGTACAAGTTTTTAGTTTGATGCTGATTTTTTTTCACATTGGTAAGTGTATTTATCATTGGATATTTCAAAAGTAAGACCTTAATCCAACAACAACTGCTTTGAGATGTCATTCATACCAATAATCTGAAAGGTTAGAATATTTCTAGAGTAATTTTATTGCTGTAACCTACTACAGCAGTAGAGGTAAATTTATTAGGAAACCCAAGCCTTTCATATTTGGCAGTAAAACTTTCATAAAAAGATGTATCTGAATATCATACTGAATTATTTCACTATCAATTTTCTCCTGTTTTTCTAGTTCTAGCTAGTTTCTCCCCCTTTTTAAAGAAAATACTTCACACTATCAATGTGACCTGCATTTGCTGAAATTACACCTAAATTGGTCTGAAACACACAAAAAACCCCCAAGACATCTTCTTTAGTAGCTGTATTTGTTGGTATGAACGTTTACCAGAACTCCTCTGGCATATTTCTTTTATGCACATTTACCAATGCCCACAAATCTGATTTCATTTTTATCATTCATTTAGTTAAGCCTAGGCAGGTGACTTCAGGAAACCACGCTGAATGTTTATGGAACACTGGTACCAGCATCCCAAAGGAAAAAACAAAGAAAAATACAAGTGGGAAATAGCACTGCTAAATCATCACCTATTTACCTCAATGACTGTCCATTGTTCAACAACTATTGCATCATTTCCTTTCCTGTTAGAACCTGGAACCCCAGCACCTTCTTCTTCATAGATAAATAATCCTTCTAAAGATTTGGGCAAATAATCCCCTGTGAACATGAACAGAAGTTTTAGGTTAATAGATTACCAAGATGTACACAAGATGTTTCTTTCTCACCGAACAGTCCTCTAAAATAAAATTAAATGACTCAGCAAACTCAAATTTGTGGTTATTTATGGAGTGGCAAGTCAACTTACTATTAAAATCCCTTTTTTCTATACAAATTGAATTATGAACTACTTTCTCAAAAGCATTAACCCCTTCCATACTCCAGTATGAATTCCAGTTTCCTGTATTCAACATATCCATTGCAGAGGACGGGCACAACCCTTTTTCTCAACTTCAGTATTGTTCTCCTGACAAGACACGTGGCTTTTGGTGTGGTGGCAGAGCGCACAAAAATGAGTGAACCACGAAGTGTAAAGCTCAACTACAGCTACTTAAAGACATAAATGGCCACAGGAAGAGCCTGAAACAAGTAATTGTAGGAGGATTCCTGATGGGAAGGAAGTTTCAGAGCACAACTCCCTGACTCACATGTCAAAGACCAGTAGCATCCGTTTGGCCCAAACTAAAGCTGTGCATCAAATATTGGTTCATTTTCTGCTTTTGCTTCTCCTAACAGCCTTTGGGAAGCCTTTTGTGGAGATTTACTTTGACAACTGACTAACAAACTAAATTGGCACAGCAAAATGATGTAATCCTCAGAATACCAGCATTAAACCCCCTCCAATACTGGATGAAGTATGTCTTTAATACCTGGGTATTAAAGACAGAGTTATTCATGCAGAGAAGAGCAGACAGCTCTCTCTGTGGGGAATTGGAAGACTGTAAAACTGTTGTTGGACAACAGCTGCAAAGATTAATTTCAACAGCTGCCAAAACCACCCTTCAGTGAACTGTAACAGATCCCCATCCAGAGAGTTCTTTTCCAGCTCTAAAAAAACCTCCATATTGAAAATTACAAATTTGAATTCTCACCTCTCCTCCACTGAAGGAAATCTGGTTCTTCCACTGACTTAAATAAATAGGAATAATAGTTTCAGAGTAAAAAATACAATTGGCTACAGACTAGCATTAGACTGTTCATGTGCACAAAAATATGCAGTTTGAGAGGGACTAGCTGCAAATTCCATCAGAAGTAAATCTACATTGATGATCTTATGTGCCTCTGAGTCATTAAATTTACTGGAGAGCTGCAGAAACACAGTGATGAACACTCAAAACCGTGGAAAGCAATGAATACTGAAGAACTGCCATTTGTGTCAGCCTTTTGTTTTTGAAGAATCATAATTTAACTTGCAAGATCTTATGTTTTGCAGGTTTTTTTAAATTTAAAGCCTTCAATAATCCAAGCCTTGCAAAGGGGATGAGGAGTGCATATTGTTTTAAATCAAAATTATCAGAAAAAAGCATAAGGCATAGTAAATATAACAACTACTCAAACTGACAGTAATTTTACCCTCCTCATATAATTAGTGTAAAAAGCAGACAAAATGACAGATGAAAGCCATTTTAATACATTATTAATTATCTATTGCACTTGTTAATCATCCTGAGCATTGCAAAAAACTGTTTGAGGTTTGTTGAAAAGGTTTCAGGGACATTTGACAAGACTTTTCTCCACTGCAACTCTGTTTTTTGCTTGCTTGCACTGCAATAATTAATTCTAAAGGGACATCAACAACTTGCAACTTAGTACAAGCAAGACAGGTACCAAGACAACCAAAGCATCACCTTAGTGAAGCATAAAGCGCAGGTTTGCTATGAAACGACATTTGTTAAAATAGCTAATTGTTCTGGAATTTATTAATCACGTCAGTTTGTCTTGGTCTGTACTCCTAACACAAGGGTACTACCATTTTCTTCATTTTTTTTCCAAGTAATTTTACAACAGCGGCTACCTACTGTTTTTTGCAGACTTTTAACTTCTGGCTTTCAAACAAATCCAGTTCAAACGGAAATTAATCTCTCAACTACATATTTCACCAGCAACACAGTTTTAGAGTTCTAAACACTTTTCATCTCATTGTCTGTTCCTTGAAAAAGCACAAACCAAACCAGAAGAACTAGCACAAAAGGTTTATTTTGTTATAAAGCTACTCTAGAGTTTGCTGCTTTGGAAATTGTCAGTTTGATAACACAAAGCAAAAATTTCAATTACTTAAGTCTATTATAGATTTATCTAATTCAATAACTAAAAGGGAGTAATTTATGTTCTGGGCAGTTACAGATCTATCTGGACATGTTTACATAAATACCCTCCTATCAAGAAGCAAAATATAATTTTTTTTTCAAGTTACATACTTCTGTGCAAACAAGCAAAAGCTTCATGATACCCTGGGACAGTACTCACCTTTAGAAGTTTCCCAGTGTACAAAAGAATCAACTAAGGCCAATCCTTGTTTATAATAAAATGTAGTTAATTCTAGCCAGTCTGCTTCCAGGGTACTGACAACTGGCCCCTTTCTTGTGACTTTCATAGACAAAACACCCTCATGGTAGGTCCAGCAGGTAGAATCATCATCAAAAACATTGAAGACTGTATAGAGCTTGTCTAAAGAGAGAGAAAGGAAGAATGAATCTCAAACACAGTGCTCCAAAATGAGTAATATTACTAATCTCCTATTTTAACATAGTTTTCTAATTGTAAGCAACAATTAATAATTGTTTCTTTTGTTTTAATAATTGTTTCTTAATGTGGCTCAGCGTAAGACCTAAACACACTCAAGACAAGGTGTGAGGGAAGGTTCACTTTGGAATAGGAGGAAGATGTGAAGTAATTACAGCTGGGCTGTCACTGAATTCTTCAGGTAGGTGGGGTTTGTGTAAAGAAAACACACAAGGAATAAGAAAAACCCAGTGGAAACAGCCTTCATTTCTGCCACTTGAACAAAAACTGCTTTTACTCAAGTGTTAAAAATAAGAGGGACATTGATTATGTCTGTGCTTAGAGTCATTATTGTCACAGTCTACAAACTGGAGAGGCTGTTTTAACAGGAAAGTGAAAGGGTTGCTTTTGAGAGCAATTAAAACATGTCTGGCTCATCCAGGAATGAAGCCTGACATGAAAGTTTCATGCTGCCTGCTTTCCACACAATACTGTCTTGTATTAGTTCTCCTACTTAGATGACTTCTTCCTTTCTACCTTCTCCACTTTGCAGCCAGGAAGCCTTAGAGTTTCAGTACCAGAAGTCAATGTTTCAGGTCATTTTTTACACAGACTACAACAAGCACCTCATTCCTCTACAGCTAAGTTGTCTATCACAGCACCAGCACTTTTTCAATTATGCTTTTCCTTCCTATACTTCTGATGCTTACTTTTCTCTAAGAAATTCATTTTGTAACAATGATTGTCTTTGATTTCATGGTCAATGCATTAATTTCAGTGATCTCTTTCAGGACACTTCTTGAAGGCACATTAACCAGAAAGAATCCATTATGAACGGATTTATTTGCTGTACATTATGTGAGTTGCCTGGAAGCATGTAAAATTATGGCTCTAGCAGGAAAGGGCTCTCTTTGTTGTCAGCTTTTTGAAACTGGCATCACAACTCGAATCACAACATATACTTGGAAATCATTCTGTGTTTATAATTTAATATTGAGTAAAACTACATGTGCATTGCAGAAAAATATTTTATAACAAATGCATCCTTCTAAAAGGAAGGATGTTTACTGCCACGTGTTTGTTATACACATATTGAACAAAACCCCTTTCTGTTTGCACCACATTTCAAAGCCACAATTACACCGTGGGTGATTTTGGGGGGTTTGTTTCTGGTTTTCTTTTTTTCTTTAAATTGCTAACTAGAATTCTGACAGTACATCTATAATAGTCTATATGAAAATAGAAATATGATTTTAATATAATATCACAGCTCACATACATAAAGCAGAAGGCAAGTATACCTTCTGCTTCTTTTAGTGTCAATTCTTCTAGAAATATGTATGCATTTACATATGCATGTGTAGAGGCATTTCCAAAATCAGTATTTGATACAACAGAAAATCATGTTCTTCTATTTTCCCCAACACCTCGACAACTCAACAAAACCCCTTATTTCTGCAACAAACAAGCAGCATTTATTACCTTCTCCTTTTCGTGGTTTAGAAGGGTTGACTTCTTTTCCAAACTGGAAATCTGAATCCTCTAACAGTCTGCTGTCTCCATGCATTTCCTCCTCTATCCCACTCTCAGATGAATGACCGCTCAATGTCCCTTCATTCCAGTTTTTATAGTTTTCATCAATGTTTTCTCTTCTGTGTTCCCTGTTTCTTCTGCCCAGTGTTGATTCCAGCTCTGCACCTCCATCTGTGCTTGTTCCATTACATGCTTTAGGCTGAGGAACATGTTGTGTTAGAAATCCCACAAACTTCTTTCCTCTTTTAGCAGCTTCATTAACCTGTAATATAACACAAACTTAGCTGCAAAGTCATTTTAGAACTGCATGGATATTTTTCTTCTTTGAAACTTGTACATACCTGAACCACTTTACTAAACTGCTGAGGACATAAATGCATACACTGTATTACAGAAGGGTGACATGTCTTTGATGTTGCCCCTGCTTCAAAGTAAATGGAAGTTTTCCAGCTTGTCTTTGGAGTCACGCCAAGAAAGGTGGCCAACACTGGTACTGACTTCAGAGTATACAAAATCCTTCATTTAGAAAAACCCCAAAGTAATTTACTGTGTTGTATTGACAAGCAGTATAGTAGAGCAATAAATAGTATTTCTCTAAATACATGATGCCAGTCATACTAAAAGCACTGACCTCCAATACCATAGAAGCACCTCTGTCCTGAGCCAGGAGTCATTACCCCCTGGCTCCCTTGGAGGCTACTCAGCTTTGTTATTACTGAGGGCAGTGGAGGAGCAGAGAAAGGAGGGAGCTAGAAGCAAATAGAAATCCTCTTATTTCAGCCAGTGGTGTCTTCTCTGCACTGAAGTCTCAATACACAACTGTAACATCTGTGCCACCTGTGGGATGTGTCTGTTCTTGGAGGTGGTTTTTTTCCCTGGTTTAAGGAGTGCTGCCATTTAGGAAGGTGACCCCACTGACATCTTGTACTACAAGCTCCTCTGTGAAATGAAGTCTTCACAGGTAAACACAGGAGCTTCAGCTCAGAAAGAAGACATCACATGGGAAGCACTGGATTAAGTGAGGGCAGAGGGGGAAGGATCTTTATTCAGTTTACTCACATAAACTATTAATCCCCCGAGTGAGTAAAAATCCAACAACTGATGGTAGTGCAATTCCTTTTTAGTATCATGATAGTGACACTTCAGTCTATCTACTGCCATTATTTATGTACAGCAATGATATAACATGCCAATCACTGTGGTTATATATACTGAGCTGCTGCTTCAAGGACAACTAAAATAGTTTTATATTTAACAAGCAACAGAGGAAAAGAGACAATATGATAATCTTTTTGCTGAAACACCACAAAATCTCATTGTTTCAGATCTTAAAAAAAAAGAGTACTAAGATTTGACTGGATTAATGGCTTTGTCTGTTTAAAACTGAGAGCATTTTAAAAACAAATTATTCTCACACACTGCTTCTATAACAGATATGCTTCCAAGACTCCATCACTGCTCATTTCAAGTGTGTTTTTCCTTCTAATCTTTGTCTGGTATGCTACACCACCAACCTGGAATAGGTATATATATTATAAATGCATAATGTAATCGCATTTTAAATTTGAAACACCTGACAAAGTCAAAACAAGCCATTTAGAAAATATAAACAACTCTAATGATCTTTGAAATGTCAAAAGATTTCCAATATGCTTTTTCTTCTACTACCTTCCTTGGCAACTAATGTAAAAAGTACCACTAACTCTTGTAATAACAGTAGCTTCCTGTTTCAGCACGTCTTCAATTTTGCAGAGGAAGTTAAACACAAAAAGAACCAGAACTATAACTGCATTCCAGTAGAAGTTTACTGTAACTATACGATGTTTTCAAAAGTTGTGCCAAGTAAATATTTATTATAGTTCCTATATATGTTGTATTTTTTGTTAAAGAATGAAAAGAACATTTCTTCTTAGGTACTTAACTCAGAAAAAACATAAAACTTCACATATCATAAAAGTTATAAAGAGTGACCGAGCTTGGGCCTGATTCTGCTTTCCATGAAGACTTCCAAAGCTTCACAGGGATACTTAGTCCTATGTTACTAAAAGTAACTCTTTTCTCACTTTGAGAGAAGTTTTGTAGCTTCTATAAAATAAACCCAAAACTAAAAACACAACCACTGAATGTAACTTACATGTATGACAGAAACAAAAAACTGAAGAGAAGTTGGAAAAAACCCTCCATTACCTTTTCTAGCAGTTCTTTCACTACTTCATTTGTCAGTGTTTCATATGTTAAAGGACATTCCTCAATCACCAGCCTGGGGTGTCTTTGTCCTCTGGGTGCTGTGTGCTTCTGGCTAGAACACAGAAAGAAAGCAGTCTTTGTCAGGAGTTTGCTGCCAACTCGAGCAAATGCTTGCATATAGAATTCTTTTCTTTTGGAATACTTATGAATGAAATCTTGACAATGGTTCTTCATACTTTTTGGAACTCAGTGGGGTTTGGTGTTTTGTTCTGTTTCTCACATAAAGTGGCAGGTACTATGTGTTTCAATGCCAGGATAAGAATATTAATATTTAACAGGAATTTCATTTGAAGACCATGCAGAGAGATATTTTGGAAATTGAGCTTTACTCACAAACAACTCTGCCTTTTTAATAAATAAATGCAAAAATCTCCAACAATGCAAAACACACAAATCTGAACTATAGATTTAGTAAGCACAAATCAGGTTCAGTTCTGTAGAAAACACACCATGAATAGAAATGATCCTTTTACACTGTTGACATCCTGCTGCTTAGTTTTCTAACTAAAGCAGAGCTGCAGCTGTTAAATGAAACAGTATAGGCAAATACTAGGAATACAATATAAAAACACTTACTGAGAGTTAAATAATGCTCACATCTCTCATATTTAAGCTGACAAAAAAGAACTTCCATTTAAAGTTACAGAATAGTACTCCTGTTTCATCTCAAGCCAGCTGTGTTATTAGTCAGCCAATATTTAGTGTATGCCAATAATATAATGGGATTTTATTTGATGCTTCCTTTGTATAATCATTTAGAAAAGAACATCAATTAGATACATTCAAATATAAAAGTTTACTTTCCAAACAGTACTTGGAGAAGGTGTATTTGCCTACAGCAAAACCAGCCTTGGTACATATGGCAGCTGGGAAGGAAACTGGAATCTACACTGGTTTCACACGTAGGCTACAGAGTCTCATCCTTCACCCATTCAAGGGCCTAAAGGTTCCAACACCAATTTCCAAAGGATCTACAAGGATAAGACAAATTGTGGGAGCTATGTGCTGGCAGTGTCAGCTCTTGGAAGCCTCAGCTCCAGGGCAAGCATTTTGCTTTCTTACTCAAACTTTGCCCACAGGAACAGCATTTGCCTTGTTTGCAGATGAATTTATAAAGGTTAAGTTGTATGAGCAGCATATATGTATGCTGGACAATGCTTGTTTTAAAAAAAGGGGTTGAGAATTTCTCTCAAATGAATGTTTTAGGAAAGCATTAATGAAGTGGCAGCGAGGCAGCTTCCAATTCACACCCTCCCAATCCTCAAATAAGGGCAAGAATCTTTGTGCACCACAGAAGGACTCAGGAGAGAAGGGGAAGGTTGGCAGCTTTTGATGCCCTAAGGAATCCACTTTTCTAGTTATTCAAAATAAGAACAAGAGGTTATCTTCTTTGCATTCAAAGGAACATGGTAACATTGCTTTGTATGTGTTCTTTAGGATCAGAAAGTGATTACAACGCAATAAAAACAGAAGTAATAAACAAGATCATGGATCTGGAACATAAACAAGCTCTTGCCTCTCCCTCAGTGTCAAAACTAAGCTTTTGTATGACCTCTGATCCAGAACGATGCTTTCCTTCTTAATAAGGAAAAACCCCAAACTGTCCCTGATAAACTAATTCACAAACTATGTCATTTTTCCCTGGGAAAGGACACAGGTTTCGAAAACCAAGAAAAGGCAAGCATGAGATAGTTTAAAGTAGCTTATTACTCTCCTAGTATTTTGGTTAATCTTTTATTTGCTGCAAGTTCTAAAGCAAATGATATTACACTTTGGATTTTTGTTAGGATATTTACTAAGGCAAAGGAAACATTAGCCTATTGTGTGCTTAGCATTAATTAAAAACATTACTGACTGGCTAATCTGAGGTGCTCATTTCAAATGCATAAGTTATGAGTACTGAGCAGTCCATTTACAAGTGGCTTCAGTAAAGATCAGTGTATTCAAGTTATTTCAGTGTTACCTTAGTTTTAACCGTGAGAGTACCACTCGATACATGTGACTTGCAGGGAAATTCCTTCTCCGTCCAATTGGCAGCATAATGGGATGAACAGCTCCCACAACATAGCCTTTGCTGTAGTATTCTTCCACCTGAGATGCTATATCCAACACAGAACTGATCTTGATAACTTCTGGGTTTGAGGAAGCTAAAAAGCATTGAAAGCAGAAGAGAAGCACATGATATTGTGTATGTGTATAAACATTTTCAGTGAGTTCCTTTTATGTAAACCACACAAAACCTATCCCCAGGCATTTAGTAAAAAACTACAGTTCTATTTATACAAGAAAAGGCAGATTCACGGATGATTCAACACTATTCAACTACTTCAAGTACCTATTTTTACAACTTAATATGATCTATTTTTAACATACTTGGCAACATTTTCTGTTTGATCAAGGTCTGCCAAGCTGATTTAAAAACTGTGTTAACATCTAAACACATAATAGAGCTGAACATAACAAAGCAACTATTTTGTCTGGCCAAAGCCTTAAGCATACTGATGCAGTATCCCTCAACTCTAGTTTTGAGGTAAATTTCCACGTAACAGATTTAAGTCTATGACAACTGATTTGTTTCCATTATTTCTTTTCCCCTTAGAGGTGATCTGTGGAGTATCAGCTGACATTTTGACAGTCCCTGTTCCTTTTTTCAACAGACTTACACATCACCTAAGGAACTTTGTGCTGCCACTGATTTCTAAGGAGGATCCCTCTCAGCATGTGAAGGCATTTTGCATCAATAGGCAGCACCTAGATAATACATTATTGTTAGGGAGAACTACAGAGATAAAGGGAAAACTTCTTGGAGAACCTTTTTTGAATGGTCCACAGCTTTTGCAGAGAGCAAAGGGAGATTCCACACTGGTAACAGATGACATATTCTGCTACAGTCAGTCTGATGGGTCAGTAATTCCTGTTTCTCTCAAGTACAGCTGGAACTCTGGATGCTCTCAGAAAGCAGGAAATCAATACTCATACACAAACAGCAGCAGAAGAGTAATTATGCCAGCACAGATTTGCCAAAGCTTTCATCCTTTGCACTTAGGAGCCCTGATAACAAAACAGCCTAGCTGGGAATCTGCTGGTCCATTGGTGATCCCTGCTCCAAGCAGCCTATTTGTCTGGATTCTGATGGGTCCCTCTTGCAGAACTTTCTATGCATTTAAGACCAGTGCCCATCTGCCTTAAAGGGTGCCCCAATCAAAACTAAGTGACCTTGCAACACTTCTTCCAAGATACAAACAACTTTAATGTGCTGTCCTGAACATTCCCTTTCAAATCATACAACTGAAAACAATTAAGTACACTAACTGTCCTTTGTTTCTGTAATTTAAAAAAATATATAAACCAAATGCAATTACATAAATCTCTCATCACTTTATTGAGATAATTTCTTGTTCCTACCTTCTCTTGCCTATCTGCATTATGGTACAGGTCAGCAATAGCAAGGAATTTAAGGACCTAAGACACAGGAAGTCACTATGTTTGTATATCCTATTGTTTTAAACTATCATAAACCAAAGATATGATTCCTTAGTTTGCATGAATATTTTATTCCAATAAACTGAATTAGAACTCTGCTGATTCACAACTGGTGTTCTGTAAAGCCTCTCTACACTGCTTTCCCACTATAAAATGAGGATAATATTGACATACATAACTTATGGAGGACTTTAAAAAAAGACCACCAAAAACTCATAAACTGTCAGAAACGAGTATTTCAACACTCAAATGCTTTTTAATACCTATTTCTACTAAAGGGACAAAGGAATGGTGGCCTACTTTGCTTGTCACTATAAGAATCTTAACAGAAAATACATCAAGAAGAACCAGAATAATTTATACCATGGGAAACACATACTTCCAAAAATTATCACCACATATATATTGATGGTTTATTGCTGATAACCAGTAAATTCAACATATTAAACGAAACTGTCAGTCATTCTCAGTCATAAGGACAGGGCTGTTGCACTTTTTCTTTAAGCAGACAGTGTATCACAGCTCCCCTGTAGTAAACAGGTGATATTTTGTCATTAGCAATACCTTCATCCCATGATTCCACTCATTGTAAAACTAGGAGACATATGCATTGAGAAATAACTGCTCCACAGCCCACAGGCCAAAAAAAGCAGGAATGATGCAATATGATCATCACCTCCCTGATTTTATAAATGTCTTAAACCATTTTTCATAAAAAAAAAAAATTCCTTCCCGGTGTGCTTTCAACAGGTAGCCAAACTACTGTAGCAATAACAACTCCAGGTAACTTTCTATCTGCATAGTAAGCCCCAGATGCAGGATCCTGAAGAGGATGACAAAACAGCTATTTCATACATATTCATACTGGTATTCAGAGTGACAAGAACATGACAGCATGTCATCTTAGTAGGCTGCGTCACTATTTCTTCTTTTCCCTAATAGAAGGGTAGTGGATAACGCATAAGCATTCTGCTTAGTAGAAATATATAAACTATCCCTACTTTCTGGTTAAACTGACTTCAAAAAATAGCAGCTGTTTGTGTGATTAAGATATTCCTCATGATTGAGACCTTGGAATTTACAGCCACTGACCAGCATTTAAAATTACACTTCAGAGTTCACTGCTCCCTTTTCTTTGTACTATTCTGCTCTAACAAAATACAAGATTGGCTGTAATTTTCCTGTTTGGGATTCCCCTGATAGGCATCATCCTCCATGGAACTCAAAGCTAATTTTTACAGTAGGGATGGGAGCATTTTGGGGACCAGGAAGGGAGAAGCCAAGGTTCAGTGCACAGCTAATAACTAGTTAAGATGCACAGGGACTCCAGCCAGCAAATTCAGACTACAGCATGGTTGACCTAATCTGCATCATGGCCTGGGAGAGACCAGGAACGGCTCAAAGTTTCCCCAGCAAGCTCATTTCGACTTCACATTGCATATACCTGATAAAGCACATAATAAGGCATATTGAATTGAAGTAACACATTTATGCTTGCTATACTTTTATCTTGATGCAGGATATGGTTTACTGTAAGATCTTAAAATATTAATAACTGCAGATTTTTCTGTTTTACTTGGTGCAAGATCCAGTGGCAAGAAATCACTTGGGTACACAGAAATCTCCTGTGCAGGGGAAGACTTTGCTCCGGAAGCAGGCAAAGCAGAATGAGTGCCATAAATACACAACTTGACAGCAGGGCAAAAACTTTGGTCTGAAGTGATAAAGGGCTCTCAGTTTCATTTAGCCAAAGGATATTCCAACAGCAACAAGTACCTGAGCAAGCTAACTGAAGTAGAAGGAAAAAAGAAAAAAGCTCAATATATTGTCCACAGTACTGGAGCCATCCCTCATTTCAGAAACACTCAGAATTGAAAAACGCCTCCAAGATACTATATATACACACCATGGGTTTTTTCTGTATTCATCTTTAATAAATATTCATCTCTAAAAAATAGAGTCTTCAAAAAATGTATCTTAAGGTTATAAAACACATATACACATATAGCTAGAATCATTCAACAGAAAGATACCTGTGTCTACAAATCCCCTTTCTCCAGTGAGAAACCTAAAAAAGAGCAAGGCAATTACCTGAAACTGATCTCAGTTTTTTAACATCCATAATTTCACTGAAGCAAAGCAATTCGGATTATCAGACAAAACAACAGAAAAGAAATCTTTACTGCTGCACTGCTAGTTTATTAAAAGAGAGATACACCTTTAATTGCACTTGTTTGATAGTCTTTTACTTAAAAAGTCCAATCATCTTTACAACAAGCTATTTATACAACACTACTAGAAATTGTAACTCAAAAACACAGCAAAACTAACTGGAACAGAGGCTATTTAAGAACACCAAACGCTCTTCAGTTTCCAAAAAAATTTTCCTTTCTGTATCAGTAGATTAGTAGGTAATCCATGTGTGCATTAGGCAGCCTAGCTTTACTTCCAACATCCTACCACTATTTACTCAACAGTTTTGTTTCTTCAAAAGGAAAAAGCCAATGAGAAACTTTTTGTGCAAATAAACAGAACATCATTAGATTTCCAGTACTATAACCTAGCAGAATATATCTTATATTAGCATCTTGCAGTTTTTAAACTAAAAGACTTCTGTATTTTAAAAAAAGATATTACAAGAGTTAAAACTAATCAGAAGCCAAGTTTTGTTTATGAAAAAGTTCCTGTAATTAGAGTAAGACCTGCGTTTACACTGCTCCTCTTTATCCAAGCCTTCTAGTAACAGCATTTACTTCAAATCCCTGTTATTAAGCATTTCCAGTAGATTGGCTTGTTACAAAATGCAAGTTACTATGAAGTGACTGTAAAACTGAGCTGTCTGTTGTCTGAGGGCAGCCATCTGGGCTTGTTTATGTTTTCAACTTTGTGGAACAGGGAGTTGCTCTGTTAGAGATGGGACACCCTCGGGAAGGAAGTATCCCACAGAGCACTGTCTGCCTCTAGCTATGCATACAGATTTTGTTTCATTTCAGTCACAATTTCAAAAGACTATTCAACAACTACAAGTAAAGCATTTGGAAAAAAAAAGTGAGACAAAACTCAGACTCTTACAGAAACATCTACCAAGAGACTGCGGTGGGCTAAGAGGGGAAGTTACTCTTGATATACAACTAAGGAACAGATTTACTTCTGCATAAAGTAACAAGGACAAAGACAGCCTGTTTTCGGAAGTTGAGTGGATTTAAAAAATTGTTATTCAATTAAGGCTCAGGCACAGTGTATTTTCTGAACCGTCACACTGAATTCAGACAACCATTATTCAAAGCGAGTACGGATGGCAGTATCTGACTCACAGGAAACTAGGAAAAATCTCTGAAGAGTTTTAGCCAGCTTCCTTAAAGAGGACAGTCGTATAATTTGGAGTGTTTGGTTGTTAAAAATACTTCAGCAGTTTCCATTGTAATTTTATACAAGTAAGAACCTTCGTCATGATTTGTGTTTCAAAATAAAAGTCTTAACGTTTTGGCTGGCTTTGCTAAAAGTGCCTAAGATTTACTGTAAGTCAAACAAGACAAAACTAAGTTAAACCCCATTCCTTCGTATTTCAAAACGGTAAAGATACAGCATAAAAAAAATACCTTCTAGAGTAAAATCCAGCAATACATATTCATAAGCAGAATCCGTCTTTGTTTCAACTTGTGGTCTCTTCAGTGTAGAAAAGATTTTTCCAGGGCTGCTATCATCTGGGTCTTCCAGCTTTCTCAGTCCGCACCCCATGGCAAGATCTGCAAATGATTAAGTCGTAGGAAAAGGTGGGGGGAGCAGCAAGATGTGTCGCTCTTACTACAGGAAAAAAAAAAAAGGAACCAAATAATTCCCCTCGATTTTTTTTTCTATTAGCTGTAAATCCAAACAGAGAAAAAGTCCAGTTCCCAGACCAAAGAGCAAAGGTACTTTCCATTCATTTTTAATATAGAAGCAGTAAGCTCGTGGTGATTTCAAGCTACAAACTTGCTTAAGAGTAGGCTGGATTTCGCAGCAACATTAGAGCTGCTCCAAACTAGCAGAGATTTTCCATGCCACGTCAATTTACAGCCAGCCCCTATCAGTGCTCTCTTGCAGAGGACACCAATAGTGCTTTGTTTGTCCTTCTAGACTGACCGGGTGAGGGGGGGCAAGGGGGGAAGAAGAACTGAAAAAGAAAGTTAGAGAGAAACTTGACTGTCATTACTTACCTCCAGAAGTTCCCCACTGCAGTACAAAGTCAGACAGGAAAAAAGCAAGTTAGTCAGAATGAAAGAATGAGAAAAGAGCCTCAGCATGGTTGGAGATGAAAATCACTTCCAGAAAGGAAGTCAGCTTCAAGAGGAAATTGCTTCTGGCATCTCAAAGGGTAGAAAGGCAAACGAAAAGCTGTTTAGTCCTTATTTTAGATTTCAGAGTTGGCTCCTATTTCCTTTCTACAGGGACTTTCTTCCAGAGGAAAAAAAAAAAAACAACCAAACAAAAAACAACCCATGAACACAGTGTAACAGTGTAAAAAATATGTAGTAATTCCTTGTCCAGAAAAATCGATAAGAATCTTCATCATAAAAATTAACTCATGTAACTGGTTTTGCAAAACACCAAAAAAAAAATTACACTGAAATACTCATTTTATATGGGAAAGACTTCTTCAACACTATATATGAATAAAGTTACAAAACTTTGTTTCCCACTGCTCCTGGATATTAAACAAACAGAATCCTTCTCTCCTCTGTTACACTCACCTTAGTTGATACAACCACAGATTTTCAATACTGCTTTCTATGTAAACTTTTCTTTAGGGCCTAAAAATGCAGGATCATTTTAAGGGCTCTCAGTACTCTTCTATTAACTATTGCAAATCACTTGTAACTGTATTACACCTGATGCAGAGCACAAAAATGCATGTGGGGAAAAAAAGGAACACAGAGTTATTTTCTATGGCCCCGCTGCTCCCAGGATGAACTGTTAAAAATCTGCCTCTTTATTTTTAGACTGCACCTAAAGAAATTAAGAGTCAACTAGAGAAAATCAACGATTCGTAACACCATTGTAGATTAAATGAACTGCACATTTAAATTCAAAAGGCTTTTCTGCTTTTTTAATTGAAAAATATATACCTTATTAAAAATGCTAATATTTTCTATAAAAAATAACTCCAAGTTAGGCATTAATTATTTGTGGGTTTCTGTTCTACTGCAAGCAAAGTGATCTAACTTCATATTTAAGTAACTTAGCAGGAATAATAACTCTTGAGACCACAACCTTTTGAAACACACATTATAGATTAAAGTCACTTAATTCTGAAAAAAAATTAAAATCACTTAATGCAGAGCCTAGAACTGAAGCTGTAATTAAAACAAGCTCCCAGGTGCTAAAACAGAAAGGAAATGCTCAAGTGCTGTATTCTCAATTAAAACTTAGGAAAACATATCAAATATGCAGAATTCTTCATCTTCCTGTTAGTCTTCTCACACAGAAATTGCTCCCAAACACTATCTTGTTTTCAGTAAAGGTTATCCCTGAACTGCTGCCATTGCAGCCATACATGTTAACTGTCCACTCAACTTTGAGAATCCTGCTGCTTCATTCTACACACCCCTTAGGATTCATTGTAACTGCTTGTATGAAGCCATGGCATGAATAAGATAGCTGCAAGCAAAACAACTTTTTGCAGCCCTTGTCCAGTTGTCAGCAGGCTGCTTTTTCATTTTTATTTAACTTAAAACAGCTACATTTTTAGTGAGGCCATTTTGAACACGTATTGTGAACTCTTCATGCCAAGGATTACACAATATTTCAACCCTCTCAGCAAGACAGGATTTTCCATAGTATAAACAAACTCTTACAACACCATGAAGAACCAGAGTTACAGATGAAAGCAATGGTCCATATTTTGTGCAATCCTAGAAGTATAAGTAGTTATAAGCTTCTAAGTTGGAAGTCAGTCAACAGCTGTCATTGCAGACTTGACTCAAGTCTCTAATGAAAGCAAAGGTTGCATAGAACAAAACAAAGAAAACAAAACAGAATCATCAGGAATGAGCAGCATCCTTCACAGAAGTTCAAAACTGCACAACTGCATCAAAACACTTGAATGACTCAGGAGAGACACAGGATCACAAGATTCTTAAGATTCAAGAGCTGCTTAAAGAGCTGCAATTTCCTGTTGCAAAGTGGATACAAACTACAAAACAATCTCCTTCCAGTGACCCAAAATGCAAAGGCTGTGGGAACGGGTATCAGAGAAGAGGGATCCCTTTTTGATGAAATCTCTCTTGGTGGAATTGTAAAGACAACCCTTCTTGAGGTTTGGAATGTCTGTGACAAACCCATCTGAACACAAAGCCTATTTACAGTAATAAAACTATTTACTTCTCCAAAACCCAATATGATCTGCATAAGCCATTTAATAATGCAGTTTAAATGTTTCCTCCCCCATTACCTTAGGAGATCAAGAATAGCAGATGGTACTTGATCATCAGAGTTCCCTCTTGGTTGAAATAATGAAATGTAAGGAAAATTATGAAAGCAATGCAGGTACACATAAGATGCTCCTTGTCTGTATGAACAAAATCTAAACCAAAACTCAAGGAAGATCCTAAATTACTGAATCTGCAGGTCAGTCAGCTATACCAGCATCCACACCAAACGTTATCTTAGAGACAACCCTGGCCCTTTCTGGTTAGGACACTGGCTAGTGAATTAAAAACAACAGGAATCCTATTGCTTTAATGCTGCATTAACTTCAAAAATAAGCAAATGCAGCAGTATTGTAATTTTACAATTCAAAATATAAATCACAGCCTTCAGGAGAGGGCTATAGAATTTAAGGTGTATCACAACCAGGACACAACTCCTGCTCAATCCCATGATTTAGAACTGGATGAAGATTCCAAAGGGAGAACATCTCCCATCTTCCAGCCTGTTAGGCCACCAATGGCACAAAACCATTAGTCTGGGCAGCTTGTATCAGTGAATTTATTGCAGGCAAGCTCATCAGTGAAAAATTTTGAGTGAATGTACTACCAGTAAAGATCCATTTCTATTTTCAAGGTTGATGTAGTGAGCAGCAGAAATGCAAACACCTTAAACCTCTATCAATTACCTAAAGTATTATTATAATGACTAATAAATATTTCACTAGGACCAAAACTGACTCAATGAAAAGTAGAAGGGATAACTCCCTCTGACACAGTCAAAATGCAAAATATTTGGACCACGCACTTTTGCTATTTGGACTGGAATGTTTGTACGCTTATAAAGGATATATTGAAAAAAATTAAAGAAATCAGTATTATTATTGGCTATAGATCAGTCATCACTGACAAAATGTAAACAGAGGACACAGACACTAATAAGATACCAGACAGCAAATTCCAAACACAAGGTAGTCAGATTTCTTCAGAACCAGAGGGTAGTTGAACAGCTAGTTTGAGGACTCAAAAATAAAACATTTTAACCCCCCTAAATATTAAAAACCTCAAATTGCAACATTTTTGAACTTCGGTTCCTCTTTGAATGTTTTTTCAGGCTTACTTCCTTTGTTTTATGATTTAAAGCAAATGTAAAGTTTTTGCCTGAAAAAGGATAATGACAGAAAAAGCAAAAAGCTTCTACCAGAATTCTGCAACTCAGTTGTCAAATGTTTTTCACACCCCCATTCCCAAGAGCAATTACTTTAACTAAAACACTAATATTTCTTTTTTTTTCCTAGAATGACTCCATTTAAAGATACTAATAAAGTAGCAGGGTTCCATTCTGAAGGCTCTGAGGTTTGGAAATTTGCTTTTTTTTCTTCAGCCCACATTTTTTCCTTTGAAGGAAGAGTTTTGTGAATTTGACAGGAACAGTCTTGTTAAACATGTTAACTTGAGCAGAAAAGCCAGCTTTTTTCAGCCATAAGTTTTAACTTAAATGTTCTAAAAATAATGAACAGAAACAACAACAATAATTTGCTTTTGTAGTCATTAAAACATAGTTTAATGATCAAAGTTTAATTCCATTTTGCATGTTTTTCTAAACCCATATTAAAACTCTGATACGACAATAAACAAGAGTTACAATCCAAACAGTAAATATAGACCAGTTGGAATTAAACTTGGAGCTACCAACTCCGAACTTTACTAGAAATCCAAAACTACAGAAGCTTGTTTATTATTGCTGTATTACAAGCAGTTTCAATAGAAAGGGTTTTTAATTTCTAAAATTGTTGTCAGCTCTCTAAAATGAGATCTGCAAATTTATTAAACTTTTCTCTCTGTGCATCCACAGTGTCTCACTTCTCAAGGCAGTAGCAAGTGTATCATCTGCATCTCCAATACAGTATCAAACACTACAGCCATATGTTAGTCACCAACTAAACCCATGGATTCTAGAAGGAAACTGGATGGCCTAGATCTGGATTTTCTGTGTAACAGCAGGACTGCACACATGGCAAACTGTATTCTGGATCCTTAAAAGAAGGATTTAAGCTGAATATTTTTTTAATTCAGTAAGAAACTTAGGATATTTTTATAGTAGGTGAATGGAACCTACTGTAGTACTTCAACATTACAAAGGCACAAACCTATTTTACAACAACAAAAAGTATTTTGCAGCCATACAACTTTTCACATTTTGTAACTATGTTAAACAGAGAAAAACATTTCAAGAGAGCCATGTGTTCTGCTAGTTTCTGCTCAGTTACTACTGGAATGCAGTTTACTCAATGACTTATTAGCTATTTTGGAAAATCTGTTTCAGAATATAAAGAACTGCCAATTTAAAATGAAAACCGGAAACAGTTTTTCAGGGATAATAAATGGACTTCTGATGCATAAGATCTGAAGTAGCAGGAACTAAAAATGCTAGTGAACTAGAGAATTCTACATTTAAAAAAAAAAAAAAAAGCCAACCAGATATATAAAAATACACGAGAGACAACTTCAGTAACTTTGTGCCTGTCCAAGGTTTTTATCCAGTGTTAATCAAATAGAGAATGCTAGAACTAACCTTCTGCAATGGAAATGTAACATAAAAAGCATAAAAGCATAAAAGTTGCTAGAAATACTGTAACAGCTAGCTCAGTAGACAATGGAAGATATCAACCAGTTCTCCTAAATTCTAAGGGGTGGAAGCCAGAAAATTCACTTAGTTTGCTAATACGGGAATGTGACAGGCAATGCATAAAGGTAATTTGCTATCAGTTACTGCATGCCCTCAGGGCACACGGAGATACGTTCCCTCCTAGCATGAGTGTGGAGCCTCACAATTATCAAGGATTCTGCAGAAGGCCAAAGAGAACGTGACCCTTTCTCCAACCCCCAAAATCCTCATCTGAAGCTCTGCAGTTAACTAAATTACTTCTGTTTAACAGCATAGGAATCTCCAGGTTCTGGAAAGCTGAACTAGCAGACTAGGACCATGCAGTGTAAAGGAACAAGAAGTCATGAATGCCAGAACATCAAAATACCACAACTGTAGGCACTGAGGACATGTAGCTCTTCCTCAGCACATATTTAATTCAATTACATGGATTCAAAAAGGTGAGTCAGATGCATCTCCACGGTGCCTACAGAGATTCAGCTCCTGAAAGGCTGATTCAGTCACTGCTGTCTGATGTCATGCCATCGCTCTTGGCAAGCATTCTGAAGAAAGATGAGCTACAACATAAATGAAAAGGTCTCAGTATTTCAACAGTGACTGCCAGTTCCTGGAGGAAAACCAATATTCAGAGCTACTCAGTTTCTTCTCGGTCTCTCAAATCAAAACAAAGCTTTGTTAAGACCTGAAGATACAATCCTAACTAACAGTACCTCCAGACTGATGCTACACACCCCACAGGGGAACACTGCAGGGATAGTGCCTGACACTGAATATCCTTACAAACAATCAAGTTCACATGCAAGTAAAAATAAAGTGAGTGATCTCTAAAGCAAAGGCCATGGGTTCAACTCATTATCAACAATCTAACATCTGCACCAATTAAGAGAAAATAAACTACATTTTGTGAGTGTCTGGAATAGAGCCACAAGTTGATGGCATGCGACTGCACAGTATTTGTACACTCGCTAACAATTAGTTCAACAGACTTCCCTCTAAGCACTCTTCTTTTAGGTTAGTACTCACTGTAAAATTTACTACTTGAATCTCTGAAGCATTATTAAAAACAGGCAAGTCACATTTGGTAAACAAAGTGCAAATTCCAAAAATAAGGCCTTGGGACTAATCTCCAGAATCCTGGGTCAAATGTGTGTGTTTCCTACACAAAAAGTAAGGCTCTACCAGAACACAATCTTTCTTTGGTACCTTCAGAGATAAAACTTCATTTAAAAATATTTACTATGTACAAATTCTTCCATGGAAATGAATCATGGCTTTGATGAGCCAAGATTTTTGTGATATATTTGGATTGATGAGTTCTAAAATGTGAAAATTAAACAGAACTGGACAGACGTTTTTAGTGGTACAGTCTTGCTCAGAAACATGAGAACCTAAAACAAATTAATACCTCCCCTCAAAAAACAGGCTGAGCTCTACGTGTCTCCAAAAAACCGTGTACTTTTGATACCTAATAGTAAAACAATCCACTGCAGCTGCTACAGCAATAGTTAAAAAGAGAAACTATTAAAATTAGATTTGTGTAGATTTTTCTACCTAGCAGAAACTTGCAAACAAGACCTAGTACATGGCATCTCCTTTCCTAACAACTTCAAAACAGCATGAAACCAGAACTGGACTCTAACTCTCTTCTTGGACAACACTACTGAACACCAGAATAACCTTTAAAGTGATTCACATATCATACATGGATTATTCACTGACTACAACGTCCATTTGGCAAGATCTCTTGCTGATTAAAAGGAAAAAAGTACCAACAAAACAAATCCACACAAAAGAAAACCCCCAAATTACCACGAAACAGATAAAACTGAACAGCTCAAGGGTATTTTACATACAAAAAAATGAAGACTTCAGTGCTACAGAAGCAATAAGCCATACTTTGCACTCCTGTAAATACAGAGACTGTATTTTCAACCTTTGGAGAATCTGACTTTTGTAATGAGTAAAAGAAACCCTAGGAGGTGAGGGGAGAAACAAAAACCAAACAGAGAAACAATCCACCACTACCAAAAACCAAAATTATTTTCCTGAAATCAAGGAAAAAATAGTATTTAATCTCAATTCGTGATATTGCCAGGGAGTTCCTTATTTACATACAGACAACAAAAAATGCCAAAGAAGCAAAGAGAAATTTTCAATGTTTTTTCAAAAATTCAAGTGGTCAATTCTTGCCTTTTTCTATAGCTAAAACCAAATTTTTAAAAATTATGGTAATAAAACCAAATGCATATGCAAGAAAAATATTAGGATGAGAACAAATCATTATTAAACTAGGGGTCCAACTTTTATTTTAAAAAGTTATTACTGCAAGCACTAAAATGACACACAGGTAAAACACCTTATAAAAGTAGAAAATACTGATAGCAAGAAAAATTAAGCTAGACAAATTGTTTTGGAATGGAAATAAAATTCACATAGCTTTAAATAATCAGATTTGATCCACCGTATGAAAGTGCCGTATGTGGTAAAATGGGTTCAGCCGTGTAATTAACATATCTTTAAAGTTCATGTAACCCAGAAATTAAAGGTGACATTATCTTGTTAGTACAAGCATGCTGGCTTTCAGTCTGGGTTAGTAACTGGAATACATACAGCAGCCTGAGTTTCAGAAATCATCCTTTTGTCCTGAAACAGTGTTTCTATTAAGACAGGAAGTGCAGGGATAAAATTATTATTTCACTCGGTTTTACCTGACCAAACTACAAAATTTCATGTTATTACTTGACAAAAAGTAGTGGTATTTTAACTGGGGAACCTGCAGGGAAATGTCAGAAGTTAGGAAGAACATAGCCTTCCTGTGATAGGTATTTTAGCAAAATACATGGCTAAAAAACCCAGTGTTTTACAGCATCTGTAGAAGGTAGTGTAAAATTTTATCTTCTATTCTGTAATCTTTTCTAAGATGAAACTGATGACTTCATGTACACTGAGGTTTCAGACTCACAGACGAATGATGCAGAACATTTCTTCTCACAGAATGCGACCTCAATTCCTAAAGAGAGGGAAAAATGCTGTGTTGTTTCTTCCATTCCAAAGTGTTTCCCATTTACTGCATTAATAATGCTTCAATGAATAGTTACAGTCCACTATTGCATCAGCTGGACAGACTTGGTTCAAAAAGGAAAACCAGTTTTTCATTATGCACCTAGGTCATGAAGCCCACAGTGGCAGGAAATACCTTCCTTTATTTACAAGCACAGAATCTTAGAATGAATTCAGAATTCTTTCACAAAAAAAACCCCAAACCAAACAAAAAACCAACCAGTTTTGTTTATTGATCATACAGTCTTATTATGTATATCCTCTTCATAATTGGATGGGAAAAATTATTTTTACAAAGTGTATAGTGAAAAACTATGTAACCAATTCTATTTTTTTTCCTTTAGCATTCTCTGTAATGTAGATTAGAGCAATGCTTTACTATGGATACCTATAATAATGTTTACATTAAGTTTTTGGTAGCTGACACAAAATCTGAGCTAAAGAACTGACAGCTGTTTTATTTGTAAACTGAGAAGCAACGGACTGTGCTTACAGAATTTGTCAGTGGATGCCACCAGCTGCTGACAAAAGCATGGCAAGATGCAGATAACACAGCTACCATTTTAAATTCTGGCACAAGCAGATTTTAGAGTACTTGTACTATTCTCTTTTTTCTTTCAAAGTGAATATTCTCTTACAGTCCCCATATCTCAGCTGCTCTATATCCCACATGTGCACTGTCCATCTCTTTTACTCTTTACTTAACTATGTCATATGACAGACTCAAACTGTCCTTTTTTCTAACCTTATTTCTTATCCCAGGCCTTTTTAGCACTAATTTCTTTTTTGTTTTGTTAAATTTAACTTTTTACCCTCTCTTCTGGCTCTGACAGTTTCCTAATACAACCAGCTGCAGTTTATACATCTCCATCAGGATATCCAACCCCCTATAATCTCAAGGTATCAGTCTCTTTCCATCATCTACTAACTCCTCCATCATGTTGTGCATTGCTTTTCAAAATTTCCAAGGTTCCATGCTCTGCAGTTTTTATATTAACTTTACAGGATTTCAATCCCAATGTACTTCTCTTTTTCTTTAGTTAGTTTAACTCCTATTAGTATGGGTAGGATCCAAACACATTGTCTGCTGAGAAAATTATGCTCAGTTTTACATTGGTAGGCTTCTAATATTTGTTTAAAAGCCACAGCTGGGGATAAATCACACAGGCACATATGCAGACAAGAAGTCACATCTTAACATACAGCAAGGCCCTGCAACAAATCACCGAGCTGTTTAAAGGTTATCAAGTAAGAAATTGACTCTAATTTTAAGATGTGCAAAACATGTATTCTTCCCTGAGCCTCCTTTCATCAAAATTCTAATTAAAAAAAAAAAAAGTAAGCAACAAAAAAGGCAGCATTTTCACAGTAAAAGCATGGTTAAGCATCTGCCAGAGTATAGCCCTATAAACACAAGCTAATGAAAATTGCACAAAATAGGGAGGCAAAGGGAAGAAGTTGTCAAAAGGTAATTAAAACAGTTTTCAGAAACAAAAAAATCATACATTGGAAGAACTGAAATTTTCATTCTTGTTGAAGGAAAACAATCCAAACCAATATAAAATTCAGGCAGTTGAACTAAAATGGAGTTTACATATACATTACCATCCCAGGAATGAATGACACTAATTATACAGAGTTTGTTTTATGAAGAGAGAATTATTAGCAAGTGTCAAACTGCAGGAAGTAAGTGATGCTGCAGACTGCACTAGATCTGAGCACATTTTATTATTCACTAATTCATAAATAGCAAGCAATGAAACAACTGACCCCAAATTCCACAACTGGCAGCTGCTAGCTGTTATGTTGATGATGGAAATCAGCCACACAGGAAGGACTAGACACAAAAGAAAAAAAAAATTAATCAGTGAAGACAGACTAGAGTGGTCCAAATGCTTTAACAGTGAATGCACCATAGGATCATCAAATAAAGAGAAAGCAAAAGGAAAAAAAACCCACTCAACTGAAGAGTAAATTAACAGAAAAAAAAAGGGAAGTTTCTAAACAGAACACAGAATGAAATCACATGAGAAAAAGCATGCACCTCATGTACCTTTCCATGTTAACATCAAACTAGCAAGTGGAGTTCAAAATAGCCACTTTAGAGGCAACAGATCTAGCTGCAGCTGGTGACAAGTCTCTTGGCAATCATATAACTAGAAATTTAGATTCACGTTTCTCAGCTAACATATCTATAAACAAAAGGCTTAGCCTCTTTCAATTTCACTTACCTATACAGAAAATATGCAGCAATACTTCTTGTTGTTTCAGATGGAATATCAGAAAATAACATGCAGCACAAGTATAAAATAACCAAACCTTTCCCCAAATGATTACACCAGAACTTATGAAAGACACAATTTACATAAATCTACTTGCACATGTATCTACACAAACATTTACAAACACAGGTAGGTTTATATGTATTATACACACTGAACATAAATCTTCTCTTATTACTCTTAACTGCAGAGAAAAACAGTGTGGTGTGTTCAGTTAAATTTACAGAACATACACAACCCAAAGGCTGTCATGCACCATTATGATTTGAACACAAACATCCATGAACTACAGCACAAATGACACTTTACTGTCTGGTACTGCTGATGCCACCCAAAACCACTGCTTGACACCAACTATGGGAAAAGCAGTAACTGTGATAGATGAGAACCATGCCAACCCCCAAAGGGGACACTGCAGCTCAAAAAGGTAGATAAGGAAAATAAAAATAAAAGCATGAAATAAAACAAACCCTACCCATCCTCTTCATGCATGTGCCTGAACCTTTTACACTTTGCTCACTCTCTGTAGACTGCAATTGTGTGCTCAGCTCCTCTGGGGTCCCCCTCATGTACACACAAAATATACAACAAACATTTACCAGGCCAGTGCCTCAGAACTTAAGATAACTACTTAACCAACCCAAAACTTAATTCACAGATATTTGTCCTGGGTCTGAAATCAAAGATCACCAATTTCAATCCTCTCTCAAGTTCCCATCATCACTATAGCCCAGGTAACTTTTACTACCAAGACAGTATTTAACATATACCCCTTGGAAGCATCCAAACGTTTATCTCCATATTAGAAGATGATATAGGATCTGAAACATCCAATAGAGATGAGAAATCTCACTTCCTAAAAAAAAAAAGTGTGACCTGGCAGCCTTTGAGAATGAATGTTAGCCTTATCCATCTGTATACATGTAAGTACATGAAGTCACTTCCACATGCTCATCAACAGAACATGCTATTAACTGCCAAAAGAATTAAGCTTAAAGTAAATGCATTCAACATAATTAGCAAATAAAAACACAAGGAGAGGATTGGTATTTTTGATTCAAACTTGATCTTAAACACCAAATTTGGATCTCAAAATAACTTACAGTTGGAAGTTGGAGAATGTTGTCTAATTTTCATTTAGCACTATTAAAAACTCTATACTAAAAATATCATTTTGTTGACATAACTCAGTAGTTACCATTGGTTCTACTGATGGTAGAACTGAGAGAATGATGTGCTGGGAGCTGCATTTCAAAGCTGTAAGAAGTCTGTAACTGTCAAAAACATCCAGATATCAGCTGTAGCATCCTACTATCACCACCTGACTCACAGTTCCTGGGATGAAGCCAGGAATCGCACTGGGAACACACAGTGCAGTAGAGGCAATTAGCAGATTACCTCCAAGGTACAGTCATTACTTCAGGCACCTGCTTTCTTATGTGGCCACTACTTGGCAGTTTTCAAGCAGCAGCTATATTTGTTGGGGTATTTTAAGAAGACCACAGCCACCAGGCAGTCGTCTCCTGCAGCTGGGGAGCAGGTGGTAATGCCACAGCCATTTGCCTAACACAGAGCAGCGTGCTGACAACATTTGGCTTTTTCAATCATTGATGAGAGCTCAGCCACACTGACAGACACAATACAAGCTGAACATGTTCATTACCTGGCAAACATATTCAAACTCCAAATGGATATATGAAAAGGGAATGTGAAAATTTAAAAGGGAGAGCCATATTTTAGAACTACAAATTATTAGTAAATGAAGCTACCTAAATAAATAAAACTTAAAATTCAAAGACTACTCAGCATCGAGCTGTAGCAAATGAAATTATCAGAATTTGGTAAGCTTTTGGAAGGGTTTAACTATGTGCAAATCTCCTCAAGACCTGAACAGAGCAGGGTTTAAATTCTAGGTAACAAGACTTCTGAGAAAAGAGGGAAGAACGAACAAGAAATACAGGGCACTTTATTCCAAAACAACACTTGGGTTACATCCCCCTCTGCTGGAAACGCCTAGTATATGTCATTACACAACAGTTTGGGAAAAGGCTAGAAAAGTAAAATAAATTAAAAATATGTGGAAAAGAGCACTTATAACATGGCTTTTATTCACTCATGTTTAGTCTTCCACTTGCAGCTAGGTAAGCAACTGCCACAGAAGAGTAAGTGCTGTAATATCAAGTATAATTACTGACAACTTTAGATCTCTGTCATCAGGCACATCGGTTTTGACATTATTTTATGCATGGTGTGAACAGCCTTATTAATTTAGACGAGAGTACCTAAAACCAAAAGAATTTTTGGAATTTGGGAATCAAAACATTCAACTTGCATCAGGTGGCATGGAATAATATTCAAATGGTCTTTCTAAATCAGAACTGCACAGGAATACACCCAGAAGTGACTGACTGGGACAGTTTTTCTTCTCCATGTTTCAAAATCTCACCTCTCCACAACAGAGGTGCTTTTCTAAGGCTGAAATAATGAATATAAGGGTCAAGACCCAGAGAAAGAAAGGAGGATTTGTAAACCACCGCTTAAAAGAAGTGAATGAGGTTCACCATTTTCTCTCAAAATGTTTCTCATTTGAGTTTACTTTGTAGCTCAGTCTTAAAATAACTAGTCATGTTTTGACTTCTTAGTTTCCCCAAATAGTTCCAAAATAACATTTGTCCCTCTACAACAGGGAGAAAGAAAAATCCGTAAGAAAAATCTCAGTTTGTCTCTACCATTTCCGATTTCGTTATTTATCATTTCATTAATAAAAGACTTTTTCATCCATTCCCTTCTTGTCTTACTGTAACTGCTTCAACTAAGAAGACAGCAATACTGCCATGTTTGCTATAACCATCTTGGTTTGATACTCACAGCTGCAGGCATGGCTATGTGACTCTGGACGTAGGGCTGGTGATGTAGTGTTTGAACTCCATGATCAGAATACAGCTGGTATAAGAAAAAAAAAAGACAAAAAATTAGCACAAAAGCTTGTTTCACAATGTTAAGTTTTTAAGCCTTTCATATTAATTTACAGTCCATAAAACATCAAATTGTGGGCTGTGTTTATCTGAACTACCGCCTTTCTTAAAAACACAATTTCAATACTTAAATCTGTGTTTTCCCCATTGATTAGTAAAGTTTAGAAAACTTAGTTATCTTAAACCAGTGTCACAAATCACTTTCCTTGACAGAAGTAGCAGCTTCTCTATTACAAAACCATTCCACTCAGCTCTAATGGGCACAGTGTTTAAATGTGTAGATTAGCACACTGAAAATGTAATTTCCAGCAGTATCAGACTTATAAAATATTTACATACAAGTAATAGAGACTGTTCTTGGAATTTTACACAGTTCTTCTGAAATTTGGCACACTGCTTCCTTTAGCACAAATGAATTGCCTACTTGTAAACCAAGAGCACATTATACCCAAATATTCCTTAAATAATTTCATCTATTTTCTTAGTGCTCAGGGATTTCAGATCTCTGTATACCTTTATATCAAAATCATTATATACTACATTAATAGAATTGTTAATAAGATTATGATGGTAAAGTAGATACCAAGATTTAGGGACTTTCAAAAACAAAACCCGCACAACCCAAGCCTTGTATTATTCACTATCTTTGTAGGGATATTAAATTACTGCAGCATGTCAGAATTTTCCACTTTAGATGTCTGAAATACCAGTTTCCAAATTTCTCTTGTAGCAATAAAATATCCATTTACTTTTGGAACAATACTTGATTACTAGTATTAATAATTAAATATCCTAATTTAACATCTACTTTGGCCCCCTTGCTCATGAGGAATGAATATTTGAGAAGTACCAATTAATACCAAATTCAAAACATGTGTAATTTGGTTTTTCTGTAGCCATTTACTATGATTTCTAACATGCAGTTATGAAGAGATTAGTTGAATTATTAAGTATTTTTTGCTTACAATTTTTTGATTCTATATCAGTAACACTTCTAAGGCTTAAGAGATTTTTAAAGTACAATGAAGCACTATTAATTAATTCAGATCATCAGACTATTCAGAAACAAGCTTCTACTCACAGAACAACTTTTACAGGAAACTATTCTGGTTCAAGGATATTAAACCCAACATTCCAAAGAATGAACTCCAATTTTACTTAAACATTACTTGCAAAGAAAACCAAATGACAAGTCCTTCTATTGCGGTCTGTAATACATTCGTGACTTTCTAAAATATTTCAGAACCAAAGCATTCTCCTAGACAGGAAGAGAAATTCTAACTTGAGGACACCTGAAATTGTTGAACATCAACATAAGTACCAGAACAGTTGACCCAACTGCTCTAACAGCCAGTGCTTAAAATAAGAGGCTGTATTTTTCAATTACAAATTAGCACTTTCGTTTTCAGTACACTTTTTTACATTTTTAAAAATACCTCAGGAACTGCAGCTTCCATTAGGAGAGGTGGAGATATACATCCACCTTCCTGGTTAATTCCTATTGGTTGATAAAAGACTTCAGAGGGTTGCAGATACAGAAGAGGAGGTGAAGAGGTAGGAGACTGAAATAAAACACATTATTCTAATAAATTTTATGATTTAAGCAGGATAAAGAGAAAAGCTTATTTTACAGTCTTCTTGCTACATATAAACAAAAGAAAAGGCTTTAAAATAAAGTGTCAAATTCATCTTTGATAACCTAAGGAAACTAAGTGAGAGGGAAGTGGATACAAAGGTCAGGTAGCAGAAAAAAAGTCCTTTAATCTTATATGGTTTTCAGACTTTATTTACATTTTGGAGAGCATTGCAAAGTCCTAAAACTTGTAAAATTCACACTTAATCTCAAGAACACAGAAACATGCATACATAAAAGTTAAATTTTCCCTTGCTACACAGTTACTAGCAAAACAAGTGTTTCATTTCAAAGTAATTAGAGTATCTCAATAATTCAGCACCCTGATTTCAAAGCAGTGGATTGATCTATTTGAGTGGAACAGACCATAATTGGACAAGGCTGGCTGCTATTAAAGTAATGAGGCTGCATTTTAACAGTTCAAGATTAAGGGTCTTGGCCCTTCTTTCAAGTTCAAACTCTTCGAGTTCTTCAAGTGTCAAGATTTCCATATTAAGCTGCTCTTTTACAAAACACATAAAGTCTCCCTGCAAAATGCCTAAGTTAACAGTATCTTCCTGCTTCAAAGGTCTGGGTCTAATTTCACCCTGTGCATATCCACATGCTTCTGCTAACTCTACTCCTATGAAATGTCACTGTTATTATCAGTTAATTGGTAAGTTAATACCCATTTCTTTAATCAGGCAAAATCTGGTCATTTCTACCTGCCGCTAAAGAATTTGTTAGGTAATTTGATACAAATATTTTGATAAATGGAAGGGGAGGGGAAGATGTTTTTCTTTACATCAGATTTATATTTAATGTTTCAACAGATGCTATTTTATGCCTTCCATTTTAGTAGTAAATGCTGTAAATACATTGCTAAAATATAGCAATTATTACTAATTTCAACCAAATTGTGAATAGTGGGAAATATCACTCTTAAATAAGCACAGCATACCTTTAAACTAGGTGAAAAGTAATGGTAAAATGCTGCAACTATGAACTGTATTTACCTGTGGAACAGACCACTGCCACTGACTTGAAAGACACTGTGTTGGTGCCTAAAATTGAACAGGAAGAGATGTCACTAATGTGGTAAAGAACAAATACACATAGAATATTACTAGTTCTCAAATCTGTAATTAGTTCTTAACTAAAAAGAGGAAATACGATTTTCATTAAGCCCCAAATTATCCAGGAACGTGGTTTTTGTCTGTTTTCACTCAGCCTCTAAATTGACCACTTCACAAACTTCAAAAATCACTTAGGTCAGATATTCAACAGGGGTGCTCAAAGCACAAGAATCAATGAACCCAAGCTGGACCACTAAAAAATGTTGTAGCTTTAAGGGAAAAGTCCTTTATGACAACAAGGGTCAAGTATAGGAAGAGGCTCTCTAGAAATTTTGTGTGGAATCTTCACCATTGGAGCTACTTAAAACCCAACAGGACAAGTACCCAAGAAACCTGATCTAACCAGCCCTACTCTGAGCAGGACTTTGGCTTACATGATAAGCCAGTTGTACTGCAACACAAAAGAAAACGTAATTTATTAAACTCTCACATAGTTACATAAATAAAATAAACTGTATTCTAGTGAAAAATCTTCAGTGGAGGTAAAATATATTTCACACTACTATTATGAACAATCTTTTTATTTCCTAAGAATAAACAGACCTGGCACAGTGCTGCAAATAGTACTGCATGGCTGGAGGATTAGTGATGGTCTGAAAATCATTTTCAAACAGATACCTGATAATGGTACGTAGGAGACTGATAAACAGGTGGAGCAACCATTACAGGTGAACTGGAAACAGAGCGAGACTTCAAAAGAAAAGAAGTTACAAATCTTAATGCAGCAATTTCATAAATTGTCACCCCTGTTACACACAGCTCTGGATACTATAATGCTGAACCACCCCCCTCTCCCCCTTTTAAAAACGATTCCCAGAATTTTAACCTACACTGAAGCTGCTTCAAATCCAGTGTCTCAAACAGCTTATGTTGTATCAAGTACCTCTGGCATCTTCACTTACACCTTTTTAGAAAGCACTAGGCCATCACTACCTAGAGACAGTAAAACTTATTCCCTAAGGCAAGGCCCAGACTGATTATGAACTATCCTGTTCAATAGGTCACACCAAAGGAAAAGTCCTCTGTAGGAGCAAAATAAACAGAGGTGTTATTTAAAAAAAAAAAAAACCAACAAAGCAACACAAAATAAATAGTCTAATATAAAGAAGCCATTTAAACATCTAGCATGAGGCATAGCTGAGGAAACTGAAACAGAAGAGACTTGAAAACATTGCAGTTATCCTGGTCCATAGAAAAGCATAAATACCAAAATAAATTCCTTACTGGCCATGGCTGCTGAACAGGAGAGACTTCAGATGTATGAAAATAAGCCACTCCGTTATGGTAAACATAAGGATATCCACTGGAAGTGGTCAAGTACATTGTACCAGCTTCTGGTGATACAGCAGTAGTTGCATACATTGTACCAGCTTGTGGTGTCACAGCAGAACCTGGAATAAATATTTTAAAACTTATCTACAAGTAACTTTTTTCAGATGTGTGAAAAAAAGAGAAGATGCCTTTTGATCTTCACAGAAAGAACACATTCAAAGGAAAGCACATGGAGCAGCATGTCTAATGTCATCTCAATTCCCTCTCAAACACGATCATGAAAGCAGATGGCTCCAGGATGTCTCCAGTGCTAGGTGGGAAAGGCTGCAGAAGGTGACATCCATATAAATTACCAAACACAACACATAATAATATAGGGAGATTTCTGGAGAGAAAAAAAAAGGAAAATTAATTCTGATGTTGAAATCACAAAATAGTAGCATAGTACAGCAAGAAATCAGGAAGAACACAACACAACCAATATCACTAAGTAAGTTTTTCATCTTGCCTTGCAAAGGTAAAAGCCACCATGAAGTGCCATTTTATGAACAGATAGAACACCACAGAGATCACCAGAATGCTCAGTGGAAGACCAAGAAGGGAATCCCACAGGGATTCAAGAGCTTTTATTGATGATAGGAGTTTGACTAATTCCTAGAAAAGCCTTAAGACACCTGGACACAACACAGCTGAAACATTATCCATAGACAGGCTAAGATGTTTGTAAGGATAATGTTAAGTACGTCTTAGGAAAACTAAAGGCTGTTTTAGCTCCAGTAAGCAATCCAGAACAGCACTTACTGGTATCTCAGATGAGGAGATCAACACGATGCCATGGCCAACAATCCTGTCCACAAGTGTGCATTGCACAAACTTTCTGCCAGTGTTGAATAAGTCTCTGGCAAAGAAAAAGGAGATCTTCTCCATCAAACATAGAAAATTCACTGATTAAAAGATACATTTTGATGCTGGGGAAAAGCAAACCAAGTGGCTCTCCCAGTTATGTTCAAAGCTCTTACCACAGATGATCCTATGATGACAGAAGAGCTAAAAATCATTTTGCAGTACGAAAAACAGGCACTATATATGTGGGCTATAGAGGACAGGAGTATATTGCCCAGCTCTTTAATTCTGCAAAATGTAATAGAACCACAGCTCTGCAGTGACATTGCAAGTCCAGGTGTTCTGTTCAGGAACCCAAGATGAGCTGCAGTGGGACAAAGCACCCTGGTGACTGAGATACACCGAGCATGAGAGCAGGCAGACTGAAACCAGGCCCTAGGATGTGTCCAGATGCCAATATGATCTTGTATCTCAGATCTGTCCTAGGCATGACAGACAACAGGTAGCTGAACAGGTCCACAAATAAAGATCTCAAAAGAATGCAGCAGCTTTCCTCAAAAAGCTATTTTAAAGATTTTTTGTTTACCCCTCTGTTGCCTCAAGTCTCAAAACACAGAGATATGCCCCTTTTCTGTCAATATACACATTTATTAGAAGAGTCAGAGGAAGGAAGCCACAAAAGTCAGGCAACACAACTGAGAAAGTAAAAGTCAAAGATGGAAAGTGAAACAAAGCACAGCAAGAAAATGGCACACAATCTCTTGATGATGACTGAGCAAAGATCATACTGGATAATTTCTAGAGCAAAGAAACTATACAGTTTGAATAAGTATTCCATTTCCCCTGGGCAAACAGTAACTCATACACTTACACAAGGGAAAAGGGAAGGAGGCAAACTTCCTGTCTTCAGCAAGTGTGTCTGCACCAACAGCATCAGTGCACATATGAGCTGCTTCTAACACAGGATGACTAACTAAAGAAAGTCTCAGAATTAAACCAACATTCTTCTGTATTCTGGCCTCAGAACGAAGATGAGCAAAAGGATGGGTTTTTCCTAACTCTTCTAAAAGGCACCATAGGACAAATACTACAGCAAAGTCTCAAAGTACACTTCATTGCCTGCTGCACTTAAAAAAGAAATCTATTTTACATCTCTAACACACAGCCCTTACTGAAGACAACTGACAGATGTTATGTTAAAAGTTGGTGATTTATAGCCTACATTTTCATTTTCCATTCAATATCTTAGAACAAACAGCTCTGAGAGAGTTGGGATGAAGAGAGTGGAGACTGCAACCACCCCATTCCTTATGGTTTCTACCAAAGAAAGCAAGATGCAACAATCCTGATGGATTTTAGTAACATAAATAAATCAATGAATAACAATACAACTAACCATCAGAGCCTGCTTAATCCTCTAGAACCTATGAGGACACACTAAATGTTTAGATTTAAGGTTCTGCCAGGCAACTTGAATTTCCATTCAGTTTGTTCCTATATATGTTGTAACTCTCTCCAATAAAGTAAAAGAAACAAAATATTGAGAGATAACAGAACCAAGAGACCATAAATCTATTTATTTCAACATTTCCACTCACATGCATTTACTTCCACTCCAAACCACTCTGGTCACATGCCACACACAGCATTAGTGCAGTGCAAGACCAGGTACATCTTGGTTAAAAACTTATATTCATATTGACAATACACAAACCCAAGTAAAAATACATACGAGCATTAGGACTCCGCACTTGTTTTCTTATTGCTGGTCCAATGTTCAATTTCTTATCCTTATAGTTGAGTTTTTTAGCCTAGAATTAAAGAAAGAAGATATTATTATTTTCTACACTGATCTAGGCATCTGAGAAGTGAAAAATAACGTAGTAGGTTAGATACATTGAGCATGAGAGCAGTTATGCTGAAACCAGACCCCCAGATATGTGTCTGGAACCTGGTCAAACTCCTCCAAGTCTGTTTTTAATGCTAACACATAGTTAGTAGTCAACACAGAAGGAAGTTCTGGAGACATTACTCAAAATAGAAGAGTAGGACAAAAAAAAAAAACAAAATCAGAGGATGATCAGAGTTTCGTATAACAAAATTCAAGAGTATAAAACAAAAAAATCATTGATTTTATACATAAATTGAAGCCTAGAAACTCAGCTTAAGATGGAGAAAGACCCAGATGCTATACGAGCTCAAGATGAATATGAAATAGCAGAAATGTGCAAAGATGAAAAAGGTGATAGAATTGTAGGACATCTAAATTAAAGAATTTACAGTAGGCAAAGTAAGACGTCAGTAAGACTCCATATAGAGCAGTCTTTCAGTTACGAAGGGGCAAAATGGTACAAAATAGTATCATTTACAAAATGGTACTCAGTAGCACTGGTGTTTAGCTCACAGAAATAAAGCAATTTTAAAAAGCCAGGCCAAGAAAGACAGCTGACTCAAGAAGTTGCTGCTTGCGTACTTTTTTAGCTCCATTAACATCAAACAAAGGTTTGGAATTTCCAATATTTTAACCAGCCTTCTAATTGTGAGAAGGCAATTTGCTTGTCTCAGATGCCATTCCCTTTGTTTTTTTTCCCTGCACCTTGATTCCCTCACGTGAATGAGCAACTCCTGACTGACAGACATCTCCAACACGTTCCAAGCAAAATACAAGAGCACATATTGCACAAAACCAAATGAACTGAAGAGCTGACCATGACTCAAGGGAGGCTCTACAAGGAGAGTCAAGACAGTAACATAGCTAAGAGAAGGAAAAAGTACATGGCTTGAGCTTCATCACTGAAGGCTTCAAGGGAACCCAATTATTACTAAAAAGAATTAAATCAGTCTGACAACAAAACATGACAGAATAAAAGACAGCAGTTATCTTCCTGATTTCCACACAAAAAGTCTGACCATTTTATTAACTATCAGACCGAACTTATCTTCAAATGCAACTCGATAAACAGAGGACCAGACGATTCAGGCCCAGTATGAAATGAATTAATTCATTTCAGAGACAAACACAAAGGGGACTGCCACTTACATCTTGTAAAATCTTCTGTGCCTCTTCTTGGGTTTCAAATGTAACAAAGCCATACCTAAACAAAAATGACAGAAGCTAAGCCTCTGAAGTTTGTATTCACAAACACAGCACATTGTTACATGATGTACGAGTGACATTACAAGGTAAAGTAATGGGTAAAAAAACAACAGTAGAAGGAAAGACTGAATTAACAACTGTACTCTTAGCATCTTCCTTATTACATTCAAGTACGTGGTAACATATCATCATGAATGACCAGCTGGTCCTGTTACTCAGCCTATGCCTTAAATTCCTTCACAGCTATTAAACAAGGATTTTGATCTAAACCTTTCATTTGTTTTGGTGACCAAAGATGAGACACCTGGGATTTTTTTCTGAAGTTAATATTATACTGTAATTCATAGTCCAGCTCCCACCTACTTCAGCAACAACTGTGAATGCTCTACATTGCCACAGGCACTATCCACTATTTTAAACAGTTCTCAGAAAAAGCAGTGATGCAGCCATTATCTGTGAATTCTCATGATTAGCATGAAAAAGAGTTCTGTGGAGATCAAGGATGAAGCAATTCTCATACTTTTCGACACAATGTGTTTTTTACCATACCTGTTCTAACTGCTGCAATAAATCAAACAGGCTTTCCACTCAGAACTCCTGCTTTTCCAAACCCCCTCAATTCATTCTCAGAGTAATCCTAGCGGCACTGCCAGTGCAAAGGAAGTATCGGAATATATACATAACAAAACCCCATGCCTCTCCCTCCTCCATTAAACCTGACTTTCTAAATTCATATATTTTAAAAAACTTTTAGTACTTCCATACACATGATTTGTTAATGTCATAGCTAATTTCTCAGGGTCAGATTACAGAAAGTGTGAGCCTCTGCCCCTCCCACCAGCAGATCAGATTTTGCAATACAAGATATCACTCTCTGTGAGCATTTGTATGCTAATTTAAATACAGAGGTTCAGTAAATCTCTGACCAGCTGTACTTTCAAATTTGTTGGCTTTTCTTGTATTGTCTTCTCCAAACAAACCTGAAAATATTTCCAAGTTCAAAGAACACAGTGTTTTCCTGTTTGAGACTTTACCTACACAGACTTCTCATTCTGTAGACTGTCTGGACCATAAACTAATAGATGTAATCATAAACCCATAAGTTATTAAAATCACTTGTCAAGCAGAAGCAATGAAGTCTGTGCTTGGAGTCCAGTGGAAAACGTAACAGCATGGAAAATAATTACTTTCTAACATATGTGCTGTGAGGCATATGCCAGCAATCACAACTGCACAATTATCACGGGTTATATGGACACATGGCACTGCAATTCTCAGATACTTCCTGGTATTTACTGAAAGGGCAAGAGGCTTGGTGACAGATCTGGGACCAAGTCTCTGAAGTCATGCAAGTGCACTCTGTGCTAAGAGCTGCAGCTCAGCACATAACTTGCTGATCCAGGTTAAGCTCTGACAGCATCAAAACTGTCTTTACTGCTCAGGAAAGAACTTTAGAGGTGAACTGTCATGCACATTTCTTTTTGCTTCAGCCCTCTTTCCCCCCTTCTCTAGGAGTGCACTTCCCCACCTTATTTACATCACCCTCCTGTGGGCTGCAGCAATAATTTTACTATGCAACCTTAATCTTTCTCTATATTTGTTGTCATTTCTCCTACTGGTGACTTCCAGTCTCAGTTTCCATTTCATGTAATCATGATTTAGTATCAGATTTGTCCCCTATGCTGCTGTTCCAAAAATCTACACACAAAAATCTGTTACTGCCATGCACTCCAGCACAATCAGGTGTATCTCAGCTCTTCCTCCACTTTAGGCTCCCTTCCATACTGGCTTTCAGTAATAAAAATAAATCTATTTAATAACTAAATAACCTTGCTAGGATAATCCACTTAAGTAATAGCCACTAAGAAAACCTGAAAAAATGGAAACTATTGATTTTGTCCTAGCTGCACACATCTTCATCTTACAACAACATGACTAATAGAGTTTTAGTTATGCAAATTGGAGACATTTATATAGAGATATTGAAGGGCATGAACAGATTCTTGCATACACGAACTAAGAGAAACATCAATGATAAAATATTATGAGCTATAAAAAAAATCAATGAAATTTACTATAGTCAGCTTTCTCTTATTTTCAATTCCACAATACACTTATTCTACTATACCAACCCCTTTGATACTCCAGCTCTGTCATTTATTATCTTCACTTCTGTCACACTGCCATACTGAGCAAAAAACTTCTTCAGGTCATTTTCATTAGTCTAGTACAGTAAATCAAGAGAGGAAAAAAAGGGAAAAGTTGGTTTGCACAGTTATTCAATTAATTAGTTCCACATTTACTGTAAGACTATTAACAGACATATTTTGGATGAAGTTTGCTACAAGTTAATTATAACCCTGCATATGAAGACAGAAGAATGAGCAAGTATGAGCCTCAGAGCCCATTTAACTACTGTATCAATTATTCAGCAATAATTCTAGAAACTTCTCATTAGTAGATTTATGTAACAACTGTCTTTTTACAGTTAAGATCACTGAAGCAGGTGTACCAGATCTCAATTGTAGTTTCTGTTAATTACATGATAGAGCAGCTTACAGCATGAAAAATCACTGGCACACTTTCAGCTGCAATACAGCAGAGCATATAGATAAACACAGGTCACATAAATGAAAAAAAATCCCCCTAAACCACAGTGATTTAGTGGTCAAATCCATTGAATACAATCATGAGCCCTCCTTCTGAAGTGGTTTTAACATGAGAGTCTGCAAAAATACATACAGGCACACTACAGAAACTTACTACTGCGAGTAAGAAAATGTTATTTCAATGGAGAACAGTCTAAGTCAACTTGGAAGGAACTGCCCCCTTCCAAGTACGCAGGGAATAAAACAACTTTCTAATGTAAAGGTTTACCTAAGCTTTGTGAACACTCCTCTGCCTTCCAGGAATGTTTTTTTACATTGTAAGCATGTATCACATGTGATGCCCTAAGCACCACGTTTTTAAGTTTTGTTCCACACAGCCCTTAGTTAATGCTGCACCTAACACTGGGAGAGCATGGTTATATGCATGCATCATTCACCTATACTTTTCCTTAACTTAAAGTATACCAAGTACTGCTTTACTTCTGAGTGAATGACTCAGATTGTTTGTATACAATTCAGGGAATCCTCTCCAGCACAGTAAAGGTTTATGTGCCTAATCCAAGTCTGAAATCGATTGGTGCTCACAGTATCACCCAAGGACATCAGGGCTTGCTACAAGAGACTGAATTTGGAAAGACAAAGGTTTATGTGCAGAGCAGTGCATTGATGGGGAATAAGAAGGAAATGCTGTTCTAAGATGCACAGTGAAATCTGCAAGCATCTGTGTAAACACAATATTTAGAAACTTATGAAACACATTCAGGATTTGCATTTTCCTGCTTATGATAAAACAAAGGTCAGATTCTTTAAGGAAGGTAAAGGCTTAGCATTAGCCTATGTCAATGACACATGGCCTGCCCCAATAAAGAAAGAGCTCTTCAGACCAAGATGAAAATGTTCCCAACCATAACTTCCCTTGCTGAATCATTTCTCTAAATTTGAGAGACCAGGTGTTTCCTCTTACAAACAGGAATCACTGCCATGGTAGTGACAAAATGGCAAAACCAAAAAAGAGCTTGTTAGAAAGCAAGTAAGTTTTTGTTGATTAACTGTCTCCCTTTTCCATAAAAATAGTCAATAGCTTTTGCATCACCCCAGGTGACCTGAGTAAGACCTTTAGCTCAAAAAAAGTACCCCCAAAAAACTCGATACTTTTTGCCATGAGATTGCAAATAGAAAGCAATTCAAGATGACCTAATCCTATGAGGATTAGGCCAGAAATTTAAAGTGGTATTTGATATAAAGAACCATTCCAAATGAAAGATTGAGGTTTCATCCCTTCTATTTCCTCTCCTCTCCACAAAAAAAAATCTACCCTCTTTATAATTACGAGCATGCTTAAACTGCTGTTGAAAATACAATTTCATAATAAATTTTGAACTAACAACAACTGAATCAAGTCAAGAGACCCTTTAAAAAGAACAGTAAGTATGATAATTAATAAAAATATTGATGTTGGACAGAAAAGTACTTTAACCTTTGAAATTGCAGTGAAGACAGAAGACAACAACGGAGGTCTTTTTATAGCTCCAATAATTTGCTTACTATGGGTGCAAAAAACTACTGTGCCACTTTAATAAAGTCCAAATATACTGAAGGTCTTGTACATTTTAAAATACTAACACTTCTATTTGAATTATCTCAGCCAAATAAACTAGAAGACTCTGGAATTTCTTGCATTTGTTATGCAAAATAGTCTGAGTGAATTGTCAATTCTTGTTCCTCTTCAAATGAGTCAGTACTCAGAAGGTCTCAGCCTAGGAGGATTAAGGCAGGGAAGACACTGCTGGTGGGAACAAAGCAACAGCTAAGCAGACCATGCATGTTTTGCATAAATCAATGGCTTAATTAATTTTCTACAGCGGGAAGAGAGAAAAAATCTTAACCTTAAGCTTGTCACAAATGTTAAAAGCAACTGAACAAGGTAAGAGTGGCCCAATGTTCACTGCTATTTAAAGATTTTAGGGAACACACAAAGGCACAAGCATTCTAAGAATTAAGATCAATATTGCAAATTACCCAGAGAAGTTTACACACTTGTTTTAAAAACAAATTCTTGCCTTTGAGAAAATTACTCTGGGGAGGAATACACACACTGTAATTCTTTGTGTGAACCAGAAGTGTTAGAGGAAAAAAAGCCACTAATGTTTGCTCCACTGGCCATATGAAACATTGTGACAGTTTATGAAATTACACTAAGTGGTATACATAAACAAAACCTTCTACACGCTTTTCTGCCATCAGCTCTGCTGATGACAGAAGCTATCTTCTCTGAAAAAAGAAAACTCCGAAGAAGTGGTGTGTCAAAAGCTTCTAGCAGCTAGGTGTACAGAGTCAACTTTGTAGGACAGTTATGCAAATAAAGGCTTAAAGCTTTATTCTCTACTGTAGGTTTGGTTAGTCAAGTGAGGAGGACTCACCAACTAAACAAATACACATTACTGTGTCTCTCTTTTTTACCCTGTTGATTTTTATATGGTTATAAATTATAAAATTTAGTAGCACAAAGAAGGGAGAATACCTTAAAATCAATTCCTCCAACAAAGACACGATTTGGAGTAACTGTTCCGAACCTTGGTGAACCGATCAGATTATTTAACCTCACCGGTGACACAGTGTTGGGACATGAAGGTAAAGATTCTGTTTGCATCTGATCAGTGGCCTGCTAATTAAAAGAAAACATTTTCAAAATCTTACACATTATTTGTCAGTAAATGAAACAACTCTCAACAGACAATGCATACAGAAGTTTTTGGAAGGCACAGCAGATACTGAACATTAACCACATATTTTTATTCAGAATGTAGCTCAGTGTTCAAACACAAGCTCAATCTTAATCAATTCAGTAACTTGGTGAATACACACTGGTTTGCAGTTCAACGTTAAACACTCTTCCAAACTGGACACCAACCTTGGTTCAACTTGCAAAGCACCTTGCTACATAAATTTCAGGTTATGAATTCTATCATACAAAATATCTTCTACTAAAAGCCCTTATTCTAAGCCTACATAGAATGGACATTTTAAACTCAATCTGTGCTCTCACACACAACTCTATTCTCTGCAATGGCTCTGGTTCATTTTCCAAGTGCCAAGCACTTGTAATTCCATCGCATGAAATCAAGAAGCTCCACACATCCGATGGGAACAGGTCTTGAAGAGTGGTATTTTAATTTAACACCCTCTTGGCCTACAAACTCAGCACGCAGTAGTCTGAACAGAAATTCCCTCTGCAGAAGAACAGCCAGATTGCTCTTGCCCCAGTAAAGGAACATAACACAACGGGATATAATGGAAACCATTATTAGGCGAAGCCTGCCTGATGTTTTACCTTCCAGCAGGCTTACACTTGTGAACCGTGAAACAATTTTATTGTAAACTCTTTTCAAAACTAAATAATACTGCCTTACAAAGTTAACCCTAACTGTGAAGATAATAGCTGGAAAGCAGCCATGTAGTATTGTCACTAACTTCTCCAATAGGATTATTTGATACCTCTTTAGCTACCTAAGAGTTACTCCCATGATGTCTAAGTAATGGTTTAATGTAACTATTGTGGATATCTTAAAAACAATAAATCCAGCTTAATCCACACAATTTTAGTTTTAGAGAAGACACAAATCCTTTCCAAATGTACCAGAGCACACAAAAAAGGTCAGACAACCTAACTCCACGAAGGCCTGGTGACTAAGCGCACTTAACTCCCTTAACACCTGTACTTTCCGCAGTCCGTGTGCCGTAAGGTCCGAGCCAGACCCGGTTGCCCCGGCACCGTGTCCCGCACACCCGGGGCCGCCAGCGGCTTCTCCACAGCCTGAGGCCGCCACAGACAAAATGGCGGCCCCGCGCGGGCGGGCACGAGCCAGGGCGCCCCAGAGGGACGGCTCCGCTGCCCGCCCGCCCTCCCGCCCTCCGGGGCGGCCGCCCGGGCCCGCGGCCCCGCCGGGCTCCTCACCGCGCCCTCGGGATCCATCGGTCCTCGCAGCCGCCTCGGTCCCGGCACGTTCCCGGCACGCGTCGCGCTCCTCAGCTCCGCCTCGCGCCCAGCTGACGCGCGCCAGCGGGGACGGGCCTACAACGGGCGGGGCCGGCTCAGCCTGGCGGCGGCGCTGAGAGCGGGAAAGCAGCGCGACGGAGCGGCCCTTCTCCCGCACTGCCTCAGCCCGCCTTGCCGGAGAAATCACTCCTTTCGCAAGCCCCTCTCCCCGTAGCCCCCGCGTACTTCCACGGGATCGCTGCGACGGGGCGGCCGGGCGTGCTTCTGCCGCGGCTCCTCCCCGCCTCAAGGCCCTGGGGCTGCCGGTCCACCCGCGCCTCCCGGAGCGGGCAGCTCGCGGCCGCTGCAGAGCCCGGAGGCCCGGCTGCTTGTGCCGATGCCCCAGCGGGTGTTGGGCGGCCCGGCTGCCCTGCGCTCCTCACCCCGCGGGTACCGTGGCACCGGCAGCCTCCGTGCAGCACCGGGGCCGGCGGTCTTGGCTGGCTCCCCGGGGTGGTAGCTGTGAGGAGGGTGCCGGTACTACCCTTCGGAACCGTGCTTTGAGTCAGCCCAGGAACCTCTCACAATTTCCCCATCACCTGGGGAGGCAGGAGGCAAATCCCAGCTGGGTTTTTATCCTCCCAATTAGGGCGTGAAACAGGGAGGAAAACAGGCTTATGATCATTCATCCGGCCTCTGGGAGAAGTACGAAAGTGCCCAGGGAGGCAGTTACCTGTGTGTGGCCTACCAGGCCATTCTTGATTGGGGTCAAAACATAGTTTAGACTTAACAGCTATCAACGTGAAGTAAAACTCCTTAAAAGAATCTTCCTAAGGTTCCCAAAGGACTCTTGAGTAGGCAGGCTAGCTCGAGAACAGCTGTGGGTCTGGGATGACCTTAGAGATAAAATTTGGGGTCTGCTCGAGAGAGCTGGAAAATAACAGTCACCTTAATGACTGCACCCCAAAATATTCCAACTCAAAATATTCTTTTTTCTGCCCTTAGTGAACTGGAGAAACACCAATAGCAATGCTTGCGGCAAGTATACTTCTGTGGTCATTTTACTGAACAGCACTACAACCCGTTCTCCTGTTCCATCATTTCATCCTGTCTGCAAATGCATTTTGCCCTTTGAATATCTCTGGTATTAAACAGATCTGGAAAAAAGAGTGATTCAAATGCCAGACTCATAATCAATGCAGGTACAAAGGTACAGCCTGACAAAAATCCTTGATCTGATGACAGCAGGAGCTGGTATGCAGACAAACGTGTGCTGAGAGAACCACGCCAGTGGGAAAACTTTTTCCAAAAGTGATCAAACATGCATAGGCTAAGTCACTGCAGCTCAGCTCTGAGACTCAATGTCAGGGTCACTACTATCATTACTTACTCTCATGGTTTATGTTTTTTTCGGTACTTTAAAACAAAGACTTCAACCAAGAGTATCTTGACAATGCCTGCATTATATTTTAGTTGAATTCAATTATTTGTATTTTGCTTTATGTAAATTATATCCATCCCACCTAAACCAAACAGCCCTTCACATCATTTAACTTTCCCCCACAGCACACACTTGCAGTTCTTATGGGACCCTACACTGCTCCTTATTTTTTTGGTGTTGCTTCAATACCTATCTGCTGCTGCAACATTACTCTTATCACACAGAATAAAAACCCACAATCTTAGAAAACTCACTAATAATTCTGTGCCTGTAATATATAACAATATAATGGTTAACTCTTACTATTTTTTCTAGCTGAGAAAACTGTATAAAAATAAAAGCAATTTTAGCAGAGCTGATAGGATTTTTTAGAGGTACTTATTTTGTGTGATTACAGAACTCTGCTGAATTGCATTCACTGACTTTTATGAATATTTATCAGACAGCAACAAAGCTTATCCTGAGAACAGCACTACATTCTAACGATGTGGAAGGCAGAATAGCCCAAGCCTTTCATGTGCTTCCTATCTTAATTTGGGGAATTTAAAGTGAGAACAGCTGAAAGAATAAACAAACATTCAGAGACATGAAAGTGTATTTTACATAGTTTTAATTGTTGTATCTTCTACATTATACCTCCTCTTTTAGTTAAGAAACCCAAATCTGGGACATTCACATTTAAAATAAGACAATTGTGACAAAAATGGGACTTTTGCAAATAAATGAGAAATACTGAGCTATTTTTTACTGTGATGATTTAAAACCTGAAAATTCAACACACTTATAAATGTAGCAAGATTACGAGTAGAGCTGGTAAAAAACACAGCCATGCATACAAGAATTGAATCTCACAACAAAGGCTGCTGGGCTGCCCTGGTACTGCATGGCTGCTTCATTAAGGGAATTGTTTCCTGGCTGAGGGAGCCACTCTCAAAGGAAGTCAGGAGTGTGACTGTTTTTCCTGATTCCACATGTCAGCAATATATACAGCATGAAATGATCTGCCCCACTGTTCTCTCCCACAAATTAAAAGGCAGTGCTGGACAGTAAAAAGGCAGTAAAAGACAAGAGTCTGACTGTGCTGGTTCCTGTAGGCTTTTGCCTTTTGCCCTTTTTTTAGCATCAGAGAAAGTCAGAGGTTAAGTGAGGAAAAATAAACTGGGAAAAAAAAAAAAAAGCAAGAGAGAAAAATAGGGAGAAAAAATGAATTGGGAGGAGGAAAAGAATTCTCCAGGCAGAAAAGGACAAGTATATTTTATGACTAATACGTGGGCCTTACAACAAATTGCTATTTCACTGATTCACTGACCTTGAAAAGACATGCTACCTTTTTTGCTTCTATTATTTTTATCTGTGGATAACAGTGCTCGTTTTCCCACCAGCCTGTTAAGATCCTTTCATGGAAATATAAGCATTAATATATTCTTGTCAGAAAGCGTACTTGATGAAAGACTACTTACTTCCTGCTCTGAAGTTCATCAAAAAATCTCTTAAGATGTTTGTCTTCTTAGGAAGATTGGCTTATGTCTCTGTTGCACACACAACTGTATTGAAAGAAAAAACAAAAATCTGTATCTTATGAAGATGTACACACTGATTTCTCTTATGAGCTTGTGAATGGATTCTCTACACCCTGAGCCCAATCTGAAAAACCCAACAGCTCTTAGGTATCCAAGGACTTGGAGGGAGACCTCTTGAGAGAGTTAACAGTGCTTAGAAGCACCGACAGTGGCCACTTAAGAAGTTTCCCTGTGTAAAAGTTACGGTCAGTGCTACGTGAAAAATGCAGAAGGAAGTTACTGATTTCTGGTAAGTTTTCAATTTATTCAAATGGGTGTATTTCTCTAATCTCCCAAATCTTGCTACCAAATCTGACTGTACGTCTAAGATGAGATGAAAAGGGGGTAACTGGTTAGAATTAGAAGATCCTCCCAAATCACAAAGTAAACAGGTGACTTTCTAAGTTTGCCCAACACATTTTAATACTGGTCAGTCTATAAATCTCTGTATCTGGGAGTAAAACACTCCTGGTCTTGTGTTTGCAGAATGCTTCAGTTTTGCTAATCCTGCTGTAAGGTACAGTGGGAGTTAGGATAGGGTACAGATTTTAACCACAAGCTGATTTAACCCCACTCAGAAAAGACATAGATAAACAGTGGTTAACAACTCTTCAAATTTATGCATGTTATACTCCCACAGTGCCAAATTTCAGGAAAATAAGCTTACTTAGATTAGTCATTAGGCTTTTTTCCCCCTTTCCTTCTAACTTGACATTAAGGAAAGTGAGATCTTGCAATAAAAGATTAAATATACTTCATCCCTGATGGAAAATATTTTTAATCTTCTTAAAATCCTTTTCAATTAATACCAGAGGAATTTAAGTTATTTTGAGGATTACATTGTGATCATGATCAGATTGCCTTTTTTTTTTTTTTTTTTGAGGTGACTTTTTCTAATGAATTGAGAGAGGAGCCAAATTTACACACATGAAAAAGAACAAAACATAAATGTTTTTAGCAGTTTTCAAATTCATGTAACCCTGTGCTTGGAAGTGGTATCAAGGACTAGACCAGCCTGTGTAGAATTTTAGTTTCAGTTTAAAAAGGAAGACTTTACAGGGTATCTGTTCTCTATTTGCATATACTACTACTTCAAGTCAGTGTAGAAGCTGTCAGAAATATTGCTGGGAAACAGTGTCTTGACCTTTTTTTCACGGGAAACCAACTCTCTTTGAAATGAGGCAAATGTGGGTATAGCTCTTTCCACTTTCCTTGTGAGGTCAGTCAGGCACAGCTGATGTAAAGAGAGCAATGTACTTTTAACACTTACGTGCTTCAGGTGCATCTGGCTTAGCATTTTTGTTTGGAGCAAGGGGCAGTTTTGAGGCAAATCTCCTCATCATCCTAACTTACCTACTTGGTTCATATCACGGAGTAATTTCTGAATGCAAACTGATCTCTCAATTGAAACCATAAGCTATTGGTCCCTTCTCCAATGTGCAGCTCTTTCTATTCGTGGCACTGGATCTGTACCTCCTCCAGAAATGCCAATGGAATGGATTTCAGGCTCCCATCACCAACACTCTCCCCATACAGACCCACTCCTGTTGGGTTATTTGATACTTTCAGAAAGAATTTCAATGAATTCTTTTCTCCTGGTGGTTAGATCTTTGTAAACATGGAATCCTAAATTTATATATTGTGTATGTATATACATATATAAATTTCACATGCTTTAAGTAGCAATTACACCCTGTAGAAGGTAAGGAGGTTCTCTTGATTTCTTCCTTAATCAGTGACTCCTAACAGGTGCCAAACACATTCATTAGGAATAACTTTAGAAACCAGGGAGAAATTAATATTCCCACAGAGTCTTACTGCCTTTAAAGCTGGTAACTGTAATTTTGAATGGTCTTACATCCCCAGTGACTACCAGCTCGCCCAGCTCTACCCGTCCTATTTTCCATCTCACTGAATATAATCTCTTCATCACCCTTCCTTTCACCTTTGCTGCACTCCACCCCACCTTTCCTGAGGTCTCCACGTGGATAAGCTCATTATAACTAAATACCCTCTGAGGAATTGCAAGGGACAGCAGCACGCTCGCACGAACTCTTCCGAAGGCTGTCCTGGGCTCCTTCCTTTCCAGGGAGGCTCCCGTTCCCCGCCTCCCGCTGGAGCCCCGCACCGGCACCGAGCGGGGCGGCGGCCGCTGCGGGAGCGGCCGCCAGGGGGCGGTGTCGGCCCTGCCAGCGCCCGCCGGGATGGGGCTCTGAGGGGCAGGGCGGGAGCGGGACCGCCCCGGACCGAGAGCGGAGCGAGCGGCGCAGCCCCACACAACCTGCTTCGCTTTTGGCACCTTTCTAAGAGGCGGAGGAAGCCCAACGTGAGTCTCCGTCGTCTTTTGCGAGCTCCCCCTTAAGCCTCGCGCGTACTCTGCCTGCCCGCCGTCAGCAGCCTTAAGGTGCCCCTTACACCCCCAGCCCCCACGACCCGGGCTGGCAGCGTCCCTGTTCCTACCACGGTGCGTCCACATGAGGGCTATGGGGGCTGGACGGTGTTTAACCCGAGTCACCTCTTCCACACGCTGCTTGTACTTTGACACAGAGGCAGCCCAAATCTGCCTGAAACATGAGCGGGGAAGCATTCCCGCGGCCGGCCCGGCACACGGACGCTCTCGACAAGGCAGCACGATCCTCCACAGGCTCTCTTCGTCAAGGTCGTGCAGGAGCCACCAGGTATTACAAGTCTTCTACATCGCCCCGGCCGCCCCCCGCGCACCGCCCCGACCGCCCGTCCAGGAGTCCCGCGGACACGCCCCTCCCCAAGGCCATTGGCTGCCGCTGCGCCGCCCGTGGGCAGCCGCGCCGCCGATTGGCCGAGCTCCCTGTCCGTCAGCGCCGCCCGTCAACACCAGCCCGGCTCCTGTCACAACAGCGTGGGGCTGTGGCCGCACTTCCTGCGCGCTCTCCGGGTCTCCCGCCCCGCTCCTCTGGCACCGCGGAGTCCCGCGCGGGCACCTTCCGCTCCGGGGGCGGGCATGGCTCCTCCGGGGAAAGTTGGCGCTGCCGCCGCCGCCGTGCCGTGAGAGGAGCGCCGCGGGACGCCGTCCGTTCCTCCGTCCGTGTCACTCTCCCGCCTTCCCAGCGCCCTGGAGAAGTTGACACTGCTCGGCGGGGCGATGGCAGAGGCTGCCGGCGGCAGAGAGCAGCCGGCGGCGGGCCGTGCTCCTCCCGACGCCGCTTACCGTGCCGAAGAGGAGCCTGAGCTGGACGCACCAGCGGCAGCCGGGGGCAGGAGGCGGGAGCGCCGCAGCGGCGTTTCGGCCGTGGGTACCGCGGAGCGCTTCCCCGGCGGCAGCCTGGGGCCAGTGGCAGCTCCCGACCCCGACGCCTGCCTGCTGGAAGCCGCCAAGGCCACCCCGCGGAGGAGCAGCATCATCAAGGTAAGGGTGTGCCGCGCCCCCGGGAAGTTTGCGCTGGTACCGCCGCCGGCTTACCCAGGCTGAAGCCGCCCTCCGGTGCACCCTGCCCGTGGGAGGGGGTCGGAGTGGGTAGAGCGATGGTGGGAGCCCTCCGAGGACGGTCTGCGCGCACCTTCCGCGCAGCGCTGCTGTCCTGCCGGGGCGAGCAAGGACAGCGGGGCCACGGCGCTGCCTCCCCGGAGCCCCCGGGGCACGCTGCGTGGCCGGACCGAGCGGCTCTCGGGGGTCTGTGATGGGGTGCTGCTCCCACCGCCGCTGAGAGGGGTCGGGGTCCCCCCGCGGTCGTGCGTGACCCGTGGGGCAGCTTCCCGCCGAGTTGTAAAGTTTTTGTGTAGCAGCTCGTATCTGTTCTTGTTTAATATTTATGAAGCACCTGGAAGGCAGAATAAATAGCTGCTACAGCGCTGGCTTTCTTAGTTCTTGAGCAGCAAAATATGCAGTGTCACAAATTAACAGAAGGTGTGTTTGGATACGGACTGTAGTACAGGTTGTTGTGGAGCAGCGCCGGGTGTTTAGCACCTTTAATGTGAAATTAACAGGTCGGGCGTGATCTTAAAGCCTCCGCCTTTGTTATAGTCTGGTGAGGAAAATGGCTTTATGGTTATGTTAATTATCTTTTTTTTTTTTTTTTTTTTTTTTAAACAAACTCTGTGGTTTGAATTAAATCGCATCTCCTTGCAGGTAGGTAGGCTTAATCGCCAGTTTCTGGGGAACCGATGAATGAAATCTCCTGGGCGAACTTAATTTAGCATATGGTCACACGTGATCCTCGGTTGTTAGTGATTTGCACTTGGAAGGCATCGGGAGAACAGCGGAAAATAAGACTTTTCATCTGTAAATGTGTGAAGGCACTGGGTAGAGCTCTACCTCAATGCAGGGAGCTCAGGACGCATGCTTAGCTCTTGCAGCTTAGTATGTCTGTTCAAAGGAAGAACGGATACGCGAAATACTTGCCTTTTCTATTTTAAAGCTTTAGACGTTTAGAGGAGATCGAGGTAGTTAAATGCAAAAGAGGCTCGAGGGTCCTTTGCGAGTTCCACGTTGAAATATTAACCCATTAAGTCCAGCAAAGCGTTAAGGGTGGTTTTAGTGTTCTAAAGACATCCACTGAATGCCATGGGAATGCTTCCAAGTCTGAAGTTGCATAAATGTACAAATGCTTTACTAAAGCACCAAAGTTCTGTAACTGTACTGGTATGGAGGTGATAGTTTCTCTTAGAAGTGTGTGAAGGTTTCAAAAATTGGAAATATACAATCTTGAATTTCAGTTAAAATGTATCATTATTTTTACAGACTATACCAGTTCCATGTGGTACATATGTCATAAATGGTGTATAATTGTTAATGACTGAGAAGCATTTTCACTACAGGTTGATAGCTAAATATTGATAATTTAGCACATCTGATAACGATCAGCACATTAGCACATAGTGATAATGATCACTCTTCTACCTGGAGGAAGTTTCTTGAGAATATCCTAAGATGGTGTTTTTAAGGAGAAAGGTTCCTGAGAGAGGTAAGAAAGTATTAATGTTCTTACATAAGGAACAGGCAAGGCCCCATCTGAAACACTGAGTAAACTCAGTTTCCTGTGCTTAGAAATGGTGCATTCAAACTGTAGCAGATGCATGGAAGGATAGCTAGGATGGGCTGATAAAGTCTCTGGAATGAATAATGTATGAGGGGAAAAACAGATTTCTTGGACAAAAGCAAAGGATTCCTATCTGTAGATCCAGTCTGAAAACTAGAAAGTTATTCCTGGCCCTGTAAGGGTTTGGAATGGCCTTATGATAGGAGTGGAATGAAAAATACCATTGTTAATCTTAAACTTAATCGTTAAATAGATGGATTAAATTAGATAACATGGCTGTGTCTTGTAGCAGGTGTCTGAACTTGAGAATTCACAGGCTGAGCATCTCTAATGCACAGTGTTGGGACCCCATACAGAGCATTGCATTTCTTTTCCCACAAGGTTGTCTCAGTGGTATATGAAAGTGTTTTAAATAACAGTTTTCCTTTGGCATTATACTAGGAAATACTATTGACTTGGGGTAGAAATTAAATAACGTATTTGTCTGCATTTTCAGGTATTTCTAACGTCCTAGGACATATTCATTAGGTGTTAAATGTAAATTTTAGTTGGAACGAAGATAAAACCTTCCAACTTACTTTACATTTTTTCCTCTTCTCAGGACTTCAACATCCAGGATTTCTGCTCAAGCATTGTATGTTTTACAGGGAAATGAGTTTTCTAATGATTTATTATATTTATTTTACTCCAGAAAGGCCATATGTTCATACAAATCTATAGTCAAAATAGTATTCTATTGCTTCCTCTAAGCTGATCTTATCTGCTGAAAAATATGACTTAAGAAAGCAAAGGAAGTTGCACAGTAAGGACAAGCTCTTACTCTGCAGGAGTTGAACACGCTTGCTCTGTTTTCCCATTTCTCTCCCAACTATTTAAAGGTGTACTTTAAACATGAGTGCTCTTGCTCAATTAAGCAAAAAGTTAAAATTCTGTAAATTTAGATGGTCAAAGTACACTTTTAACAGCTTTTTTTCTCCCCCAGCTGTCTTTTGAAACTCTGCAAGTCTCAAGGTTAGCATCTCAGAGTTCAGTTCCAGTGGAAGCCAGACTTGCTTACCTTGGAGTGTTCTGGCACCCACAGTATAACTGTGAAGTACAAAGACCGAACAGGGACTTGCTTTAAAAACCTTCCCTGCAGCAAATTCCACTTGGCATATATTGCAAAATATGGACGCTTCTAAATAATCTTCAGTGTGTTCATGTGCTCTATACTTGGCTTCAGAAACAAGAGAACTCATTTATATAAAAAGAACAAAGCATAGCCAAAATATTTTTAGTCCCATTTTGCTTTGCTGATGTTCACAGCTTTGTAGATTAAGGTAAATTTAAAATAAGATTAATGAAAAATAATTGCAGCCCTTCTTGTGCATTAGGTTGTTTCACTAATGTGCATTAGTTGGTTTTTTTAATGTTTTATGTTTGGGTTTTTTTTTTTTCCTAATGCAAGGAAGAGGCAAATGGTCTTACTACAGAGCTGGAACAAGAAAGGGAGTTTGGCATGAGGCAGCTGAAATCAGCAGACAAGAATGCTTGGAGGTAAAACTAGAGAAATGGCAAGAGATCATAGAACTTGACCTGTTCTCTAGGAAGCCTAGAAATGGACTATGCACTGACTAAATTATTTGCCAATTTTTTTTTTTCTTGTGAGTAATCCAGGGTCCATTGTTTGCAAATAAAATAACAATTGCCACCAATTTTAGGCCAGGAGAGCAGAAGACAGTGCTTGGAGAACAGGATTTCTGCTTTCTTTACATGCAGTGCTTTGCAAGCCTTGCTGTGTGGGGGGCTCTAAACAGAGTTAACTGATGTGGTTTTCCTTCTGGCATGTTCCTTCTGCCATTGCCATGGATGAGCACTGTAATAAATGAGTAGGAAGGCTGTGTAATTTGTTATGTAATGCTACTGAAATACTTCATAACTTTCTACCAAAATGTTTCTCTGTCAATTCTTATCAGGCTTCTCTCTCTGCTTTGTTTGCATGCAAGACAAACTTTTGGGATCATGTGTTTGTTTTCTTCCTGGATCTTTGTTTTAAGATACTGTAGCAGATAACGCAGCAGACTGTGCCCATGAAATGAACTTGAAGTAGCAGCTGCAGACTCTTTAGCTCGAGAGACTAACTTCAGTCACAGTAGAGCTATGAGACCTTTTATTGAAGTTCTTCCAATTCATGCAGAGGGTTTTTTTTTTTTCGTTTACAAGCCAGTTGAGTTGTCTTTGCTCATAATACACTACTAGCCTAAGAACTGCAAGTCTGAGTTTTCAAATTGAATTAATCAGTGGAAGTGTATCAATACAGCCAGCTGTGTTGTTTCAAGACTTGTATTTATGCTTGTGACATTTTTAGCTTTAAAAAAACAAACCTGCAATAAAAGCAGTGAGGCTTAGTTTCTTTCAGTTTGTGTTCTGATATGTGGTGACAGAATTTAAGTGTTTTAAATACATGCCACATCTGTCTACGCAATGTAACTCTTTAAGACTTTCTTTTCAGAAGAAGAGGAGTTTTTCAGGACTGTGATGATTCTCCTGTAGCTTTTACTTAGCTGTTTGTTGTGTAAGCTTGCATTTGGGCACTTGCTGCTTAATAATCTAAAACTATGACTATGTAAGATTTATTAAAGCTGATTAACTGCTTGATAGTCCACTGGTGATTTTATCACAATCACATTCTTTGACATACATGTACCACAGGAAAAAAGGAGAATATTTAAGTTGAGATTACATTAAATAACGCGGTAGAGCCTAAAAAAATATTGGGAAGAGCAAGAATGACGTCTAGCCATGCAAAGACTGCCACAAAATGGGAAATGTACCAGATGGATCTGGAAAAAGGTAATTGGGGGGGGTGATGTTTTTATGTGTGTAAATTCCCAAGCATTGTGGGAAACAGGGAATTGATATTCACTCTTTCACAGAATATGAAGTCAGGGAACAAACCTGGTAGTTCTTTAGCAGCAGGTTGAAAATAAATGACAAAGTTTCCTGATACAGCATGTGAGTAAATCATGCACTTTACAGCCCCAGAAATCTTTGTAGTCAGACATGTAAATGGCTTTGATCAGCTTTGAAATGACAAATTGATGTCGAGAGCTTCACAATGCACCAAAAGCATCCGGATTAAAAAGTTCCTAAACTACAAGTGCTTGAACTCTGGGAAGCCACAGCAGAGAATCAAACACTTTGTACTTCTTGCTTCTTATGTGTCTTCCCAGGTATGTTCTTGTCTTGGGATACCAGCCTAGGTTGATCTTTATCTAACCCAGTATCTGTTAGTTAAAAAAAACTTAAATGAATTGCTAAGAGAAACTGGTTTCCATTATTGCTAGTATAAAATTTCCTTAGAAATTAAAGAATCTTCTTTGTTAATGTAGTTATTTAGAATTAATGTTTGCCAGCTTTACAGAATAGAAGCAGTTTCAAGGTATTTTTTGGATTACTATGGCATAGCTGTTTATATTTTCCTAACATTGCACCTGTATTCCATACACCCCTGTTTTTCCTTAAGCATCTATTCAAGACAATTTTGGGCAGAACAAATACTGGTTGTAGACCTGCTTTTGCCAAGTGAGTTGTATCTAGTAGTTAGTATCAGTGAAGAGGGACATTGTTGCATTTATCACTGAGATACATTCTCATGGGGGGCAGTAAGCATTTCAGACTGGGGTTTAACTTTCATCTCTTTCCACTTTGTTCTTAAAGCAACCTTGGTAGATCCAGTATGGCCATGCCAAAGTTGGTAACACTGCAGTGAGAAAGATTTAGGTCTTGTGGAATTTTTTGTGTCAAGCAATCAATAATAATTGTCATAGCAATGGAAACCACTTTATATAAAATGATTCAGGTGCAGGATTTGGGCATATGGGTCTTGTGAAGCTGTCCTAAAGTCTCATCTGGCTAAAAGTCTCCTAAAAATCAATGAGTGCCTTTATACTGACTTGTCTAAACTTTACTACTTGAAAAATTTTAAACAAACCCAAAGAGCCTACATCCAGGCCAAGCTGCTTCCACTGATGTTCATAACAAACTTGTCTGCTAACTACTCTAGAGTTAGTAGTCAGTATTTCTCATCATTTGGTTCCACTTGGCACATAATACAACACATAACTGGTGATCTCAGTAAACACGTGGGTCCAGATGGATAAAGCATTTTGTTTGGCGTGTCTTTCCGTACCAGTTCATAATAGTCAAGGTGATTTGAGTGTTGCACTGAAATTACTGCAAGGTGACCTTTCTCTAAGATAGCAGCAAGTCCAGTGGTCTGCAAACACAAGTTCTGGCAGGTCTTTTCGGGAAGTCGTTTGATAGGTTTTCTAGGTAAGAGGTAGGAGCTGTTAAGGTTGGGAATAAGAGATGAAGTTGGTGATACCGGTTGAGTTGTTTTTAAATTATGTGCATAAAGACTTCTGTGCAGAAGTACATAAATAATGATTAAAAATATTCTGACAAAGTAATGGGGCTGCTGAACAGAGCAGTGGCAGAGGAGGAAAGCTTTCTATTGCTTTTCAGATATCTTAAGCAGCTGTTAATAAAACTGAGTTTTCATATCTGTGTGGAGATGCAAATCCTTTTTCTCATGCTAATATTTTATTCATTTTGTAGTTCCACTGAGATCATCGCCATCTGTAATGAAAATGTTTTAATTGAGTTAATGGTATATTTTTTTTTCCTGTTGTTCCCTACAGTAGATGTGAAAATGCAGGCAGTTACTGTAGAACCAATAATACATCTGCTATGGTCGTTCTTATAACCTTAATAAACATATTTGATTGGTAGGTGTAATTTATGGTAATACTGGGTGATTTTTCTAAGATATGAGGAAGGATGATTAATATTACTTTTTTATAACGTGTATTCGAGTTTGGTTTTATTTAGCTAATGTGACTTGGAGGTTTTGACAGGCATGGTAGTTCAGGAACTTCTCAGACTTGATTAAAAAAATAAGTGCTACAAATGGCTAGATGCCTTTACTAAATACTAAACAAGTTCTGAAGACTCACAAAGATCTTTGTATGTCTAGGTTTGGAAATGTATTTACAATCAAGGCCTTGTTCTTAAATCTTTCTGTATCATAAATATTCTGAGGGTTGAAGCCTATGTATGTAGAATCCTGTTTTCTGGAAGAGTCCTATGTCCAAAGTTTGCAGTTTTAAGTGATTATTAATTCTCTTCCTGAAATGTGTTCAAATTGCTGAAATTATTGTAGTATCTTCATTTAGTCGTGGCTCATTGTTTAATGTCTATTTATTAAGTTTATCAACAAAATTAGCCTTGGGATTATTACTCGAGGCAGCATGCATCAGGTAATGTTATTGTGGTTTGCCTATTTAAAGGTGTATCACAGTCTAAAAGGTAACTAATACCAAAGTATTACTGTACTGAGGGGATTTAAAAATATATATTCTAGCTGTAAATGTATACTGTGAAGATTTGATTCTCCTCTTGAGTTGCTTGCTCAGAGGAGTACTGACACACCATGTCTTGGATAATCCCAGCTGAAACAGCTACAGAAAACATTCATTGGAGTCATATTGAGTTTTCCCCAGAGGCTCTCCATCCTGCTGGATCCTGGTTGACCTGTATTATGCTGCTTTGGTACTTCTTGAAGGGGTAAAAGGAGCATGTGTTTGCTGCCCAGTTCCTTGGTCAGAGATTTTTCAAAGTGGAAGTGCGTTTGAATACTTCCAATTTGTGTGGGTGTAAATGGCTACAGAAGAAGCAGGGTGGTCAGTAATTAGGACTCAAATCATCGTTGTTCACTGGATGCTTGTTTTGGTAACTGGGATACAACTTCTGAATGGGCAATGAGAATCTCAGTTAGAAATCTATTCAGTATGAAGCTGGCTGCTCAGTTGCATATCTTTCAAGTAAGTCTGGAATCAGGTAAAGTGCAGTGCTCAGCATTTGTTATTTTATGGACCCGAAGTCTGTTAAGCCAATGTTGAATGGTGATTCTCCCAGAGTAATTTAGACCTAATTAATTACCTGTATTGTAACTATAGGTGGGCACAACATGTTTTTAATTCATTAGATGGATTTGATGGATTACTAATTTGTTTTGGTTGTAGGCAATGAAATTTTTTTGTGCTATTTAACTCTTTCAGATAGTTTGGAGGTGAATACAACAAAAAATGGAGTTCCTTCAGTAAAGTGTAGGGTGCACTTGTGGTATGAGATGCCTGCTGCTCATGGAAAGGTGTCAATATCCATCTTGCTTTTGTGCATACTGGTGGACTTTTCTCCATTTTGTGTTGATGCATCCCCTAGAGAGTGTGTCTGCTTAAAAACCAAACCAGAAGAACAAGCAACCAGACAAAAACTTCTGCCAGGAGTATTGATGAAGAAGATTCCATGAACTTAAGAAATTTTGTTATATTAAATCCTACTGCAGTCAATGCATTTTGAGGAGTAGCTGTGCTTTGGAGACTGCCTGAAAATGACAGCTACACCATGCTTGCAAGAAAAAGACAGGAAGTAAATAGCAATAGGAGGTAAAACTCCTTGATCAGGAACCAGATACTAGTGCTTGAGTACACCAGGAAAGCCACAGGACAGAGCAGGGTGAGAGCATGTCTAGAAGCTCAAGTCAAATTCAGAAAATTGGATTATATGTAATCAGAGTGCTGCTGAGAGCAGAGGCTGTTACAGGGAGCAGGCAAGGATGAAATAAAACCAGGGAGCCTGGCTGGGAGGTTGGGCACTGGAGCCAGGAGTCAGCCAAGAGTGCAGGGCAGGGGTGAGGTAAAGGACCAGGACCTGAGGAAGAATTTTGAGCACAGCCACGGGGATGACATTTGCAGATGCAGTGCTGAACTCTCCTACGGGGAAAGTCAGACAGGACAGAAACATAAGTTTGTTGCCTGAGCTGGATTGCCCTGGTTTTGTGGGTTTTTGGGTATGTATATGCTAGAGGTGTGTAGGTGTTTAAGGGGACTGGCAGCTGAATGAAGTCACATTTGGGGATGAAGTGGAGAACCTGGAAAAGGGCACAAGGTGGCAGCCAGAGGGTTTTTTTGCCACATTTATGACAGCTGTGTTTGAGAGAATCACTGGAGGATGATTGAGGACTGCCTTGGTCCTGTTCTTGTCAGCTTGGTGATTCCTTGCATCTCCCTCCTCTTAAGTGAAGATTGCTGCCTGTTTGGGCATCACCTATTAAGCTTTCCATACCCCTGTAGCATTAAGGCAAGTTTACCATTGTATATTAGTATTGCAGTGATGTTTTAGTTTTGTTTTCATTGTTGGGATGATTTTTTTGAGAAAATAGATCTTCTTGGTGGATTCTGTCAGTTTTAGCCTATTTGCATAGAAGAATAAAAAGCATCATTTTTACTTAATGTTATGTTTTCTCTTAGGACACAAAATACATTATGGGCAACACTTATCATAAATGTAGATGAGTTCTGGGTTCTTGCATTTAATTTTTTATAAGCTGTAGTTTTGCTTGGGAGACCCACATGAATTTCTTTGTCTTGTTCTTTTAATATGATAACAACTTCCATGAATATCTGATTAGAAGTTGCATTTGCTCACCTAGAGGGACTGCTGAACTCTTTGAGTGAGAGCTATCAAGAGAAAGCGCTGTGAATGGATTACTGTAAGATCCTTCCTCTTTTTCCAAATGAGATTATGTAGGAGGTTATTACATTAATTTAGCAAATATAATGGTTTAATAAAAGTACCATTGGAGTATAACACACCTCCAGGCTACCTCATGTAAAATACTGTAATAAAAAGTTCTCTGAGCACTGGTTAAGAAATAGATGTTGGAATTCATGAAACATAAGAAAGAGACTCTGCAAACATTGTGTTTTCAGTGGTGGATGGAGCCCAGTCCCCCAGACTGCCTGGAAGCTGCACAGCCTTCATTGGGAGTAGAGCCTTATCTGCCTTGCTCTGTGGGTGACACCCAAGCCTTGGCACAGGAGTAAGGACAGGCTCGTTCTGGGACAAACACGGATGTATCCTGAAGGAAGGCTTGTCTTCTAGTGTTATGTAAAATCGGCTGTATTTGTGTATGATTTGGAAATGCAAGTCATGGTACTCACATAGCTTGTGAATTTCTTGCTCAGTGTTATGATTCACAGTGGCAGTTGCTCCCTAAAGCAATGCAGATTTTCAGTATAAACATACTTTCTGCAGTCTGAAATCAGTGGCAATTTTCCCATTGCCATCAATAGAGGAGGGATTGGATTGAACACAAATACCCAATCGCTAAACCCTGTTATTTACCTCACAATTTTCTTTTTCAGATTCTTAAAATGTGGTTAATTATGTTATGCTGATTCAATTTTGAGCTAGGCAGGGTTTGTTTGGCAAAACTGTGTGACTTTAAATATCAGCACTAATACTGCTGAAGAATGAATTTTAGGGGTTTATTTCCAGATCAGCTGTTTTTTATTAGAAGCACCAAAAAGAATAAGTTGTTATTAGAACTGAGAAAAAAATTAGAGATGACTTAACTCACAGCAAATACATTTGTTTATTGTTTGCTTGGCAGTGCTGCTGTGGCATCTGTGTGCTGAATGCAGATTTACAATTCTGTTCATATTCAATACTTTTTGCTGCATCCTTATGGATGAAAGGGAGGTACTCTCATATGTAGTAGTGAGATCCACTACTCTGATGGACGAGGGCCAGTGCTTAGAAGTGAGTGATTTCAATGGACTGATCCAAATCTCCATTTGATCTTGAGATCAAATTGGAGCCTATTTGTGGACTTCAGAACATTCTCCTGGTATCCTTGGTTGCCAGAGGAGTGTTCCCTGCAGCAATAACTTCCAACTTTGAAGATTTTTAAAATTATTGTAACTGTTATAACTACTTAAGCTATTTTACATTCTCATGCTGAGCATAGACTATGTAGACCAGTCCAAGGACCAAGGTATTTTTCTGCAGGAGAAGCTGGGTTGCAGCAGTAGGTGGGGGAGGATAAGTAAATTGTTTGGCTCGAGAGGGTGAAATGTGAGTTAAGCATTGTGCTTTGCTTAGGCTCAGCAGCTCTGCTGAGAGGGACATGATTGTGGGGAGCAGGTAAAGCTTAAGTGGTAGGAAAAAAGGTTGATTTAATGAGGTGAGGTTAACATCCTCATCTGCATTGACCATCTAAAGACTGTAACGAGGTCCCATGAGCTGTGAAATTCTGACATACAAGCACTTGTGATAAAAATCTTGTGACTTTGCCCAAAGAGCTCACCTTTCTGAGGGCTAATGGCCAGTATCATGTTTAGGTGTGAGCTGGGGCTGGCTGGATGATCCCGTTTACCAAGAAGAGATGAGACTGAGAGGAACAGGGAGCATGTTAAATGAGGCAATGCAAAGCAGAGAACTGAGATGTTGGGAAGCTGCACCTTGTACCTGCTTGTGGCAGTGCCTGTGATATCTGGGGAAGAGAGCAATTGTGTTCCTTTTGAAATTATCAAGACTGAAATCTTTACAAATAAAACCCCCTGGAGCTTAAGAGTATACTCTTATCCTGTATAACAGTACCTTGCCTTCTAAGTATGGAGGACCACGCATTTTTCTTAGCTTACTTAAGAAAATTGGCATAAAACTGGTGCCTGGCTTCCACATAGCCCTGCTCTGCAAAGAGGAAATTGTATCTCACTTCAGAGCAGCTTTTTACTTCTCCAATGATATACAGCTCTCAGCTTGAATAAACAGCTAGCTATATCCTACTGCAAGTGCATTTGGCATAGCTTTTAGAAATTTGAGGATTTGAAAGGAACAGTGTGGGCACAGTGTTCTGTTCACCAGGAGAAGAAAGATCAGTTTTCTAACCTAAGAAGGCTGCAGCATTTTCTGTCTGCTTTGAACAGTTGTGAGGCAAAAATTATGACCCTGCTGACATCCACCATTGGTGGGGTATAGTCTAGAAGTTTATATTTCATTTAAAATACCATTTAGTTTGTTTATTTATCTGTACACCTACTCAAGGATCGTAGAATGCCTCTAGCTTGTGTTGTGGCATATTGCAGCCAGGAGCACATATTGCACAGTTCTCCAAATACTACTCAAGGAAAACACTGAAGTGTTTTTGTCTGGATATGTGTGTTCTAAAGAACATAGTTCCCACTTGCTCAATTTATCTTCCCCTTCATCTATGTCTATAAGTATTGTATATACTTTGCATGATATCAGAAAATCACAGAATGTGTTAAATTGACTTTTTATGTACTACATTTTGCATTATTGCATAATTTTAGCAGTGAGAAATTAGTGTTTTTTCTTTGCATGAATCCAAGAACTGAATGTGGTAGTAATTGGAAGATATAACTTCTTTACAAAAGGAAGAAAAGGCTATTTTAATTCAATATTGCAGCAGAAGTGTATGAATAAGAAGGTGAAGTATGGTTTACATTGCTAAATAACTTGCATATATTGGAAATATTTATTTCCATCTCCTGCTCTTTTTGGTATACTGTAAATACAAGTTGGAATGGACAAATTGAAAGTTTTTTTTAAAAAATTGTGTATGGACAAATCTCAAGTTTTGAACTGATGGTCATCAGGAGGTAGCTAAAACTAAAGCTAGTACTAGAGTGCCTGTGTAGTGATTTGCATTAGGTCTTAATTAAAACAAGTTTCTGTGTGGACAAAGGCCACAGGCTCATTTCTTGTAAGATGGAGATGAAAATAAGAATGAGGACAACCAGACGATGTACAAGAGCGTGGCATCCATAGACTGATGTATGTGCTGCAAAAAGCTGCTGTGGGAGGAAGAGAGGTACAGACTGACTTGTGCTGCTGTGGCAGACTGAGATACAGAGCACTCCTCGTGCCATCAGAATTGCTTGAACAGAGCAATGTTGCAGGCCAGAGGTTCTGTGTGTTCATCAGGCCTGCTACACCAAAGCAGGATCTGATCTGTACGGTATTTAGGTAGGAAAGATTAATTGGGAGCCTTTGGTAAAGAGCTTGGTATCCCAAGTGGATGTTATCTCTGTGAGTGCTGGATAGTGGGAGTTAGAAATGAGTGCCATCTTTCAGGGCAGGACCAGTGACTGCCCTCCCTGCAGAAAAATAGCAGCTGCTTGTGGTTTGGGCAGGGGAAAAATTGTTCTTTGATTTTCCTTTCTGTGTATATAAAAGGTCAGCTATACAGTTGAGTTAACAAAGGAATTTGTGTGGTGGGTTTTTTTGTTGTTGTTGTTTGTGTTTGGTTTGGTTTTTTTTTTTTTGTGGCTGGTTGTCATGGCTACCTGTATTTTAGTGGTGGTTCAAAATGCATTTTTTCTTCATGAATTTTGTGTGTGTCTAATCAGGAGTTGATATCTGAATCCATGGGGAGCATTTGGGTATAGCCTTGTATTGCCCTCTTGGGTTTATTGTGCTCCAATAAAGTAATTAATGGATTAAGGCAGATATGAAATTATATGAAAGACTAATGTTTTGGAAAAGATGTAAACATGCTGTGCATTTGTATAACTCCATGTCATCAGTTGCTTCTCAGGTGACTTGGCTACTCATTAATCTCTACGCCAGATTTTTTATTGAGGTACAAAACTTGAAGATTTCTTCTTTCATTTTTAAAAAAAGTACAATGGGTTTTGTTTTTCATTTGGTTTGGTGCTTTTTTGTTTGGGTTGGTTGTGGTTTTATTTATTTAATTTTTTTAGCTTAACTTTTTTGTTTTTACCCTTTTACCTCTGCATATATGATATGTGTTTTGGTTTCTGCTTGAAAGATTTTATTACACCAGGAAGGTGTTTGGGGTACCTGTCATGCTTGGCTGTATGGGTAGTGGCCGTTCCATTGCAATTATAATTTAAAATCCCTTTTCTAAAAGGCTGGAGAGGCTAACTTCAGGAGCATTCAAAACTCAAGACATCGGGGGGTAATTAGCATCCTTCTGGAAAGACCTGAGATGGCTGGACACATAACAGCTGTTAAATGAGCTTCTAATGGTGTTAGATAAGCCACTAAGAACCCAAGAATGCCAGGCTTCTCTCTTTGCTGTGATGATTTAATGCTCAACAGCAGTAAAATAACCCAGACAATGCACCAGGGAGAATTGCTGCTTTTCTCAAGTGGTTCTTTAACTTTTAGGATAAGCTTCGTGGTGTTTCCAGTGATAATAATGATTAATGCTTCCTTTGCTGTTGACTGCTCTAGGGTTTGTTTCATGGTAGTTTATGTACTATACGAGAAGTTTAGCACTGTCTCTCCCAGCAGGTCACTTCCAGCCACGCCTAACTGCTTAATTAATTGAGTCATTACGATAATGGATTTGTAGTTGGTTTTACAAATCTGTCTGAATGCCTTCTTCCCTGAGGATACCACTGCACTTTGTTCTGAGAGGTGTGAAAAGCAGGAAGGAAAGTTTAAATGCCAAATAAGTGCACATAGGAGCATTCAGAGGCTTGGAAGAGAACAGCTCAGGAAATAATTCCGTGCTCCTGCTCACTTTAAGATACATTCTGCATTGTGAAATGGTTGCTTTTAGGGGAAGGACTGTTTGGCCAAAAGAGAAAGCAGAGCTGGCAGAATATCAGCGGCAGGACCTTTCCCATGTAATCTTATATAAATAATCTGCTGGAGAAATTACTGTAAGCATAGAGCCAAAACACAGGGATATTCGAGATGGTATTGGAGTATCTATTACTGGCAAAATACATGGAAGTATAGGATAGCTTCGAAGTATGCATACAGACAACAAAGACTGATGGACCTACAAAATCCTTCCCTTGGACTGGGGCAGAGAAGGGGGAAAATATCTCATGAATCCAGTTAAAATTTTTTCATAACATTTCTCCTGTAATTTTTTTTTTCTGTAGGCAAGAGTAATTTATGTGTGGAAGCTTCATCCTGGCTAGCCATACTTTGTAAATCCTTTGAAGTCAGTGCCTGGTGTTGAAAGTCAGGAACACAGGAACCTTGCATGTCTGAATGTTTAGCAGCTTGGAGGAATAGGCTGGATGGTAGAGCAGGGGAGCAGTGCAGAATGCTTGCACTGGGACCCAGCGTGGCCTTGGCTTAAATATTTCTTGCCTTTGCCAGAGTCTGCTAGCCATTTTTAAATAGCTGCTTTACATGGTTTTATGGGCAAATACCTTTGCTCTTTCCTGTTTGTTTGGTTGGTTGTTTTTTTTCCCCAATCTTATCTTGCCACTTAAAATTAGAACATTTTATTTTACTCCAGAGCAAATGGTCATCAGTTAATGGTGAAGATAATTAATTACATTGTCAAGTTAAAAACTGTACATCTGCAGTATTTTTTCCACATAATCATGGTATTTGTTCTGTATGTTGGATTTAAATGTATTCTGCTTTGAAGCAATTTGCAATGTGATCACTGTTTTCCAAATGGCTGAAAAAGCCACAGCCATGGTGCTCAGCCTCTGAATATTTGCTCAGATTTTTTTTACCCCCACTCACTTTCCACCATAACCATGTTACTGTTAACTCGAAGTCTGCTCCTTGATCTTGGTCTGTGGCCTTGCCTATATTGAGAAATGGAAGACAATTTGACTAAAGATGTAAAAACTACACATAGAAGTCCAGATTATCAGAAAAAAAGGTGATTTAGTCCACTGTCACTGTGATTCCCTGCCAAGTGTGGGTTCAACCCTGAGACATGTTTTGACTTGATACATTTGTCTAGTCACTTTTGTATCTGTGCTGTCCTTGAGCTGATCAAAGCTGAGTATTGACCCAGATCTTTCAGTGTGTTTGGGTTTCTGCCCAAGATCCTCTTGCAGCACCTTTACAACAGTAGGGTTTGCCAAGGCTTGCAGGAGTGTGTTGCACTGTGGTGCCAGTGCTGAGCTGCTAAGAGTGACAATATTATGTTGTCAGCAGTCTTGTTGAATCCCACTAAGTTCTGGAGGTTTTTTATCATGCTTTAAAAAGCTTTTCCTACATTGAACAAAAGTGTGGTGCTCTGACTATACTCTTTTTGCAGGAGACCCTTCCAGTGTCCCAACACTTCAGAAGATGGAAGCTAGATAGTTTTTGCCTGAAAACTAACTTTGGATCATGTAGGAGTTACTGTGTTTATTTCTTTTCCCTCCATAGTAATGTTGAAAGCTTTATTATTGTTGTTGCCATGATAACATAGTGGTGAGTCTTTAGTTCATGTGCATAACTCTAATTTCAGAGTTGAAAACCCCATCCTTCATGTGTGTTTAACTTTAGGATTGATGGTAAGAGAAAGAAAATCAGAAACTCCCTAAGGACACTATGCAGCACAATAAAAGGTTGTTTTTCTAAATAATCTTCTTCCCCAAAAGCAGTAGGCTTACAATGCTGATTAAAAAGAGTATGCTGGAGAGACAAATGAAAAAGCCCAGCAAAGAGATTATTTTATTGGATATCAGAGGAGTCTATGATCACTCTGTAGAAGGATGAAACTTTTAAACCTCTGTATGAGAACTGAAATTAATTTACTTTCTTCTTCGTTGGGCTTTGAGGATGTCACATACCTCTTTCGTGTTTGCTGTCAGTGAGGTTAAAGAGGACACAGTGTCTCTCGTGCTGGGCTGTTTGGCTGCAGCCCCAGCCTGCACAGCCAGTCTCACTGCTGACCACAGCTGGGGAAATCACTGTTCCCTTTGGAGCAGCTTTTACTGAAATATTCACCTTTATCTTAAATGACAAGTAATGCTTTGTGTGATAAATCATTGGGTACTCTTCCTGCAGCAGCTGGCTTTAAATCTTAGTATATTTGTGTCATGTTCTCTTCCTGCAAGTGGTTCTTCATTTTTGCATAGAAGGGTGGAGGTTGTGTATGTTACTGTGCCAAGCAACGTGAAAAGCTGAAGATTCTTGGAGACTGGTCCTAGTTAGTATTCAGCATATTCACCTTTTGTTGGAATGTGTCCTGAAGCTATTTTAGGCTTCATATTTTTCCAGACTGATGGAGTCTCTTTAGCCCCAGAATTTTTCTTTTCAGTGCAATAATGACACTCTCTTGGCTTCATTGTTCTCTACCAGTTTTCTGAATTTTTCCATGTTCGAGGCAATTTCACCTTGGTATTTGACCGCTTTCTTGGAGTTTGTGTTCTCACCAAGTTGGATACTTTCCCTTTGGACTTGCTCTTCCCTCCTGGAGCTGCTGTGGTGGTGTGGTAATTCATGCAGGTCATAAATAACACTTGACAAAGGCCTTGCTATAAATTTCTTGGGTATTTGGGAATTCTTCAGCCAGAGAACCAATCCTTGATTGCCAGTTTCTGAAAGCAAGGCCTCCTGCTGCAGTGTAGGGAATCAGAACTGATATTTCTTTCTTTCCTGCTCTGCCCTGTAGAGTTGTGTCAAAGATGAATTCAGTTGTTTTCCTACGTGGCCTTTGGAATTTGCCAGCACTGTTTATACTCCATTATTTTGGAAAGAAACCTCCAAATGTTGTTATATTCTATGGGTCTTATAAATTATGTGAAGAAAAATACTACCTTGAAAATATTTTCAGAATGAAATTATCCTTACTTCAGTGGATGAAGAAAAAAACCAGAAGGATGCAAGTAGTATTATTCTAATCAGTTTCATAGGAAACAATGGCAAGAGCTGCAGTGATGGAACAGTGTAATGAGTTACTGTAATTGTGTGTTTGAGAAGGGATAAAATAATCTCGACCTGGAGTTTTTAGGAGGGGAAATAAACTTTCCTAAGAGGTTTATTTTGGATACAAATTGAAAGGGATTTCAGAATGATTGCTTCTGTAGCCAAGCAAAACTAGAGGCAACTGTTACCAGAAGTCAGCAGTTACTATTTTACTTAAAATCTGTGTAGTTCTGCTTTATTTTTCAAGTATATCTTGCTTTATAAGGTTACAGCCATGTGAATGGAAATTGCTGTCTATGAAATATCTACTTCTGCTGCTTTTGCAAAATACTTTGACATATGTGAATTTCTATAGAAAAGGTGGATTGCTTTCTCAAAACTCTTTAGACTTTCAGGGTGGTGAAACCACTTTCTCCTACAATAGAGACCACCAGGAGGAATATGCTTGGTGTTAGGCACCAAATAACTGTTATTCTGGATACTGCACATTATATATTGGACATAAATATATAAAAATATTGCCAGAAGATACAGATTCTGTACTGGTAACCTGTTTATTCTTCAAAGATTCTTTTATCCATGAGCGGGTCTGCTCAACAGAAAAAACCTTTGTTTTAGTGAGTTGTCAAATCTAAGTAAGATCTTATTGAAAAATCAACTCATTAAAAGGTGTAATTGCAAAGTATCTGAAAAGCACTGGGAAGAATCTGCATTACTGTAGCCATGTCTGGAAGGTATAGTTTACTGTGGGTATTCGTGACAGTTGAAAATTCTGCAATCAAGTCTGGTTTAATTTCTTCCTGATGCTTGTCCTGCTGAGTGTTTTTGCATATAAAAGCTCTATTTTCGTTTCCAAAGATGGAGAAATATCAGATAAAACAACTCCCTCCACAGAAAAGCCCCTCCAAGTCCATTCTAGTAACGACACATAACTAGTAAAAGTACAAATAGAGTTCTCAGTTCTTTCTTCCTTTGAAGAGGCAAATGGTGGAGATCTGAGCCTAAAGCTCAGCATATAAAAAACCATTTTAACTGTTACTTTGATTTGAGTGATAGAGGTATAACTATGGTACTTCTTATGAAAATGTGTTATTCATAACTAACTTCCTATTACTAATTTTTGCTGCCAGAATGTTATTTAAGGCCATGAAATTTTCAGGTCCTCTCTGCAATTTCTGGTAATCAACTGATTTTTTTTTTTTTTTTCTTAAGTGGCCATTACAACTCTTCAGGTGATCTTTGGGATGTATTTTCTGGAAGAACTGGGTTTTTTTGTTTATAATTACCGTACCTGGTTTGTGTAAGGAAAAGCTCTGCAAGATGCATATTGCAAAATATTCTAAGCAGCGTTTTCTTGCCAAGCTCTAGTTGCTAATGCTGTTTGTGACCATCTTTTTGAAAATGCTGCCAGGGAGGTGGGTGCTGTGGAGTTTGTAACTTCTGGCAGAGTCCCTGCAGCTCCCTGTTTGGGTGGGGAGACTGTCTGAGGAGCTCTGTTGATGCTCTCCCTCCTGCAGTGGGATAGTCAGCCCTGCTCAGACTGAGGGGATGTGCTAGGGAGTTAAGGGTGTGTGAGGAGCAGCCTCAGGCTCTCAGGGGTAGGGAATTGCAGTTGTAAGCAAAGAAAGCTGCAGAGACTGAGGATGTTGCTGTGCAGCTGAGGGGATATGGGACAAGGCGTATAGAACATTATTCCGCCTCTAATTTTCAGAGGATGTTTGTTCAGAAGTGTCATTTCTTATCTTTCTCATGTTAATTTATTTTGCAGTGCCTTATAATGACCATCTCAACTACCCTGATTTTCTCCTCACTGGAGTTGCTGTGTTTGGCCTTGCCACGGAGTTCATGTACTGAAGTGTCCTTTTGCTCACTGTTCCTCCAGATGCTTTGTTTTATGATAGCTATTTTCAGATGATCCAAGCCTTGTAGTAGTTGAATCTGTAAATATTTTTATTTCATCTTTGTTAAGCACCATTACTGCAGAGCATGTTATGACAGTCAGTCAGTTCCAAATAAAGGAAGCTAACATGCTTTCCTTTTTTTTCCCTGGGAGCTACAAAATTTTGGATGTTGAATGTAGTTCCTACGTTAAAGCAGCATGGTAAACCAATGCACTGATTAATGTGGCCATTAAATTAACAGAATGTGATGGTTTAGATCAAACACCCTCCCTTGGGTTAGTTTACTGGTAATTTTTTGTCATCTAGAAACTGTTGGGTCAAAGTAGGTCTAGATGCAATTAAATGTAACATAGCTCTTACACAGTTATGATTTGGGCAAGATGCATTTTAACTTATTATTTCATATTGAGATATTTCAAAGATCCAATTAACTGAAAACATGAAGAAAATGTTTTATTTCTTGGTTTCTCTTATAATTATAAATGGAAACTGATTGTTTCCTTTTTTTTAGTTCTGTTTTTAGAGAGGTCGACAAGGCCAGCTTTTCTTGTGCTGGGTGGGACCTTCCTCTAAATACTGTCTTGGTGATTCTTCCAAGGCCTAGAAAGGTTTCAAAGCTGATGGATGAATTATTATTTCCTCTTCCTGTCTTCATTTTTTAAAATTTTGTTGTGAAAGTAGGAAGCAGAGAATTGCAGACTTGCTTATAAATTAAATCCTTCAGGCTTTTCATGGATGTTTTTTGTACTAATATGTTCTTATTTAACAAAACCTTGGGTTTTGGCTGTTAATCCAAGGAAGATCTTTAAATGACTAGTTAGGCCTTGTGAGAGTGTTTTTACAAAATGTTTATGTATGTTGATCAAGATGAATTAGAGATTATGTTTAAAGGATAAATTTTTCTGGCATCAATGAGAGATAATTGCTGCTGTGCTGAAGCAACCTCAGGAAGCCTCACTGCTTAGACTGCTGCATGTACTTATTGTGAAATGCTTCTGATTGACTTCTGGTCTGCTCAGCAGCCTCTTGATAATGATAAAGCTGACAGCTTTCCAAATGTGTGAAACAAAATAGTCCAGGGTAGCAAAGTCCTCATTGCTTTGGCAGATGAGTGTAGGACCTACTGTAGTAGCAGTGTCCACCCTTGCAAAGAAAACTAAGCTTGGGCTATTAAATTGTGTTGCTCTTAAGTAAGTTTCTGTCGAAGTAAATTTAAAAGATAAATTTGGATTAGACAAACCTTTTTTGAGGAGAGAACTGTGTTAGAAAAAGGAGGTGATACAATTCTCCTAAATGATACTGCTCTGCTTAAAAATAGAACTACATTGGTTCAGAATTTGTCACAGCTGTGCATCAGAGATAGGTGAAGAAGAAAGCATGGTCAAGGAGACAGAGGTGTTAGTCTAAATACTAAAGTAACTCAAAAGTATTTTTATTCCTACCCCAGCAATTCATGTAATGTAAACGGAAGCTTAGGATGTTCTGCTGCAGAGTGATACAGTACAGACTAGAGTACTTGGAGAAATGAGAGGCTTATCTCTTGGATTATTCATTTTAATCATGGCAATGGACTTGTAAAGCACCACTTATATATGCCTGGCTCTGTTCTTTTTTGCCCTCTGCATCAACCAGATGACCTCCCACTGGATTTGTGATGTAAATCACTACAAAAGTAGTCTAAGCCACAATACTGCCTTTTTTAATCCCCTGCATACTTTTAAATGGGACTTCATAGATAATACAAAATGACTGAGGCATTTTTAAAAATGAGACTGAAGGCATTGAAACTATTTGCCCACATGCACACTAAATATCACCTTTAGGTTGCTTACATCTCAAATGTCTTTGGCCGGTTTTACTGACAATTCTAATGTTGCATTAAAAACATCTGGTAGGCTTGTGGCTCACCAGTGATGGTTAATGTTAAAAGAAATAGCTTCTCAGTGTACTGATGAATGTCTGAAGTAAGATACATCTGCAGTCTTCACACTCAACATTTGAATACAGATCTCATTCTTGAGTGCTGCATCTTCTGTAATATGTGCAAAAATCCTGGTTTGGATATGTCATCTGTTAAAATCTTGTGTCACTTATTATTTGTAGAAGCAAGTAAAATCAGCTCTGATGTTTGTCATGAGCAACAGATAACTCTGTGGATTCTGTAAAATCTCTTTGTTGCTGGGCCATAGGTGTGTACCCTGTGATCTAAAGCCTTTGTATATATCAGCAAGGAGTAAAAGGACACCCAACTTTGTGTGCAGTTCCTTTCAGAAGCAGGAAGAAAGCAGAGGTGGAATAAGGTTTTCTATTTGTCCACAGTGAGAATGATAAGTTTATAAAACAAGCATAAACATTTATATTGTAATGCCAATGTGTTATTACAGTTTGACTTCATGGTCTTTTCCAACCAACCTAAATGACTGGTTCTACTTAGACTTCTATTTCTGACATTCATTTTCTGAGTTGGCAATTTTCCTAATTGGTGAAAAAAGTCATTGTGTGTGGACAAATATATCCAGAGAGTACCATGTAAAGTATAAAAATATACACACCTCCTCACCACTTTATAATCTTAATCTTGCATTTATTTGGGCTGTTTTTCTGGAGTTCAGAAGTGAATTACATGCTGTAGTCCCAACTGATTTGAGTGAGTTAATACTGTCAGGATAAACCCCACAACACTATGTGAATTTAGCTCCATGTAGCACGTACTCAGCAGTAAAGCTGTTCTTATGGATGTGATGACTGTTTGAGATGTGCAATAAGTATTGAAAGGATGTGAGACTGATTTGGCTGACGCAGACATTTATTTAAAACTCACTTTATACAGATTTAAAAACAAACAGTTGCATTTGTTTATCCATTTTCTGGTATCAACGTGAACAAGGGATTTAGCAGAAACTAGAAATATGAAATGTTGTATAATCTAAAAGTGTCTTTGACGTGCTTTGACGTGGGTCAGGACTTTGCTTGGAACCTGTCCATCGTGAGCCCACGTGTAGCAGATCATCTGTTTATGGCTCTTCACACATTCAGAGGCCAGTGGCTTGGTGTGAGACTGAATGAGTGGGAAGAGTACAGACTTCATCAGCAAGGTCAATAAATAGAACTTTCTGGCACTCTGGGTTCACAAGTACCCTTTGCCCAGCTCCAAGGTGTACTTTGGCTTCTCACTCTTCTGCTGAACAAAAAGATAAGGGAAACATGTTGAGTGTCACTTGGGGTGGGGCTTCTGTAGGGGTGTGGGTCATCCTTCAACTTTTAATGAGGTTTTTTAACAGACAGAAGTAACTTTTTCTTTACAGATAAAAATAAATTGAATGATTGCTTCAGTCTTTGCTGTTTTCCAGCATCTTAAATGACCTTAAGTGTCATAGTGGTCTTAAATGGCTTAGAGAGGAAATTTAGGCTTATGCAATGTTACTTTGGTCTTTTAAAAAAACCATTTAAATTTGCTTCACTGTGTACTCTGGAGCCTGCAGACCACTGTTAAGCTCACAATTTAGTATTGCACTTGAAAAATTCTGGGTGAGTTATGGCAAAGGCGTGTAACTTTTGTGGCTCTGTGGGCAATAACTTGATTTTGTGAAGAAGTGGCATAGCTTTTAGGAATAAGCAGCAGGGTAGAATTTGAATTATAGAAAATCTCTTTGGAGACTGAACTATTTGATTTCTCTCCATACCAACTGCTGTTACGTGTCTTTGTCCAGTATTTATACAAACAGGATAAAAATGGTGAAGTACTGCAAGAGGAGCAGTTTTGCAGCTCATAAGGAAATGGAGTGCTAGGCAGATGGCAGTTTTCACAAAGTAGCATATTCTTCAGTCTCAAATCAGGGGGTTCATCACATACAGAATTTGTACCTGAATTTATGCTTCAGCTGATCCTTGATCTGCAATTTTTGAGGTCACTGACTGGTATAGGTGTGATAGTTTCCTGAACAGGAAACCACTGTAACAGATGCACTGCTAATAAGGATGTTGGGAATACTTGGAGAAAATAATTTTAATCAACATAAATAATTGAAGTATAATAGTGAGATAATTGTGAGCTAGAGTTTAGCAGCAGCTGTCAGCAAACAGGATTTGGAGATCCCTCTCCATTTTTGAGCATAGTAGAAGTAAACTGATTCATATGTGAGACTCATGGTTCAGTGCTAGCAGGGAAGACCTCCTAAAAACTGCTGGAGTTCTTAGCAAACTCAAAGTTTCATGTATGTTACACAGCTAGGGAGGAATGCCCATAAAACTCTTGATTATGGAACACTCAGTTAGTCCTAATAGTTCTGTTCCTCAGGCTGTCCTCCAGCCTTACCAGCAGAGAAGTGAATAATCCCTGTCTCTTGATGGGCAGGGAGGAGAACATGCTGTCAGTGAAAAAAAATGTTGCTTTTCTTTCTGTTAGCCTCCAACCCAGTCTGTAGTGCTCTGAAAGAAAAGTCAGTGAAGCAGAAGACTCCCCAAAGAGAGCCATGTCTGAAGGTAAGAAAAATCCTAGACTTTGCTCATGCGGTTTTTGTCATCCCCTGTTCCTTTTGCTGGACATTGCAGTTCAGGTGATCCTGCAGCTCTCCTAATGCAGTACTGCTTCTGCTGCAGCACACACACTTGATCTAGAACAAGACCTGAAGGACTGACTGTAGTATTGATATTGAGTAACTTCGTCTGCTCCATGTACATTTTCAAATACACCGCTTCTGCAGCAATATTTGGATAGGCATAAAGGGATGCTGTGTTTTTAAGAATGTAAATACAAGGGGCTTAATAGTTTTTGCAGTTACTGAAGCTTTAAGTCTGCAGTTAATTATTTAATATTTATTTGCCATTTTTATCACATTTCCAAAGCAAAGTGACTATTATATTTAGAGCTTATACAGTATATTACAAGTTTGCAGAGTTCCACTTTCCCATTCAGCTAGAGTGAGTAATGGGTTTTGATGGTGTGCAATGTTATCATCAGGGATTTTCTCCCCCTTTACAGGCTGTGTAGGGATGTGTTCTGAGCTTGAATCAGTAAGTTTTCCTACCTTTCATTAAACGTTGCTTTACTGTTAGTTACTTTTCTAACTTAAGAGAACCTGATTTTTATGCTCTCCCTCTGGTTCTGTCAGCACAGGTAGTGCACAGCTGAGAACAATCTGCTTACTGCTTCATCCTGAAGTGTTAGGGAACTGTGTCTTAATAACTGGAGTGCTGGAATGTGGTTATTCCAACATAGTGCTTAATGAGGAGTCAGAAGGATATTGTTATAATAGAGGCTACAGTTGTGATTACGAGCCTACAGAAACCTCTTTAATTACACTGTCAGCAGTCTGCTGCTGGTGTTGGATGAATGCTTACAGCAGACTGCACAGTGAAGGAAAGATGGTAGGGGGTTGCTTCTCGTTTATCTTTAGATTTATCCAGCCAAAAAACCTTTTGCCATTTTTTAGGTCTGGAAGTAAATGTAGCTGCAACAGATTTCATACGAAGGCCTTTTCTGTCATTATGGTTTTGTGCAATTTTTCCTTTTGCATGTGTATGTACGGACTGTTTCATTGAACTGCATGGTAAGAGTTTGGAAATCAAAATTTATAGTACAAATTAAATACATTTTGGGAAGCTGACACTTAAAATGGAAATAGTGGAGGAAAATGAACATATTGAACCACCCACTTGACTGCTTACTCATTCTGTTTCTTGACACACTCAGCTTCTGCTGGGTTTGCTACAGCACAAAGATGACAAGAGATGATACTTCATTTCCTTCTCCCTTGCATTGCTGTTCATGCTTGATCTGAATATTGTTACATGATCTTGATTATCTTGGAAGGCTGCAGGGAAGAGCAGACATCAGAGATGGACTCTGCTTTGTTTCCTGGTCCGGGGTAGGTATCAACTGTGTAATGTAACTAAGGAGTTCTTTAACTCTTTGGCTATATGTGCAATAATTTTTTTAATAGAAACAGATTCCAGAAAGCAAAGACAAATGTTCCAGGGCCTGATTCTTACAAGCTTTCTGCAAGTGATTGCCTCATCTCTGCCTTCTTGGGAAAACACAACTTCCAACAACAGCATCGTATGCTTTTCACTACGTATACTTTAAACTACAAATTGAGATGAGCTCAACTGCTACATGACTCCCCATCTATCAGAGTACATGACACACAAAAAGCTCTTTGAAATGGTGGTAGAGTAAGGTCACAAAGTCAGGTGTTCAAAGTGTAGATGCTTGTGTGCAATTATGCCTTTGAAACTTTCTCCTGACCTTTCTCCAGATGTTGGCAAAGCAATTTGTTTTTCCTAGATTACCTGCTGAATTATTTTGGTATTTTAATTTTTTTGTTGTTGTTGTTCTTTAAAGGCAGGTGCCTGATAGGGAAAATTTCAGCTCAGAGTTGAAAGCTGGCAAATGTAAAAGCAACTGGAAAAGGCAAGCTTTTGCTAGTGAGCACAATTGTCAATAGATGGTTTCATTGGCTTGGCCTTCGCTGTGAATGATTTCTGAACATACCGTTCAAAGAGAGCTAAAAATATTTTCTCAGCACTATTAAGTCAGAGTTTACCTAACAGCAGTCTAATCTGCTGAAAAAAAATCTTGAAGACAATCACAAGAAAGTCAGCATCAGTTTTGCTTTTCCGGTTTGCTCACAGCCTGTGTAGGTCACACTGATGCCCTCGGATTCTCACTTTCACGAGTAATGGATTTGCATTAACATTATAAAGCTTTTATGGGGTGTAAAGAAGGTAAAATAAAAAGCAGCTGTGCTGAAATGCAAAAAGGTCCCTCCCATCTTCTTGGCATTAGGGGAGAGTATTTGTGGCTCCATTTGATCCTATTGTCTCTGAAAAATTCTGTTTTCTACTGAAGTTTTTGGGTGAGCAGGACCGTAATTTTGCTTACATGCACACAAAGCTTTGCTATTTGATTCCTATTCTTTAGGCAGCAAATTGCAGGCAAGTCTCAACTGTGAAAAATTCAAAGAAAGCATTCTGCTGAGGTGGTAAAGTCATTTTGGTCTTCCAGCCCTTTTCTGGGAATCATGGCTCTGTCACCAACGAATTATGGTGTAAATGTGCCTATCTTCCCCTTAAGGGGAAACAACTGTAGACCTGTTCCTTTTTAATTGTTTGTGAGGAAAAAAAGGGCATTTACAATACCTTTTCATTCTCCACTCAGCACACCCCAGGGGTAGCGTGTTTTCACAAGCGTGTATTGTTTAGGTGAGATAGATGTGTTGTTCGTTCTTACAGAATTTTTCATCGTTTGTAGCAAAGATAATTAACACAGAGATAATACATCTTCTTAGTGCTAATGCCTTATTACAAACATAACCAATTGGATTAAGAAATGAGGGAGAATGCATTTACTTCTGCCCAAAGCCTTAATGGTTTGGTTAAACCCCCCTGACAACTGGACAGTATTTCTTCACGTAGATGTACTTAGTTTGTTGCACTTTCGTGAAACAACAGCTTCTTCTGGGAGCATTTGTCTCAGCATTTCAGCTGAGAGCAAGAGTGTGCCTCTCTTCTTGAGGAGTGGCTAGTTAACTGGTGAGGAGATTCATCTAATGGCTGAAATAATCTATTTTGTGATCTGTAAAGAAAATTTCAATGTCAGGGAATTGTTAAGTCCTGCAGGTACCTTGAGTCAATTTGGCAAAGAGGTGGATGGTGGAGTGAGCAAAACTGTCCCAAAACTCTAATGAAGAGAACTTGATTTTGTTTTGTCTAAGGGGAGAAGATAGCTCACTGCTGTGATGCAGATATATCAGTTGATCTATTACATGCATGTATTTCCTCTGCGATGCTTCAAAATCACAGTAGAATTGAAATCAAAATTTCTTATAGTGGGTTAAACAGTAATGTGGCATAAAGACTTTCTCTTGTATTGTACACATGGGCAAGTAAGCTATTCAGTCAAGTCATTTCAGAGTATCCTTGATGGAAAAAAGCCTTTAAAAGACCTTTGAAATAATACTTTGACTATTCTTGGCCTGTTTTACAACTTTCTTATCTATTAAAAGTACTGGGATTGAAGCAAATTGGTATATAGCAATGTGTTTTCAGTGGTTTCTTTCCTGATACTAGGCAAAAAACAAAGAGGCAAGGCATCTAAGTAATTCTCTTTGATTTTTGTAGGTTTTCTTGCAATCACTTTATCTCGCTTGAAAATATTTTTTCTGCCTGCAAACTGTGTGAAAAGGACATGTGCAGCAAAGGAAAATGATTAAGGCTCCTCAGGGGAGTAGTTCTGGCTATGAATAAAGCATTGTCAAATGTAGAATGTAAACAAACTGAAAATTTAGTATTTCCACCTGCCTAATCGTGTTTTGGTGGTAACATTGGAAGAAAACCCATATAATAGCAAGTGAGAGCTTTCCCCAGAGGCAGGAATTTAAAACCAATACAGCACTGTCACCTATCAGTGCTGAACTAGCATCCTGTCTTTTATTTTCTTACTCTTCCAGCCCCCACCTTAAGGCTGGTGGGAGGCAGCGTGGTCTGGGAGAATTTACTCAGGAAGTGGAGCTGCTTTCCCCTCTGGACAGCAGAGTTCAACTCTTCCTGCCTGACACAGCACTCTCTTTTGTAAGACAAGAATGTTCTCATATCTCCATAAGGCTTTGGTTGTGCTTAGTAGGCTGGGCATGGACCAGGGATCCAGAATATTTAGGCAGACTATAAGAATTATTTTTCCTTTTTTTCTTTTTTTTTTCTTTTTTTTCTTTTTTCTTCTTTTGGTGGTTTCCTTTTTCAAGGGAGGAGGAGACAGTTCTGCTGAAGAGAGGCAGAAATCTTTGCTCCTTACAGCCATGGGAAGTTGTGGCTACCAGAAGTCTGTGCAAATGTATTCCTCTGCCCTCGATGCTTTTCGAGCCTGGTTAGACCCTCCTGTCAGAGCAGCACACATGCTGTCTTTTGGGTTTTGACCCCTTCTTGGCTGTGGAGACTGTAGTATTTTGTTTGTTTGTAATCTGGCAGAGGGAGTTTGTATGTTCAAAGTATAGTGGCTTAGGACTGTCTCCAAATCTGAGTGCAATAACTATGCTAAGTATTTATTGTGGCTCTGCTCAGGATAATCTGAGGTAAGACCATAGTTTAAACTCAGTTGAAGATCATAGAAAGCATTTCCAGCTTTTTTTGTTAAATGAATTTTGTTCTTTTACAATTCTAGTGGGGATTTTTTCCCTTCTTTGAGGGTGACAAATATGGCCAAGTCATTGACCAAATGACTGATATTTGTGGATGTACCTTGGAGCCACCAAGGCTTGGGAAGCGTAGGCAGCTGTGAGATCATGGCTTCTTCTGTACTTCTGCCTACCTGGCTGGGTACCACAGGCTGCATGTGGGTGTCAGCACAAAGATTCCCCTTGGAGTGGATATTGTTGGTGGAAGCACCATAGCGTTTGCAGATGCCAGATGAAGACCCAGAACATACTTCTGTGTGACCCTGGACAGTCATAGTAAATCTGTTTACTAAAATAGCTCTTAAAGTAACTCTTAAGATCGAGTCTCATCTAAAGAAGCAGCATCTGTGGCTATCACATATTGATATTCCTCAGGAAAAAAACAATCACTGAATACCTTATCAGCTGCTGTTTGTTTCTCCAATTTAACTTGAATCATGATGGACAGAAAAAGCTTTTTTGAGTTTTGTTTTGTACTTTTTTTCTCCTTTCATCGCGTGAAAAGAAAACAGCATTTGTAAACACTTTTTCTTTCTTATCTGTGGCTTTTACTGAAACAAATCACATGGTACTGTCACCTCTGCAGTCCTTCATCCTGTGCATACAAAGGACGATATTCAAACCTGTTCTGTGCTGTAAATTGCTGCGGAGGCAGTCAGCAGGCACTGACCCGGACGGTTCCTGGTGGTGAGAGAGATGAATGGAAAACTGAGAATCCTTTTGTGGTTGTGTTGTTTGCTTCTTGAAATTGGAGGGACTGTTTGAATACTGCGTGCTCCCTGATTTCTACCCTCCCTCCCCTTCCTCCATTTGAAATATTTAACTTGCTAAAAGACTTTGGTTTGAAATCCCCTAAGTGGGAAAGCACTGATTGTTGGCAAGTTCAAGTGTAAAATTGGTTGTAAGTACTTGTGGCTGAACAGTGCAGTGGAGCTGAACAGTACACTGAAAATGAGAGTACTCTAAATCAAAACACGTTTGTTAATTAATGATCGTTGCTGGTTTCTGAGAGCACAGCTAGTAAACATGCAATCCAAAGTCCATTTAAGTCAATCAGCAAAACCTTACTGGAATTAATTTGGGCTGGATTTTTAATTAATTCCTTCCTCCAAGATACTTTACCTTAAATTTCTGTTATAAGGTGTAGATCTCTTTTCCTTGGATGTTTCATGAGTATGATTATATAGTGGTTTTGTGTGACTGAGGTGAACCAGATAAATATCTTAGCCGTGAATTAATATGGAAATCTATAATTAAACAATTTTGATTCTCAGAGAGGAACAGATAAATGTGGATTCTTTTCTTTGCATTTATATGTATTTAAAATAACCAAAGCATTAAAGAAGAGGAATTAAAAGCAGTATTTAGGGAAGCCTAAAGTAAGTTAATATTGCTGCTTAAAGCTTGCTTTTGCCTCGTCAGAATTGCTATATGCTCAGAATAATTTCATTTATTTTCTAAGCTTAGTTTGACCCCTCTGTAGAGATGAGGGTTAATCCACTGAAAAATTGCTCTGTTCTGCATTGTGTGCTGTTAAACCTTGCAGAACAGCCCTGGTTATTGATTATATTCCATCATTCCTGTAGTGGTCTGTAGGTCTGATGCTGTGTCCTGACATCAGGCCTTAGAGTATTGAGGCATTTTTCTATTTACCCAGAGCTGTGTTGGTACTGCTGTCTTGCAGCATCGGAAGCTTGTGCCAGAGCTGTTTGGCATTTTTTCTTTCCAGCTCTCCACACTGCACTCTCTGGCTCTTCTCCCACTTGTCTTGGAAGAACATGCTGGATATTTCTCCCCTCGCTATTTCCATGTAATTTCTATTTGCTTTGTGGGGGCCAGGGAAGAAGTGCTGCTCCTTCATCCAGCCTGTGAGCTGGCCCTCTCCTTGGCCTCTGGGGTCCTCCAGGGCTGCTCTGTGTTTGGAGCCAGCTGGATTGTAGCTCCTGTTTACTGGGGGAGGCAATTCTCAGCCTTGAGAGGGCTTGGAGATGGGGCATTTTGCTATGTGTGGTGTTTTTCTTTAAAACTCACCTAAATAATTGAGCAGGTGTGTGTTTTCCTTTATCTCCCATAAACAAACAGCTTTTCCTGCATTAAAAGATCATCAGTGTGGTGGTGAAGTCAGCTCTTGGAAGGGAGAATATGGCAGATTATTGCCTGGGTGGTCATGGCATGGCTTCTCACATGTATATGTTTTAATGCTCTCCTTCATGGTTACATTGTCCACACAGAATGTTTTCTCTGAGATTCCTGTTTAACCAGCACACAGGAGTGGCTCTTCACCTAATGATCATCTCCTGTTTGTTTTTGCCATCGTTGTGTGCGTTCCCCAGGCTGTATTTCCTACGTGCTGTTGAAGTGATGCTTTCAGGATAGGATTATTAACTAACTCATGAGCTTTCCCTTGGTTCTCATTAGTATAATAGCTTCGTGTTGCTCAGGCAATAATTACTTGTGCCTACAAACTGAGGGCCTATCTTTAATTTTATCAGCATAGTAACCAAGACATGGAGAAAAGAGTGTTACTTGGAACCTGATTTTAAAAAGCTTTTGTTTTGAAGAGTCCTTCAAAAGGACTTCAAAAATTATATATTTGCAAGAATGGATCAAAGGGAGATCATCGTGTTTTTCTGACACATGAAGACAAGGCAGAAGAGCTGGGCTTTTCCCCCCTCTAATGTCCTTCTTGTAAATTGCAGATCTGTCTGATTTGAAATTCAGCTGGTGAAAGACAACACTTAATTTGCACAAGGTGGAGAGTGTTAAGTAACCTTAGGAGTAATCAGGCCCATCAACAATTAAGTCTCTGTTTTATCAGGAAGATGCCTGCTCTTTCCCTGCTGTTTGCTCTGAGCTGGTGATGTTCTGCACACTCACTTGTGGCAGTGGCAGATGGTTGCTGCCTCCTCCATACCAGCTACACTCCTTGCAGCGCTGGAGTCTAACAGGTGGCATCAGGATGCTGCCCCCTTTTCCTCCTCTGAATGTTGTTTGCTGGAGCTGCCAGGGCTTTTTGGATGCATTGCACCAAGCAAGGCTGACTAACCCATGCTGTGGGAGTGGGTGCCCAGGGCAGCTCCTGGGCAGCCTTGGGAGTCCCTGCATGTGTGGTGCAGGATGGCACCGTGTCCTGGTGTTCCTGTGAGCTGCATTGCAGGAGAAATCCACTTACCATCCTATTCCAGGGGGTCTGGTACTAACTTCTCAGTTCAGTTAAGCTATCAGCATTTTTGTATTATTTTCCTGGGACCCAAAGTAAAATGGTAATAATTACATTTAGTTGTGGGCTTTTCCCTTATGAAATTGTTTGTTTTGCTTTTTCTTGTAAAAGAGCCTAAGAAGTCAGTGGAGGGATGTGTCTCAGTCCAGCTTTGTGTCTGTGACAGTGTGAAAATGGGTGTTTGCATATTAATATGAAGCAGTTAAACGGGGACCAGTTTAGATTTATAGTTGCTTTAATTTTTTTTCTTTTTTGATGCCAGAAGAATGTAAAGGGCTTTAGTGTAAGGAGAGTGATGGTCAGAGTGATCTAGCTCATCTGGTTGTCAGTGCTTTCTGACTACAATATAATACGCATCCAGTGCAGAAACATAAATCATAGTTCACAGTGAATCGTGTTGTGAAGGCCGGTGGAAATGGTATGGCTGTATTAGCATGTTTTCTTGGGAGTCAATTGAGATGTGTATTGCAGTAAATACAAAGAATGTGGGGTTTGGGGTTTTTTTTAATATATATGTTAATTTTTCACGTAGGCTGGGCAGGTAAGGAAGACTGTTTACAGAGCAAAAGAAGTTAGGCATACATGCTTTGTTTCATCAGTTTCCTTGCTTTATATGCTTGAGTGTCAAGTTTTCACAGCACTTGTGCCTGTGTAACAATGCTGGATGTGTACTTACCATATATTTATTCAGTACCAATTTTTGTAACTCATTGACATTTATTCTTTCTATTCCTTTGTAAGCTCTCAGTTGGTTGCAGCACGGTATAACTTCTCTTAGCAGGCAGGGTTGAAACCCTTCTGGAGTCAAGCCACTCATTTGCATGTACACATTCCCTCTTGGTGATCGCAAGACACATAAATATGGAACAAAATGAACCAAAACACATAAATAGACTCCTGCAGCTACTGATGTTAATAGTAATTTACAATTTCTTTTATTCTAACTCCCCATTCCACCTGCCCAATCATCAGGGTTATGGTTCCCCCATGGCCCCAGTTCAAGAAAGCATTTTAATATTAGTCTTAAGGATATTGTTATTCAAGACAAGCCTTTTAATATTTTCCTGGTGTTAAACCCTGTAAGAGCTGGATTTAATCCCTTGTTTGAATTTCAGCATGTCCTTTTCTATTCTGAATATGGATGCTTTTTAAATCAAAGCCTGATGGATAACTGTGTAGGGAAAGGATACTTCTTACACCTCATTTGATATTTAGTTACATAAAGAGGGAAAAAATAACCCTTACCAAGGAAGCTATTTTTCCCATTTTTCAGTTTTAGTTTTTATTACTTAGAGTGTTTTTGGTAAGGATACCCAGAGATCTGTGCAGTATAGGTGGTGGTTCCAGTGTTAAAGCACACACAGATGAGTGCTTTGTCCTTCACCCAGGTAATCCCTTCTGAAATTCCCTTTCTGGGAAGGGCAGGGGGGCAGCAGGGCTGGCTGGGTGGGCACAGCAGAGAGCCAGGCACCAGGAGCTGCTGCCCTGTGCCTGCCATGCACCCAGCCAGTCCGTCCTTCCTTCTGCCAAGCTCCTCGGGGCTGCTGCAGGCCAAAAGGACCTTGCTTCCCACTGCCTTTACATCCACTGCCCTGTTGGTGTTTAAGTCACTAGATGTTCTGACTGTTTTTCTGATTTAGATCAAAACCCTCTGTGAGTTGAGTGGAGACTCTTGGTTTCCAGTGTGACCTTAGCTGGACTTGTTTTTAACATTTCCTCTACTGGTATATGGGGAGGATATTCAGTTGTACCAACTGGTTCTTAAATAACTGTGTTTTAATTAGGTGGGTCAACAATTTGTCCTGTTGCTGTCTGTGCTGATGTTGTTTTTGAAGTAGAGATAGATGTATTTGCAGTCATTTTTCTCTTCTGAAGTTACTTTTTATGCAGTAGAGGTGCAGACTGTTCTGGTTTTGGTTTTTTTAATAAGAAATAATACAGCTCAGGTTTTTAGTGTGTTGTGCACTCAATCAAGTGACCCAAAAAGCATGTAGCTGTGCCATTTATTACCCTCATTCATTGCTCTATTACCCTTGTTCATTGCTGTTAGGGTTTGTAAGATGTTGCATGCAGGTAAGTGATTGCTGTGCAGCTACATTTTGATTAATGTGCTTATCTGGCTGGAGTGATCTTGCTTCCTTGTTTTTGCACTGCTTCCCTTTGATTTTAGACTCAAATACCCAAATTACAAAAGATACGCAGCGTGGTGCAGAAGCCCTAAATTCCTGAGACTGCTGTGCCAGGTGTCGTGTTTTCAGTGTGGGAAAGCAGTGAGGATGGGCAGTGTGTTTTGCTGTCACCCACCCAGGTATGCTGTGTGGGCACAAGGAAACTGTCTTTGCAAATTTTAGAGCACCCTCATGTTTAATTTTGATTTGTCTGGGTTTGGGTCTTTTTTTGTGGCTGGTTTTTGTTTTTTTTTTTTTTTTTTTTTTCTTCTCAGAAGAGGGGGCAAAAAAGGAAAGGAAGGGGTGAGAGAGGCAGGGAACCCAGAGTTTGTCTTGTTAATGTACTGAAAAGCTCAACTAGAATGGCACATAGAACTTCTGGAGAACTTGGTCTCTTACTGTAAACATTTGTCTTCTGAAATATTGAGGTGCTCAGCTGGAAGGGAAAAACCACTTGCAATATGGAGTCAGTGTGACAGAGGAGATTTGGGGAGAGATCTGAGTACTAGGGTAAAAAGGCAAAATCCTGGAAAATAGGTGCTGCTGTCCAAAAAAGGAAGAGACTACCTAGAAAGGGGTATGCAGGAAGATACATAGCAAGAAAGACAGTCTGGAGAGATGAAGCTAACAGGAGAAAACTACAGGAGTGAGGGCTCTTGGTGGTTTGGAGTATAGGAGAAGGAAAGCACTACAGAATTAAGAACTTTGAATCACAAGTTTTTGCCTCATGTCTCTCTAAGTTATACAAGTCTTGCAAAATGGAAATCCAGAGGCAAATTGACTCATAAGGAAGAGTATAAATGAATGCACGTCACATTCTCTAAATAGTTTTCTCTTCAGAGGGACAAATGCAAGATGCATTTGGTTTATAATCTTCAGAGAAGACAGTTGTCAGTGGAGACCTTAATAATGCCTCACTACTGTAATAGGGAAAATGTGTTTTCATCATCTAGGGAATCAGTGCCTAATGATTAATAGCAACATCAATGTGTGTATATATAAAATAAGTTCATTGCTATATTAGAATTTACTGGCCGAGGAGAAAATTGGTTGCTTCCTGTTAAATATTAAGGTATTGCTACTTTAGTCAGAGTTGTGTTTGTAAATAGGCAGCACTGTTTACTTGTAAAATCAACTTGAGTTTAATTCTGTGAAATGCATTTATGGCAGTTTCTCAAAGCTAGATAAATAGAGCTGAAAGAGAACCTGGAATTTTTTGTATTGTCTCCTCCAATTATCTGTAAGTGAATTCAGTTTGTACTAATGCTTTTCTTAGCCTTATCATGGCTTGATGAAAATGAGCATGCAGAAAGTTCAGGAAGAGGGAAAACTGCTTTTAAGTCACATTCCCGAGTGTTTTACTGATCTGTAGTGAAGAAAGACAGACAAACACTGTGATCTATGTTTTGTTGGCCCCTGCAATAGCATGTTAGTTCCTTTCATGTAAGTTAAACTCTGGGTTTGCTACTTCATTATTTTATTTGAATGTACAACACAAAATGAATGAAATTGCATGTGTTTTGAGCTGATACACTAAAGTTGTCATTTCAATAATCAAAAATTAGGTTGCTCTCCGAGGGACCCTGAGTTTTTATTTAAATGAAATTGCTTAAGAAGCACAGCTCTATGCAAGAAAAGGAAGTGCCTTGATGAATACAATATGATGTTTGAATGTTTGTTAGATTCTCAAAACACACTCTGATGGCCAAAGAAGTGTCTCCAGGCATGTCTGCCTGGTTTAGCTTGGAAGGGCAGGATTTATATTATAGGCACTCTGAAAACTAGACAGACAAATCACCTTTTTGTTGTTTAGGTTTAAGAGCTTGGCTGAGATTTAACCATCTAGGATTTGAGTGTTCTGATGGGTTTGAGACTACAGGGGAAGCTGCTGTAGGTGCAGAGACAATTCTTGGTTGTAGATTCTTTTCTGAGCTGTGTAAGGCGTCCTGGCCCTTCCTGGCATTGCTCCCCCTTGCTGGAAGTGCCATGGTAGCAGTGCTGGTGGAGGGGAACTGTTGACTTATCTTTCCTCTAAATTTCATGTATGTTGTTTTTGTACCTGGTGTGTTTCTTCCAGAACAGCTTCCCAGAGAAGGCTTTTAGGCTCAGGATGAGCTGGTGCATGGGAAGCACAACACACAGGCTTTATCATGGGCTCTTCCAATAAGTTCAGGTGACCTTGATTGAGTTTAGTATCTTCATGCTTTTGTTTCCTCTCCTACCCTTTGCCCTTGTCTTTTGTTAGTTGGGATGGAATCTTTTACTGAGCACAATGGAAAGCTTGTGTTAGATTGGTCATAGAAGTATTATTGCAATTCAAACGAAAAAGAGGGATTTTTCCCCTCTCTAGTTGAAGAATTTTGACCATGAAAAGCACTAACATTGTATTTCTGCTGTTACTTTACTACTGATATTCTTCTTGTTCAGCTTTTTTCTTTATTTTGGATCAGAAAAACATCTACTTCATGCAAATGCCTGATGCTTCCAGTTGGTGATCAAACTGGGAGGATGGAGGGGGGAAAAAAAGTATTTCAAAGGTTATTTCTACTGAAATAAAACTGAAATTTAAATTTTGAGTCAAAGGCAGTGTTTTTGATGTGTCAAAATAACTGATTCTGGTGTATGTGTAGCTAATTATGTGGACATTTTCAAAATTGTGTTGGTTTCCCCTTGCAAGGGAAAGTGAAGTTCTCAAAGCAGGAGTTACGTTCCCTCTTTGTGCAAGCTTGAATTAAGGGCAGCATGCAGGGTTTTCATTCCCATTGGAGGGGCTGTGGAGCCCATTCCCAGCACTCCAATGGCAGGCCACAAACAGCTACCAGCTATCCTTTAGTAGGTTCAGAGTGGAAATGGGAACTGGGATTTCCACGACTTCTCCTGTAGGACAAGAGTAGTGCAAACAGGATCATGTAGATCCTCCACAGGAGCTGGGGAGGGAGTGGGGTTGAAGGGTAAAAGGCAACAGTGGTTTACAAATCTAACAATAATTTGTTAGTGAGCAGGTGTTTATTACAAGAGCTTGAAGATTTAATGGTGTGGAAATATTTATAGTTTATTCTGGAACTGCTGGAATAAACTGTAAAGAGGTTTTTTGGTTTTTTTTTGATGTACTGTTTTGCTGAATCTGAACCAAATAAGGCAAATATTTTCAAAACACTTTTTCTTTTGTTGTGGCCAAAGTGTTTGGGAAAATTCACCCTGTTATTTCAGTTACTCTGAAGTACAGATTTTAACAAAGTGAACTGTCTAAAACAAAAGGTGAAAAATATTAAGTCTGGTTCTCATTTTATAGAGAAATGTCAACTGTCTTTTCTACTGGCTATGCATTTTATAAATTAATTCAGTGGTTACATGAATTAAAATAAAGGCTGTCTGTTAGCATAAACCTTTGTGATAATATAAAAAGACCTTTTTCATTTCCATTGCATTTCCTTGTTTTTGGTACATGCAGCACAAGAGTCATAGAACAGTAACAGTAGTGAAGTGATAATCATTCACAAAGTAGCTTAGACTGAGTTAGAAATATGGGCTGGGAATGACATTTATAGTGTTGGCTGTGAAATACTCATGGAAATGTACTTCTTCCATAAATATTAATTTGACATTGGTTTAGGATTTAATAAGTGGAATGACTCAAGATGATAAAGATGCTTTATTACATCTGCATAGCCTTAGGAAATATTTCTGTCTGCCATTAAAAAAATGGTATGAAACAGATATGAAAAGATTTTAAGTTATGAAAAGTAAAAGAGGGTTGAACATAAAGATAATTGGTATTTAGAGTATAAAAAGTAGGGTCACATTTTTCTTTTTGATTTATGTAAATGCAGTCAAAACCTATTCTGAATGACAAGGGAATATATCTTGATTTCTTTCAATATTTATCACATGTTTTCAAGGCACCTCTGCTCTGAGTTTAAAAATGCTCATGTGCAAAGTAGAGGCTTTGTTCCACTGTAGCACACATAAAAATGCTTTAACTGAGGAACCAAAATAACTCGGAGGTGACCTTTTGCTTCAAGACCTGATTGCTTTAAAGGCAATTTATAGAATCATCCTTTAGGTTGGAAAAGATCACGGAGTCCAACCATTAACCCAACGCTGCCAAGCCCACCCTTTAACCATGTCCCTCAGTGCCACATGTATGGATTTTAAATACCTCCAGGAATGGCAACTCCACCCCTTCCTTGGGTAGCCTGGTCCAGTACTTTGACAACCCTTTTGGTGAAGATGTTTCCTGATATTCAATCTCAAACTCCTCTGACATAACTTGGCCTATCACTTCTTACCTGGGAGAAGAGAACATTCCTTGTTAAGTGGACCTGCAGATTTCCTGAAGTGAGTTTTTTGCAAAAGGGGCATTCCCAGAGAGAGGAATGCTTCCAAAACTGTTCTTCAATCTTTGTTTTCTTTTGTTGATTTTTCTTGCCATGTTATTTCATGGCATCCTCCAGGTCATAGGTTTGTTGTCGTAGTGATGATACTCATCTTTGTAAAATAATAAAATTTAATTTTTTGACAGCAGGAAGAGAAAGTAGATCAAGTTGTTGATAGACAGCATCATAATCATTCTTCTTGGCAGGAAACTCGTACACATGATAAGAATTTAAACAAAACCTAGACTTTTATCTTTGGGAGTTTTTAATTGAGTTTTTGATAGAAAAAGGTTAAGACTGTTTAAAGCTGTTGTTTACTTTTCTGTTCTACAGCCATGAGTACTTTCTTTAGGGTACATGGTACTACATGTCCTTTAAGAAAAAAAAAAAAAGGCAAAAAAATCCCCCAAAAAACCCAAGCCAACCCAAACTCTTAAAAACATGAAGTTAAAATGTTCCTGCAGTGTTCTTTGGTAGCTATTTTGGTTTGACATTTTAATTATAGTCCAAAGGCCTCAACATCCCTTTAAACCTGGTATTTATGTAAAGCAGAGAGTTGTCTTTATTCTCAGGAGCTTGTAGTCCAAGGGAACAGACAGAGCAGATGTTTGAAGCAAGCATGGGGGCTGGGGTCACTTCAGCTGAACCTGCTCACTCAGTGCTGGCTTGTGCCATAACCTCTTACCAGTGCAAGGTGCCGTTGATCCTGTTGCCATAGATAAATGGTTTGAGCTTGTTCCCATGTGAGGAGTGTGTTCATTGGAAGGGCAGGCAAAGCTGGTTCCACCAGGACATCAGTTTGTCTGGAAATTCACTGCTTGCTTATTGTGCTTTTTTTGTATAGATTTTATTTTTTATTTCTGGACTTCAGTCCCTGGGGTTCAATTTCTTCTTGCTGGGCCAAAGATGTTTAAGAAGAGATTTTATTACAAGTCCAAACTAAAATAGTTCAACCTTGTGAGAATGTGGAAGCGCCGAGTCTCACTCAGCAGCCCCCCACAGCCTGGCACAAAGCATGATTATTCAGAGTACAGCAGTGGGCCTGGGCCATCAGCATCCCTTGGATAAGTCTGCTTTAGCTAAAAAATCATATTCGGAAGGTATTGTTTCTGAGAATTCCCATTTGAAAGGAAGCAAGTGGAGGGAGGCAAAGGCAGTCAAGATGCCAGATGACAGCCTTGCTTTTGCAGCTACAGCTCTCTGGCCCCGTGAGCTGCCTCTTAGGAGAAGGTACATGCCCTGCTGATGCTGCCCCAGCACTCTGAAATACCCTAAACCACATCTAGGAGAGGGCTTTAGAACAAAGGTGTTGCAAGGAATCCTACTGCTGTGCTTTATCTGCCAACCTGTCGTGTGTGAGACTGGCCCTGCTGGTTCTGGGAGAAGATAAAACAGACATTTCTCAGAAATATGTGTGCATACACTTGTGTGTACAGAGACCTGCATCAAATGGTTTTTCCATGTTTGGTGATGGAGTTTCTGCCAGACCATTTGGCACACATTTAATCAGGGATTAAAAGAGAGAGGAAATGTCCTTGTAAAAACTTCAGCAGTTAGGAAACACTTTGAAGTTCCATAGCTGTTGCTTTCTTCTTTGATCTCCAGATGTACCAGTCATTTTTATTCCCATGTATGAGCTTATTAATTGCTTTTCTATTTAATGTTTTAAGGGGGAACACTGTTTTACCTTTAATCAGCAGTGAAGGTGTTGTGAACCCATCAGTTCACTGCAGAGCAATAGAACTTACTCAGGAAATATGATTGCAAATTTTAGATTTTTTCCTAGAGAATACTGGCACTGTAGCTGTCACTTGTAATAATGAATTACAGCTTACATCCAGTTCCTTCTCCAAGGTTTTAACCTTGAGATTGTTCATTACAGTACCTCATTGTAAAGTATTACAATTTGTATTTATTTTGTCAATGGCAGGGACTTCCCCACAGTGAGAGAACTATGGAAATATCCAAATTTCTCATGTTTGGTTAAAAAGAAGTGGGGGAGGAAGATGTTACTAATGCCTTCTGCTACAGTGATTTGGTTCCTGGATCTGTCCCGCTTGCAGTGTATTTCTGAAATACTTGCAATGTAAAAGGGCTTATCCAGCTTAGCACAAAGGCCCAACTTTATTAACAGCTGTGGAAACCTGAACGGAAGGGAAGGAAAATTACAGTTTATTAAAAAAAAAAAAAAAGTGCTAATGTTTTTTAGACTCCCCCCACCGTCACCAAGACTACTGGACTTAAAGAAATAAAAATACACAATGCCCTTCACTGTATTTGGAACAACTTCAGAGTGACTGTGGAGTTGGACTAATTGCAGAGAGATTTCACATAGTTCACTCTTTCAAATCTCCCAGTTTAAGGGCTACAATGTTATTTTTCTACCTAAACCCTGAGATTACAAGGGTGGTAAGGCACTGAAACAAGTTGCCCAGAGAAGTCGTGGATGCCCCATCCCTGGAAGTTTTCAAGGCCAGGTTGGATGGGGCTTTAAGCAACCTGGTCTAGTGGGAGCTGTCCCTGTCTGTGGCAGGGAGGCTGGGATTAGATAATCTTTAAAGATCTCTTTCAGACCAAACCCTTCTGTGACTCTCTGATGAAATTTTTAAAATCACTGCATCACTTAATGAGCTGTGCTTAGATCTGGTCCTCCTACTCTGAATTTATATTTCTTTGAGATGACTTGCCCTTTTATTCCAAATAGGAAATAGTTTAAGAATATTTCTGTAACATTTTTCATGCAAGCAATGCAGTTCACTTTGTGGTGCTTGAAAGGCAATAAATAGTCCTGGCTTTTCTTTGCAACAGCAGCATGCAGCAGCTGGGGCTGTTTCCTCTGAATTATAACACAGACTGCGGGACTTGATAAGAAGACACTGTGTGGGAGCAAGATAAAATTATATCCTTGGGATTATACTAAAAATACATGTGTGAAAATAGTGTTTTCATGGCACAGTTTGATTTAACCTGTCCTTGAAGATACCACACCTCTTATAGCCTGGTTTTATCTGGCTTCACAGATGACATATGGGGAAAATAAAGCACAGTGATAATGGCCAGTGTCCTGTGTGTGTGGGGCTTTGAGAGCAGCAGTTGCACACTGTGTTTATAACCTCAGGCACTGCATGATTTTTGTACTTATCCCTGCTTGTCAGACCACGATTCCCACTGGGCCTTAAGAGTTTGTTGGACTTCCTTTCTTAGGACCAGTAGGGGAAATGTCTGTTTTTCAGAGCGCATTGCTGGAGCATTGCCTCTGTACCTGTGTGCTGCAAACTGTGTTCAGTTGGCTCCAAGTTGAGATAATATTATGCAAACAAATAGGCACAGGAACTCTCCAAAATAAACATAGCTTTTGTTTTGCACTTAAAAAAAAAAAAAAAGTTAATTAGAATATTTGCTGCTTGGAGATCGGTGTATAAAAATCAGTATGAAGTAAGAAAGGTTTGAGTCCTCATCATAAATCAACATGTACAGGTTGTTTACTCTCTTGTAATCACTATAATACTTAGAGTCCTATATATCTTAAGCCTTTCCTGGGGTCTTGGGGCATGTGTGAATTTACTTATAAAGATTGAGCCGTCACCTAGGATCCATTTAGTCTGGGAGAGGGAGGAGAAATCTGCATGTCTCTGGCTTTACATGTCTGGAACATTTCATATATCCACATTACGTTGTGGTTTTGGTTAAAAATGAATACCCTAAAAATGCCCTCACTTTTTAGGGCAAGCACTACTTAAGTCAGTTCATAGAATCATTGAATATGCTGAATCGGAAGGGACCCATTCTTAAAGGATTTTTAACGATCTTACTATATTCTTTCACTTTATTTCTTGTTTGCCCTTCCTGTAAGGGAAGATCTGTTTCTGTTTAAATTCTTCTGCTAATAGGAAAGAGTAGGATTTGCTGGTATATCTCTTTTCCAGGCTAATTTTGAGTTACTCCTATTCCTATTCATTCTCTGTCATAACCACAAAACAGTCTGCTATGAAACAAAAATTAAAGATTATAAAGATTAGAAGGCAGCAATTATTCAAAGCCCTTCTACAAGAGCTATAATAAAAATTGTAATCCTTTATGTAATGTGCTGTATCCACTGAAGTTATTCTTTTAAATAAGGAAACAAGCTTTTACTGTCAGCATTTGTTGTGCATGGTGAGATGCTGTGAATTTGGATGAGTCCAAAGAGGTCAGGTCTGTGCTGCAGCACTCCCAGGGCTGTAAAACTCAAGAGAACTATATAGAACATGTCTCTAAATGTTGTCCTAGAGTGAGTAGAGCACAGACACCCAGCTCATGGACTTTTATGGGATTTGTTGAAAAGAAAGTAAGTTTTTTTGTTAGACTTACAGACTAACACTTCAGACTGCCACTAGAGAAAATACAGGAGCCTAGTTGTTAAAAGAAGTTTCAAAACCATTATTTATACACAGCTGTTTCACTATCGCCATCCAAAAATCATCCTTTTCTGCTTCCATGAGACGTTCATCTGTGGGAGAGGAGTGGATATGCCATTTCTGCTGCTCTCTCCTGCTTATCATAAATAAATAAATAAATCTCTTCTGAGGGTTGAGTGGGGCAAAGGCCAAGATGCAATCAGGTTTTGCTTAAGGAATAAGCGATCAGTCTGACTCAGCGTTTTTGTTTCTAATGATGTGCTTGTGTTCCCCATCCTCTTCAGGCACCTGGCTTTATGCTCTAAGCATTGTGATAGCTTGTATTTAAACTTAATTTCTGTGCTATTTAATTTACCAGTCAGGATGTTTTTGAAGACCTGTGTCAAGCATTAACTTGTTCCACAGGCTGAGAATGACTGGACTGTGGATGTGGTTGTAGCTGCTGGTACTGCCTTTGCTTCCCTGCAGAACAGGAGAGGTCATTAAAATGCTGCACTAAATGTTGAAAAACCTGAAACGTAATTCCTGATAGATTTCCCTCTTCCATGTTCCGTGCCCTTGGAGATTCCAGTTTTGCTAGGAGTCGTAATTATTTGCCAACTGCTTTCAGAGCTGTCTTGATCCTTGTGAGACAGATTCTGGCACAGCTTGTCACACTGGAGGTAGCGCCTGGCACCTTATGCTGGCAGGTGGAAATTATCCAGTAGCTCTTAAGTGAGCAGTGTTCCTGAGAAGCAGCTTGTTTGTCTGGAATCCTACTTGAAGTTTTTGAAATAACTTCTTGTCATCCTGAATAATGTTACTGAATCCCAAGGTGAAGTTGAATTTTCTTTAGTGCCTTCTCTGCATAGTACCAGAAGAGTTGGAGGCATCTATAGCTGACGGGCAGTTTTGTCTTTTGATTTTGGAGTGCTTTTTTTCAGGGATGGGGAGGTGAGAAGCAGAACCTTTTCAGAGAAGGATCAAAATTAAATTAATTGAAGTGGTTGGTTTATAGTACAGCTTGCAGCTTTTACTTTCTACTTGTTTGTCTGAGCTCCTCATCATCTTGTCAGTTTGGTTGCAGTCTTGATTTTGCAGTTTCAAAATACATTGGAATGTATTGTGTTATCCCATGCAATGTTCACTTGGTTATAACAACAGTTTGTCTTTGGTTCTAACATCCCCATTGTACCATAAAATGCAGTAATGTCTGCAGAAGAACTAATCATGTGAAGGAGGAGGCAAAACCAAAAACCATGGAGGATGCAATAGGCCAAATCAATTAATGGTGTGGTTTTTATTTGCTAATTTTTAATGTGTTTATTACCTCTTTCCTTCATTGTTGTCTCATTGTGGTTTGACAGAAGATGCTAGGATGGGAAGGATTCAGCTTTGACAGAGGTCAGTCAGCCTCCTCTAAATTGTTGCAAAGTTGTAAATGTAGTGTGGCCAGCACTTGTGGTATATTTTATACAAACTGAGTGCCTACCATCTCTTTGTTAGTTTTAGTGGTTATTGGAAGTTTGCCTCATTTCCTGGCACTGCTGATTAAATTTCACTGATTTAATTTGCTGCATTAAATCCCTTTTTCATTTAAAAATATCTTAAGGGGTTAAAATGTTAATGTATTATGATTCTGTTAGACATCATCTGAATAATGCATCTATGACACAGGTTTGTCCAGGTTTGCCTACAGAAGCAATCAAAACCCCACATTTCTTCCTAAGGGCTGTTGTAGTCTAGTTCCTACACAGTATGTAGCAATTTGGCATTTCCCTGAATTATATGCAATCATGTAGGTGCAGCTGTATCTCTTGTGTGTATTTTCTGCAGCCCTCTGGATTTCTTTTGCTTAGAAAATCTGCCTCACTGTTCATTTGCAATTGCAAATAGCTCCATTGCAATTGCACCCAGAGGTGCTTCAACAGAGCGAATACAACTTATTAAAAGATGACCATAAATTAGCAGGTCTCCAGAGTGGATTTAGTGGTTTGGCTATATTCCAACTGAAATTAAAATCATAGGATTGCCATTAAGTTTATTTTAAAAGTATGTTGTGAAGATGAGAAGCAAAAAAACCCCACCAATAAAATACAGCCAAGATATGAAAAACTGCTGTTATTAAAATATAAATGTTTTACATCCTACATTGGGAAATAATTTTTGCCAAAAATAGAAGTGCCGGAGGCTTCCACCGATACATTAGGGACTTCCCTAGCATTGATTTTTGCAGGAAGATACTCAGCTACTGCAGTAAGGAGGGATGGTATTTAAAAGGGAGGAAAAGTAACTCAGGTTATGTTGTGTGACACATGGGTTGCTAATTATTTAGAGGATGCAGGAGTATGGTTGGGATTTCTGGCCATGCTAAAAGAAGAAGAGTGATGGTGGCAGACACAAGATTAGTGCTCAGCAAGAGATGCTGAGCAAAGGCTGTGGAGATCTCTGTGGCCTGTGCCTTAGCAGGGAGTACATGTGGGCTCTCTCCTTGAAGGTCTGAGCAAACACAGCTGTATTGAGCAGCAGTGAGTTCCAGGTGTCAGATCTTCTTCCCTGGTGCTCCCTTGCGCTGGCAGAGCTACAGAGTGATGGGTGCTGAATGTGGGCTGAGATTCTCAACACCGGTAAATGAGGAAGTCTGGAAAAGCACAGCAAAGTGACTGTGGGGGACTTCATGATTTCTGGGTAATGGTGATGTGAAGAATTCATCTGCTTGCACTTGTGCAGAGCTGTCTGTAGTAATACAGGAGCCTCATGGTGAGGGTAGATGATGAATCCCAGTTGTTGGAACACTACTGATCCTTGGTAAATCATACAGATGGCATTGAGGAGGTGTTACTGTTGTACAGGACTTGTGCAAAAGTCAGTCAGTCTGGACTGAGAGTGACCTGCTAGAAGGGATAATAAGAGAAATGTTTTGAGTGGAGAATGGCTGTCAGCCTTCAAATGTGATACTTGGTCTGTGCTGAGAGGAAATACAGACATCTGGAATTGGAGGGAGCTGTTGTGTACCTTGTCCAGATCCTCAATCTTGCTGAGGTTTCCACAGTCCCAAGGCAAGCATGGAGACCTGGCTTCCAGGCTGGTACAAGACAACTTGAAGATCATACCATATTGACAGGAATTGCACATGCATGTAAAGATGGGGAAAACGGCAAAATATGACAGCTTGAGACATGAGGAATGTGAATAAGAGACAATGAAATTCAGCCTGGTATATAATCAAGTGTATTGTGTGGTTTCTCTATAGGAGAAAGCCGAAGCAGACGTTTCAATGGGACGAGGCATTTGACAAGCAACAGTGGTGAAGGAGGCTTTGGTCAAAGTTAAATGAGAACCTGCTTGTAACTAACTTACAGACCTGCTTTATAAAGCTGTGGTATCTGCATTTAAAATGCTGTTTTATTTCTGTGCTTTTTCAGTGTCAGAATGACACAGATTAACTGGAAGGAGTTTAGATAAGAAAGCAATAAATAATTAAAATGCTGTAGGAGCGCCTGAAGAATGAAGCAAGTACAGATTAGGTTTGGCAAAGTGTAGACTGTGGAAAGCTATAAATCTACACACATTTGAGTATAATAGCAAGGAAGGGAGTGCAGCATTGCTGCTGGGTATGTGTGAGCACATTGTTCTGGCCATTGGTTGTGACAGAGCTCTGTAGGACTGGCTCTGCAGGGCTCTGCCTGAAGAAGTCAGACTGCAGGAGCAGAAGCCAGAGTGCAAACAGTCATGAAGGCAACAAACAAGATGCAAAGCTCAGGGAATACCAGCTGCTAGAGACTGAAATGAGAGTAATTCTGCTGTTTAAAATGGTTTCACTTTAGAATTAGTCTAGAGGAGCATGACAAAATACCAAATATAGAGACAAATCACATCAAGAAGATGAGGATTAAAAACCTCCAAAAAGCAGAAACTGGGAAATGCAGGAGATTAGACTTTAGCCTTTTTTTTTAAAGTCTTTTGCATGAAGACATTAGCAGGTATGGCTCATGATACTATAGAAAATATTATTTGGTGTTTTAATTTTTCAAAGTGGGGTTTTTTTTTGTTTGTTTTTGTTTTTTCTTTTTTCTTTTTGTTTTTTCTTTACAAGCTGGAAAATGGATGGATGTACAAAAGATTGGATGTACAGAGCTGCAATTTCATTAGTGAACTGAGCTGTGCTCTTATAGATTGAATGGGCTTTTCCTGAAGAAAGTAATTAAGGAACGAAGCAGACTTGATAAAATAGCACAGTGATTTAAATCTCTATTTTTTTAAAGTTTTATGTTGCAGTGTATCTTGATTTAAATTAGCAATGTAAGTAATGTTGATGTTCAGACTCCTTCTGCTGTGGAGACTGTGAGTCTTGAGGCAGTCCAAGAGGCTTCCTCTGTTTTGCATAGTTTGCCACTGGTAAGGTTTTATTTGTTTCCTAACAAAACAAATTAAGAAATCCAACTCCAGAGCAAACAAGCTTTTCTGCTGGCTCCAAAGACTCTGTGTTGGCTGCACTAATGTTTATCTAGGATACAGCCAAGGGCTCCTGGTGCTGCACCTGGGGAATCCTGCAGGGCTCTGCCTGCACCCACCCAGTGGTCCCCCGAGTCTGTCTGCCTTTCATGGAGCTGGGTTACAGGCACATCATACATCCTTCCTCAAGGCACAGGGCTGGCAGAGCCCCTAACATTGTACCCACATGGCAAAGGCACTTACAGCTTCAGGAGGAGGAAGAGGAAGCAAGATCTTTGCGATCCTCAGATAACCTGTGGTTTATGGTACGCTGGGCTCGTATTGATTATCTGATTGTACAGAGAAACTAAACCAGTGCAGTAGACTTTGGTCTGGTAACGCTGGACAGGGCTTGAGTAATGCTGTCTTACATGGAAACTCCTGTGATCCCCATCCCTTCACTGCTCCCCAGAAGGATATTTGAAGCTCTAAGAGGTCATCTCTTGCCTGCAGTCGAGGTCAAGACAATGAGCTGCTTGGTTGGTTGAAAAAGTCTTTTAGGACAGCTGGAATGGAGCTGATGAAAGCAGAGCCTGAAGTGTGTTTTCCTACCAAAAGCAGTTGACTCTTGGCTAAGCTACTCTACGAGATAAGATTGAATCAAAGCCATTCCATATTTGGAGCAAACTGCAACACCTGTCTGTCTGTCTGCAGCAGCCCCTGCACTGTTGTCATCTATAAAGAATAAAGGGAAACGGGGGAAAAGGCATTTTGGGAAAGCAGAGAGAAGCACTGTGATCTGAACACCCATGCTGGGTATTCAGCTGCACAGCCTGAGATTCTGTATGCACTTGCTGTCAGATTCATGTAGAAATGAGACCTTATACACTATATTTACCAGTTCAACTAAATGTAGTACAACCTACCACTGCCTGGAATTCCCTGGATATTTGGCTATGGGAAGAAGGGGGGCAGAGTTACTGACTTTGATCAATCCATTGTTGTGGTTGTGAAGGAGATGCTGGTTCTAGTCTTGTGGAAAAGTTGACCTATACAAACTAAGTAGTGTTACCACTGAAAATAGGATAACAGCAGTTTTGGGATCAATCTAGGGACAGTGCAAATGGGATCTTTATGGTGCCTCAAGACCCACCCTCTTTGAAAGGCTTCCCAGTGATGGTCATGACCTAAAATGCCCCCTCCTCAGATCATAAAAGTGGGGCTGCCTTGGGAACTCTGCATTGTTTTAAATGCCATTAGCTACTGAGGAAAGCTGACTGTGGTTTGGATCTGAAGACTGTTTGGTGGGGAACCACCTGTAGATAACCTGTGAATGTGTTTTGTGTCTCTGATGAGTATAATGAAGGGAAGGGCACCTTGAGGATATTGGGATGGAGCTGCTGTCGGTCTCATGTGTCTCCAGTCTACTTACGGAAACACAGGCAAAATCTTAGGAATGTGGCATTTACTGCCAGCATCTGATGGTTCACAACAGAGTCAACACTTCTGAGTTAGACTGGATTAGATCCTAATAAACCAACAGAACTCTTGGATGTAGCATGACATTGTAGATCCAGTAGTCCATAAAGTTCACTGGGGTATTACCTGGCCTTTATTCATAGAGGAGAACTCAGTTGGCCTTTTTTGCAAGTTGCTTGTTTTTCTGACCTCGAGATCTAACACTTTGGTTTGTTTATTTTGCAGTAACAGTTGCAGTCATGATTATGTATACAGAGATTCAACAACTAGGAGCTTGCAGAACTGCATATGATTTCTGCTGAAAAAAGATGAATCATTAATAGCTCAGGTTAAAGGGGTTTATATTGTACTTACCATTAGTTTGGGTTGGGTTCCCACCTCCCCACTGCTTATTTATTTTTAAGACGAGTAACATATGTGTGCTATATAGAGGTATGCCTGTTGTTTGTTCATACATTTCCTCACAATTCTCAAAAATGGAGCAGTTAGGTGACCTTGTGATGTTGTTTCACCCCTAAAGACTCTGTTTAGACTTCCAGTGTGTGTTGCTACTTGGCAATCTCTAACTTGTTTAGTGGGTGTAAAAAGTTCATACTGACGAAACTACCAAGAATAAACTTAACAACCTGAACGTTTTTGTTTGCTGCAGCTTCCCATGTCAGGATCAGCTTTGTTCAATTTGGTCTGGTGCATATTGCCAAGGGGAAATCTAGGGATGTTGGAGTGTGTGAGGTGTGTGTTTTGAGGGTTCTAGAAAGCTTAGGTGTTTGTAACAGATTTTAAAACACACACACAAAAAAATAGTGTGCTTTTCATTTAAATGTTTTGTTTAGTGGGACCAAAATAGAAAAGGAAGATAATGTTGGCAGAGACCAGAAGTAAACAGGATTGTATCACATCAAAATTATACCAAATCAGGATAGGCTGCCGAAACAAATATTTATAATGGAAAAACCCCAAACTTGTGCCTGTTGGAAACAGACTGTGTTCAGGCCTTTTTTGGACTTGCAAGGTGATTGAAGGGAAGAAGGAAGAAATGGTTTATGTACTCTATTTCACAGTTGCTTTTACTGGTTTTGGACAGTGCAGGAAAAAGACCCTTCAATGCCAAAGCTTAGGAATTTTGCCCAAAGCAAGTCCCACAGGTGTAGATACTCATGCCTCGATCCAATAAACTAAGCATGTCCATAGGTGAAATGTTGTTGTAGTGTGTTTTAAAATTATGCATGTGCTGAGGGAATCTGCTGGGCTGGGGATTGCTGCCAACCCAGGAGATTTGAACATGGCCACATGGAGTGTAGCCCACCCACCACTCTGCATTTGTATAGGAGGATCCATGGTCCAAATGTTTGCATTTGAGGGTACAGACCTCCCAAATGGAGAACAAATTTGCCATGGCATTTGCAGGATCCAAGTACATTGCACTCTGTCAGGGCTTTCGCTGTGGCTAAATGCCACTAAAGGCTCTGGAGCTCTTGGAAGCAGCCAAGAGAACACCAACATTTGCTTAAGGATTAGCCCTTCCCATCTTTCAGCTAAGGCTGTTAGCATTAAAAATCACAAAAAAAATCTCTTGCTTGCTTGCTTTTTTTAAAAAGGGGGAATTTGTTAGTTCACATTTTGGATTGGAATAATTCAAACGATGCTTGTTGCTGAGATTGTTTCATACAATGTAGGTTTGCTGTAGTTAGTGGTATGAAGTCAGAGCTCCGTGGCCTGAAGGTATGAGCAGTTACCTCATATATTTATTGTTTTGAAAATGACAAGCAGAAATGATGAAGCTGCTTAACTTCATGAGTGATTTTTTTTTGTTTTTGTTTTCCTCTTTCTGAAGCAATAAAATAGTTGTTGCAGGAATTTGCAGGGATACATATGATTTCCTGTGAGTCCCATTAGAAGAGAGAGGTTACCAGATATTTTTCTTTTATACAGGCAGGTCGTTTCTTATGATGGGAAGAACTTTTTTTGAATATAATAGTCATGGTGTTATTAGGCTACTGGTAAATGAATAGTGATGCATTATTAAAAGAAATTCAAGTGTTACTTTCTTGGTGCACATACAATTAGTTAACTGCAAGCCATTGTTTGAGTTACTTACTGCTGAAAATGTAATCAAGATGCTCATCAGCACTGATGAGCCTTTAAGAATATTTGAGTGACTAAAATTAATGCCTCTGGGATGGTTTGCAGAGGTTCTCATCTTTGGCTGAGCCTTAGGAAAAGTCGTGTGGGGGTGGGAAAGCTGTTCCAAGCATTAGAGCTTTCAGTGTGGACAGGTGGCTCCTTCCACAAGATGGATATGAAATACGAAGTTATTATTGAAAAGGAAATGTGACTTCAGTCACATAAAGGATTGGTGCTAAATAGATATTATGGCTGAAAACTCACTCAGCTGACAGGGAGTCAACTCAGCAAATGTCCCTTTTCATCCATAGCATTGCTATGGGTAGATGTTACTTTGTTAATGTCATCATTAAAATTAACCCTTGTCTTGGAGAAATCCCACCTTTGTAAGAAGAGGCTTACTTTTTTAGCCTGTTTGCAGCTCCAAACAAGCTATGGCACAGTGATGGATCAGCTGCTTCAAAGTGGGAGCAGATGCAGCTGAAGCCATTTGAGAGCTGCAGTTGTGTGCAGGGGAGCTGCAGTGCTGCACCCCAGGGGTGCTGTGCCCCTGACGCTGCTGCTTGTCCTCTGGCTGCCCCCTGCTCCCTTAGTAGAGAAAATCCAGTTGGGCTGCTTTCAGCGTAGAAGATGATGTGTTAACCAGTTTTTCACCCACAAAATTAGCATGACAGAGAGTAATGCATAGCAATGAAACAATTTTTTTCTTAACTGCACAGGTTTGAGAGAGCATTTGACGGTTTCTATTGCAATTTGCTCTGGCACATTTTCAAATGTTGGGGTATGCCAATAGAAAAGAAAAATAACAGCGGTGTGGCTTTAAATCAGGTTGGAACTTCCACGTTTAAATAAGTCACTTAAATTGTGTTTGCTCTTACATAAACACTGGTGTGAAAAGGAAACCCTCCTTACACCCTCCTATTTAATACTGATCTTGACTATGGTGGAAAATCCTAGTCACACACATTTGCCACATAGCTTAAAAATGGTGCTGGCACGTGTGTGTTTCACTGATGGCACAATTCTCTTATGTGGCAACTTAACCAGTGTGAAAGAAAGAAACATGCACTCACTACCCAGAAGATTGTGGGAATGGGGAACAGCAACAGTTTTACGGGTTTAAAAAAGTATAAGATGGGAAGGAGTCTTCTTGTGGCATTCTGATTCTCTAAGCCAAACACAGCCTTTCCCATCATGGTTGATATCTTTTGGTAGATACTTCGTCTGATCACTTTCAAACTCTTTTATGCTCAGGGATCTGTATCCTGGCAGTGTTACAGAAAAGCAATTGGAAAGAAGAGCTTGCTCCCCTCCTTTCCAAGTGACTTGTGACCAACAGGAGACAGTTACAAGAAATAATGCCACTGACTGGCAACTGTCACTCTGGGATGGTGTCTCAATTCTAAGACAGGAATGGGTGAAAAATGCAAGCCTACAAAAAGGAGGTAATGCTTAGATCCATCCAAGTTGAGACCTCTGAAATACAGGGTAATGGATGACTTGGCTTATGTTTTTCCTTTGGAAAGGAGAATTTTTCTAGGCTACTTAGATAAAAGGTGGAATGTTATCTTACTCATATTTCCAAGGGTATGGCTACTCTTAAACACAGGAAATAGTGGATCAGATTTTAGGAAATTTTTTTTCCTCCCCCCTGTCAGGGCAACCCAAAAGTGGTGGGGGAGTTTCTGCTAGAAAGTGATGGTACTTAAGTTTAGCTTTCTTGAACTTCTTCTAAAAAGACCTAAGTTATAAATGCGATTTTCAGAAACTTACAAGAATATTTAAAACCAATGTATGCTGAATGAACTTTATGCTGAAGTGCAGAGCTACTGTGATGCTATCTAATATGCAAAGAGCTTATCAATTTTTGAGAAGCTTTATGTATGTTCACAACTGTCTTGTTTGTAGAATATGCCCTATAAACTCCCAGCTATGCACACCTGATTGTAGGAAGTCTTTTTTTTGCGCGTTTTCAGATAAACAGCTAAACAACTCCATCGAGGTAGTTATGTTTGTTGAAGTTTATACAAGCTATGCTGTTGCTCTTGATAGATGGTAAATCCTGTACAGGGCTTAAATTAATGATAGGTTGAAGTCCTTCTGTGGCTGCTGTCCCCACAGCCCCTGGCATTGCCTTGTGGTGCCAGCAGAGGAGTTGCAGAGTGTTGAGTGGGCAGATGTCTTCTCTCTGCCAGGCAGAGATGTACCTGTGCACCAGAACCCCCAGCATGCTGCTACCTTGGCCCAGAGATGGCTGCACTGCATTCCCTGGATTTGGCAGGGCTAGCAAGCCTTCCTCTCTCTAATGCCCCATTCTTTTAGTGGGCCCTCTGGGGCACGAGGAATAAAAAGAACGAGACGTCATGAATGACTAAGAGACATGCTGTCAGTGCTATTGCTTGCTGGATTTCAAAAGCAAATTAATAAGTACAATAGCAAGGCTGATAAGATCACTAAATGTTTTCTACCCAGTTCATCTGACAAATGCAGTTTGAAGAGTTTGTCTAGTTATTCTTTCTAAGCAGTTATTTATGGTGTACCATATAGTGCCATAATAAAGGCAAACTCACTCTTTGTTTCTGTCATTGAAGCTATCAGACTGTGAGAGCTTATCAAAGCTGTGGGTGCAGAGAAGTGTCTGCTGACTCCATTTAGATGAATCCTAGACTAGAAAGCTCTGAGGAGCAAGGCCCCTGAGAAGTATTTTGGGGTCTTCTCCTTCCCTTTTTATTTCTTCTTTACCCCAGATCATCCCTTTGCTTCCTTTTCTTACTGTTGCCTCCTCTTCCTGCATTGCAGCTGGCTGTGACCTTCGTGGGAGGCCCGTCACAGAGACTGGCATGCTGTGATAAAGCAAATACAATAGTTCAGAGTGGGGCCATGAATTTTAACACTTCAGCATGTGGACTATCTGACTTCAGTCTCTCTTAGTTTGGGCATCCCCTGTAGATTAACTCAGTGAGAGCCTCTAAAGTAGCAAAGCACTGCTTAATGCAACAGCAATCCCTGAAATTGCCCCACAGGCACCAAACCATGGCTCTTGCTGAGGTTCTCTAAGCATGTAAAATAATTGGCTATTCTTGCTCAGGACCTTATTTTGCTCTCCTTTGAGTGTGTATTACATAAAACACAGGGAAAGATGCTTACCTGAGTAGTGGTTTTCTGAACAGTGTTTGAATTGAAATGCCCTGAAGACAAAATGATGAACTTTGGAGGAGAAAGTCCTGGTCAGCATATGTGTACTGCATACATTGCTGTAGCAGATTTGGCAAGGATTTGTATGGTGCACTGGACACTGTAAGCACAGACTCTTCATCCAGTGCTGTTTCTGTATTTAAATAAGAAAAAAAAAAAGAATACTGTTATAGTGCCATAAACAACTTCTACATCTTCTCATGGCTTTTCATACAGTTAGCCTTTAAATTTTTTTTTTATATTCATGTTGACAGTATTCAAATGTGCATTTGAAGCAGAGCCTAACAACTCACATGTTTGTTACTTTGACCTTTGTGGTCCTTGCAGATACTTGTGAATTTCTTCTCTGTGCTCCCAATGATTTTGATTAATGCATGAGACTGCAATTAGATACTTACACGAGTGCTTGGCAGAGGAGAGCTTGGCTTAGAGGAAAAGTACAAATATTAGCTCAATTTTATTTTTAAAGGTTTTCAGGATCATTTCTTCAGGTCTCAAACGTGTTAAGAACGGAATGCAGTCGCTGAAAAAAGAACAATAGTTTCTTCTAGCTACAAAAATGAGGCATGGGTTTTGGTTGCTCTGCCTTTACCCCACAGATTTTACTTGTAGACTCTTATTTATCCACTTGATGTATGGTATTTCATTTCAGTGACACGGTTTAAAAATGTGAATTCTTGTTTATGGCATATCTCATTCTGACAGGAGTTTACAGAGACTTCTGTAGATATTGGTTAGAAAATATTGACATATATACATGCAATAGCTTCTGTCAGCAGTTCTTTGCTCCACTGGGTGTTATTCATTGCTCTAATTGTTCCTTATAAAACTGCATGCTCTGCTGTATCAGAAAGCACAGTGCATTTCTGAGGGCTGTCAGTTTGTCACTGTCCCCCTGACAGTGGGATTTTAATCATCTTCTTTTTGTCACATTATGTCAGGCTGCATTTAGAGGGCTGAATTGGGGATGAGGGGCTCTCCCCCACCCCCGTGGCCCTTTCTTTTTCCCTTACCTCCTGTGAAGAGTACCCTGTCCCCTCTGGTGTGCTAACAGCTAATGACAAGCCCTGATGCTGACGGAAGTAATGTGATCCCCAGACTGCAGTGCCAGCTGCTTTGGAGCTGGGAAAAGATCCACATGCTCAGAACAGCCTGTTTTGCAACAGCAGCACTAGTATTGGATTGTTTTGGGGTCTGTGTGTGAGGGAAGCTCTACCGTGTTACTTGTTTAATTGTGGATGTCTAGAGATAACAGGCAAAACGTGTCCATTCCCGTGTCTCATGTTTGCCAGCAGTTGCTTGAATGTGTCAGGTGATCTTCAGATAACTGCACTTTGATAAAAGAAAGTTTTTCACATTTTGGTTTTTAATTCTGAGCATTCAGAGTTTTCAGTTCCCTAGCCCCTGAAGAGATGATTCCACCTGGCATACAGTGTCCTGGGAGATGGGGGGAAGGAGATTCCCTGCTCAGGAAACAACTTTTTTCTATCAGCACCATTTCCATGCTTATTTTTGTTAGTTCTGGAAACATTTGGCTTGCCAGAAGCCACTGACTTATTTGAGGAAAGAACACGCTGTGTATCTTCTGTGCAAGACTACCTGTATTCAGGCATCTGGAAGATCTAGTTACATCTTTATTTCTGGAGTAAGAACCGCTCAGCAGGGTTGTCAGGTGGCAAGGTGGTGACAAATTCTGCTTTGTTACCTTGTGCTGACTCATGTCATGTGTACCTTACCAAACCACAATAGTGAAGAGCATGGAGAGTGAGGCTGTACATCATTGCTTTGTCTTGTGCACTGAACTGGATGACAGTTCACCTTTGATTGCTCAAAAGGGTTCTCTAAAAATGGGACCAAATGTGCCCTTTTTTGTTGGGGGGTGGTGTGGGGTGGGTAATGGAGTGGTGATGGGAGTAGCTGTGTAGCTCCATATGTGTTTGATAATTGTGATAATATGGTTTGCCTTATTAGTGAAAAACAGAGACCACAGGCATACAAGTGGAGGTCTCTGAATTCCAGGTTGGATGTGGTTTTAGGGTTTGCGTACCCCTGAAACAGTCCTCTGGCTTTTCTATTTTTCCAAGAGTTGACATCATTTTATAACTCACCTTACTGCCAAGTGAAACAGTGGAGACTAACGAAGTGATTGCATAATGCCGTTGAGAATGTGCTGAAAAATACTCAGAAGACATGCCAAAAAATGAGCAGTCCATTGTGACTAACTTTTGGAGCCAAGAGCATTAGTTATTTAAAAAACACAATAAAACAAAAACCAACCCCATAGAGTTTTTCTTTGAATTATTAAAAAAGAAGCACAAAAGAACATGGAAACTAAACAAGTAAAAGACGTGGGGGGCTTTTGATAGTTGTACAACTTAGGCAGCCTGCAGGAGTATGGAATAATTGGAAAAGTGATGGTTGTAGCTCTGCTGAGAAGAGTATATACAACATTAGACTTCAATCTATTTAAAAGCAAACATGATTGCCACGGGATTGGTTTTGAGGTGGAGAAGAGGTTGTATCTAGCTCATATTCGACTAGCTGAACTGCAGACAACACACTTAACTTGTTCAAGAGCTTCTGTTTGCTACCAGAACCTGCATGCTTCTGTGGAGATGAATTTGGATTGTGTATGTCAGCGTGGAAGGGCAGCCAGCGGCGCTGAGCGCTTCTGGAGCCAGTCAGAGGGGCAGAACCTGGAAGCACCCAGGGCAGAACGGGGTTTGCTCTGCTCCCTCGCAGTGCTTGTGAGCAGGCAGAAACGCTGCCTCAGGCTTGCATTCGTCCAAGGGGGTTTTATCTTCTAGCAGAGCTGTGGGATAGTTTAAAGGAGATTGTGGAGTGTTGAAATGGGTCAGGAAAGAGCAGATCATTGTTAACTGCTTCATGTGCTTCCTTCCACTCCAGCCGGTAGAAGCTGGGCAGTAGCTGCTTGGAACTGCAGGTGACTTCTGGTTCCCTGCTCTGGAGGAACCAAGCTCCTGCCAGCTCCACCGAGCCATGGAAAAGGAAAAAGAGGTTGTAAAGAGGTTGATCAGAGGCCAAAAAGTGGGAGAAGAGTTAAGGGGGGGTGTGGGGAAATAAAGAAAAAACGCACTAACTTTAGCCGCTGTGCATGTGGCCATTGCATGCGGCCGCACGCTTATTTGGAGTGATGTTTGATGTTGGGACAGGCATTTACGACAGCAGATTAAAAGATTTTTTTGGGTTTGCCTCAGTAGTTGCACTTATCCCTCAGGGCAAAGGCGTATATGTTTGGTTTGGTTCCTTCCTTTTAAAAGCTGTTCTTGCTCCCTTGTCAGTAAGCTTGCCTGACAAGTTAAACAGATAGTAGGTGGAATGAATTTACGGATGGTTTAGTGAGCATCTAAAAAGAGTAACAAGTCATGAGATCATTAGTAATTATACTGGCTTTGCCGAAATAATTCCTTTCCAAGTAACTGCTACCAGCAGGCATAAATTGTGAGATGGAATCTTGTGATTCATATAAGAGTGTATTAGGAAAAGTTAATATTCGAGGGAAAAGATGGGAACAGCTGTATTTATATGGAAGTTGCAACATTTCACGTGACCCCCTTCACTGTGTAGTGTAAGCCAAGAAATGCAGTTTTCACACATTTTTAGAAGAAAACTACCCTCACAGATGCTCAGAGAAAGCAACATGATCAATAGGGCTATGGGAGAGGATTTGAGGAGATAGTTAGGATATGTGAAGTGGTAATGCATTTGTTCATCCTGTTTCTGGTATGATTAATCCAAAACAATACACTGACAAATGAAACACACTGCACAGCTAATGTGGGAATTCTAGTTGGAGTAAAGCTGTGTAGCTCCATTGGCTTTTACTGGGAAGATGCCAACTTTCTGCACTGGAGTATGTGGCCAATAATTTCAGAAAAAAAAAGTAGAGATCCTTAAAGATGACGATTTTATGAAGAAAATACACATTCTGTACTAATTTTGGTATTGAAAGCTGCTACAAGATAGCCATGGAAAGCAGTCCAGCTATTTGTTGAAATATTCCAGCTACTAGTTCAAATAACTTGTTTGAAATTGCATTATAGTTTACTTAAACTGATAAATGAGTCTTGGCAAGAGGAGGCATTCAGGGCTGAGCTCAGACACATGCAAATGGTTCTTGTTTTCAACAGAGCTAGAACTGACAAGGAAAGAATGGACTGGTGCTTCTGTGGTTAACACAACGTGTTACTGACATTGAACAGCCTTTCTCAACCTTGTTAGTCAGGAAAAATAAAAATGTCACATAAATATCATACTAAACTGACACTCAGAATGAGACACAATTAGTGCTAAAGTTGTCTCTTTTGTGACATTATTCCTTAGGAACTATCCTTAGCAGTGTTCCTAATTTCTCTGTTGGCTTAATATCCTTTTTTATAAGAGCACTTTTCCTTTAAATATGTGAAAAAAACCAATGCATTACCATCAGAAGGATTTATGAGAACAGAGTTTGTGGATTGTAAAAATTTACATTTTAGTGTCTTAAAAAAAAAAAAAATCCCCAGTGCAGTGGAACGTAGTGAAAGTTATCACTGTCTCCAGATACAGCTACACTGTGAACTGATCTCAGAAAAACTCCAGGAAAAGCTTGATCTGTACCAGAAAACCTCCTTTTGCCAACAGTTACACTGTTACTCAGTTACACTGACTCTGTTTTTATAGGATGTCCACTATTGAGAAGAAGGCTCTGGACTATTTCACTGGTTGTTCTACAGAAATTTAGGCTAGCTGTGGAAAAATACCTACGAAAACCATTATCTGCCACAGAGGCAGCAGCAGCTCACAGTGTTGCCCTGCCTGGAGGCACAGGGATGTGGTGGGGGAGGCAGGGCTGGGCTCATTGTTTCCTTCTGGAGGGTCTGGTGGAGGTACCCCCCATCCTTTCACCCTGCAGGTGAACCCTGTTTTACAGGTCCCCACTGGGGGAGAAGGGCAGTCCTGGAAGTGGGGCATTGCCTGACAATGGCTTAGTGTAGGTAGCTGGAATAAGCTGTATTTATAATAACCTGCATTTCCTCACTTCTTCACTCGTGTCAAGGTCAGTTTTGTCCCTTAAATGCAGGAGCTTCAGAGCAGCTAACAGGCTCTTGAATGACCTATAATCCAATAATGCTGACAGATTAGGGAACACCTCCTTTCAGAAATCTGAAAAAAAAAATTGCCATATGCAGCCAAATTACAAAAATAAGTATAAACCACACCTAATATGTAACACAGCCAGATGAGCTCTGTAAGCTTACAGCCTTCTTTTCTGGGTGAAAAGGAGGAAGACGTGCCCTACAGAGGAGGATTTGGGGGGGGGAAATAAAATCACAAAATTGTGTATAGCTGTGGAGCAAATGAGACAGATTCTTGGCTCTGATCTAGGAAGGGAAGTCTGGAGAAGATCAAGGAGTAATAAACAACATCAGGTTATAAAGGACAAATTCTGCCCGGCAGATTTGATCAAAACTTTAGATCAAATTACACGAGTAGGTGATGAAGTGCTTGGTGTATCTAGGAAAGGATAAAACTGCTTTGTAATGAAGGGATTAGTCTTGCAGAAGCTTCCTGCTGAGCTGTGGGATGAACAGGGCAGCTCAGAGATGGAGTGGGGAACAGCAGTAGGCAGTGCTGGGAGGAGTATTCACGGATCAGGTTTTGCATAAGGGCTCAGCTGAGGAGAATAAAAGCAGGTTTTTCACTGAGGCTGTCAGACATGTAGACTTGAGTCTCCTTCCCAGCCTGACTAGCTGGTGTTGTGTGCAGAATCCTGACCCAGACTGAGGGTGATTTCATAAAATGGCATGTACAGTTTTAACACTGTTTCTCTCTAAAGGCAGAAGTGAGCTGCAGAGGTGGTTGAACTCGACGCTGGAATTTATTTGCTCATGCTGCTTGGCAAGTCAGAGAAATAATGTAAATGGGTGAGAGTTTCTGGAAGCTTAAAAACATAAGAAGTAAAATGAGGTTTAAAGTGGAAAAATGCAATTTGGCACATTTTTGGGGAAATAATTAAAAATGCAAATACTCTGTGAAAGAAGACCCATGGAAAACAGTAGTGCTGGAAAGAACCTGGGATTGATCATGGGAAGGGAGAGCAGCAGGGCCTTGGTGTACAGCAGAAAAGACATGCCAACATCTCTGTCACATTGCATATAGGACTTTGGGTGACCCTAATGTGAGCCAGACACTTTTCCCAAAATTAGCAAGGAGGTATGATTTTAAAATAAGGATTTTTTTTATATTTCAAAGTGTTTTTTTTTTTTTAAGGAGTGAGCTGCTGGTAAAAAAAATGTCAACTGGCTCTGTTGAAAACACTTTTTTAAAAATGAAAAGTTTTGTTTTGGTTTTCTAAGTGATAGCGTGTAGGTTGCAGAATCAAAACGTCAGGAATTGAAGAGCTTATGTGCTAAAACTAGGCTGACTCAGGCAACTGGAAATGCAGATATCTTAAAGCAACTCTCTTTGGTACTGTAGTTGGTGTATGCCAGTCAAACTTTAGCATGGTCAAGTAAGTAGGTTTGAGGAGCCGTGTGGTAAAGGTCTTTAAAGTTCAGACACTGATCCATTAGCAAATTAAGTACAGAACACTTTCTAGGTTTTTATTTGTAAACAAGATCGTATTTGTTTTGGAGAGATGAATGGTTTACAGTGTTCAAATGTCTTAGGAGAGAATCTTAAGAGAGGTCTCAGCTAGATTAAATAGTAAATACTTGTATTTTTACATTCAAATTGCATACTATATGATGAATGTGAAACAGGCATTAAAATAAAAGCATTGAGAAGTTAAAAACCTCTGAAATTTCTGCTTGAAAGGCATTTATTACTTTTAGAGCTGTAGCATTCTAATTAGCAGACTTCCCCTTCACAGAGAAGAATATATCCAAAGGGCATGGCTGCAATCCAGCTGTAATTGTGAATGTTTCTGTTCAGGGAAGGACTGTTTTTGTGGACTCAGCCCTTTAATAAGCACCTCACTATGTAAGTAACATTACTGCCCAGTGTTAATGCATTTCCAAGGATCAGGTGCTCAGCAGCAGGAGGCAGGGGTGGTGCTGATCTCCCAGCATCTCTGTGCAGGAAACACCGTTCTGCCTCAGTAGTGTCCTGAAGTCTCATTCAGCTTATGAAGCAGGTTGTGTCACTGGAGAATGGCTCATACCTGTCCTTCATTCATATTTTTGATAGTGTTTGGGGAGGTTTCCCTCTCGGCATGGTGGTATGATTGGTTTGAGTTTGAAGTTGGTACTGATGAAGGTTTCTGTTCAGCAGCCTAAAGTCAAATATTTGCACCAGTAGCTGCCTGGTGCTCTGCTGAGAGAGTGTGAGAGGGTCTTCCTCACAGAGGCAACTCTTCCTAAGCACCACCCTCATTTGGGAATAGAGAGGGATAGATAATCTTCCTCCCATGTTGTTTTCTCACAAGAAAGAATCTGTCTCCTCCCATGATCTCTTTTTGGAAAAAGAATGGTTCAGCCCAAGCAGGAGAATATCACTGCACTTTCTTGAATTGTCACTTAAACAGTTTTATCATGTTCTGACAGCTTTTATGAGTGAGTATGCAGTCTGAGAGCGTTTTTAGGGAAACGTTATGCAAACATTCAAGTCAAGGTATAAAACATCTTCAGGCTAGATTTTTAGACAAAGCAATTAACAAAAAAAAGAGTAGCTTTTCTTTTTTGGGGTGAGGGGTAAAGCAGACTTGAGAAGACAGAATAGGAAAGTCTGTTACCAGTATGAGCAGCCATCTGAGTTTAAAAAGCCAAACTGACAGCTCTGCAATATAGCATATTTTTCTGCTTTTCTTTTCTACTTGTTGGTGCAAAGAAGGAAAGTATCCTAAACTATTGATGAAGGACAGTTTTGCTAACCAGTGTGCTGATGCTGGAAATACATTGCAATTTTACTTCTGGTAGCAATGTCATGGACACTTGTAACTGTGGAACTGGACCTACTACTGGGAGTAGTACCTGAAGTGCAGCTACTACCTCAGCATGTTCCTGTCTTGGAGAAAAGGATTGATGAAAATCCAACTATGGGGCATCCAGAGGTCTCCTTTGATACTTTTATATTTGGCATGAGCAGGTGTTACAGTGACACTTCTGTAGCTGTTAGAGCCCTGCAATTCCCCCAGTTTCATCCCCCCACAGTTTAGATTCCCTGTGTCTGCTGAGGGCTGTGCCTTGACATTGTTGGTGGATCCTTGTGCCCTTAAGTTACATGATTAGAAAGGGATAAATACATGCAAAGCATTTCAGATCGGTGCTTGTGCTCAAACTTGTTTTTCAAGACTCTTGCACAAAGAAATTCATGGTGAACTTAGTAAGTACTACATGGAAAATGTTTATTATATTGGAGGGAGACTGACAATTCCCATAAGCATGGAATAATCCCAACCAAGGTAACTGAATGACTCAAACTCCTACTAAGGCAAGGTCTTTAGGAGCCTCTCAAAATGCAGAGGAAATACCTCAGGTTATTAGAATGAAATAAAAGAGAAAATCCCCATACTTCTTTCCTACTCTAAAATTTCAGTCTGTGAATTATAGGAAAACATGTTTTACAAGGGATTTTTCTGAGAAGAATGTTTTACATTTGTTGTCTAGGGCTGATGGCCTAAATGACATGAAAGGGAGAAAGAGTAATTCCATCTATTGACTGTGCAGCATTTTATCAGACTTTTTGGAAATAAATTCACCATCTGTGCCTTTCTGTCAGGGTCAGTAGGAGCTTTTCCTAATCATTCTTTTTGGAGAGGACTTGGGTTTTCCAGCAATGTAAGTAACCTTGTGCCAATGTACATTTTGAACAAAATCATGGGGAGGTTACTACATTTTTTAAAAGGCATGTTTGTAAGAAGTTAAAACGCTAATTTTTTTTCAATGAGTAAATCTAACCATCTTTTCTTTGCTTCTGTGCTGAGAGATTTTTCCCAGATTACCTTGTGCATTGTGAGGCTTTTAAAAATAGACTTTGTTGAAGCTGGTAAACCAGAAATGTCACTTAAGAGGACTAATGTCATATTATGAGCTAGAGACACCTCTAATTGCAGCACCATGTCCCATGTTTATGCTGGAAATAGGATACAGCTCCCTTGTGGAGTACTAGAAAAAACAACCTCAGATTGTATTGTGCCTGGATTTGTCAGCCTTTAAAAAATGCAGCTATTGGTTTTGATCCCTTCCAAAATACCTCCCTGTGGTTTGAGCAGTTGGGGGTTAGCATTTAGCCCTGGGTGTACCTGTCAATGTTGCACTCACTGCCTCCTTTTTAAACTCGTCTTATTTTTGAATATCTTTGGTGGACTTTCTTCATGATCCTTTTCCCAGTTTTGAGAAAGTTCTGGATCTCCTTGAGGAGCAGGTACTTCTGATGAACTTCAGGAAAAAAGAATCTCTGCAGTCACAACAGTGCTCTCCAGCTCCAGCCAGATCTGGCTGCTGCATTTGCTCATTAGAGCGAAGATGCAAACAGCAGCAGATGCCTGTTGGTGGTAATTAGATAAAAGAGTACTGCAAATGCTGCACTGAGAGGGGAGGTGCTTCCCAGGCAGGTTGGAGAGGGATCATTCCTATTTTGAAGAGCTGCTCTAATATTTTCTATAGCCCGGCTTTTCCGACTGTTTTGCTAATTAAGGAAGTGCACCTCCTCTCCTGTGTCCTAGTTTCTTTCTCTTTCTGGCTCTTACATGTCCCTCATTTTCCTGTTTTCATGACACATTATTATCATTACTACTAGCTGTTAATTGGTTATGGTTAATCTGCACCCCTGTGTACGGGAGAATCGTTTGGAAACCCTGGTCTCTTTCTGCCCTGCATTTTGCAGAGTGTGGCTCCAGCTGCCTGGGGACACCGAGCAGAAAGCGACCTTTTGTCTTGCCTTTATTGCAGCTTGGGCTGTGGTTGCTGTGCTTCAGGGCAGTTCAGTGCTGAGCTTGTCGGCTGGCTCTGGCTTTTGAGACAGGTCATCTCCTGTGCTAGAAAGAGGTGGAAGGCTGCTGCACAGAGCAGCGTGGGCTAGAGAGACAGGGAGGAAAAGTTCTTGGTTAAGAAGGATGAGCTGCCTTATGATAGCTGCTGTGTTGAGCTCAATACCTCTTTACAGCCTCAGCCACGTAAGTCATTCTTGCATGCAGAGGGGCTAGGGGCAAATGAACCTGGAGAGAGGAGGAATGTGATGACATCTTCCTTTTTCAGGCCAGTGCTTTGACTGACCTGGTAGTCAAAATATCTACCTTAAAATAGGTAGTTATAAGTGACAGGAAGACTGTTAGAGCAGGACTGCAGGAGAGGGATGCCACAGACACTGGGGAGCATCAAAAGCATCCTCTTGTGCTTTATCCAGCTTAGTCTGTTGGCACATTTAAAACCTGCTGCATTCCTATCTCAGGATGAGATATGAATAGTTTGAATTTAGTATGTGGGGTGTTTTTAACATAAGCTACAAGTAAGCGCTCTGTTGTGTGTTAATATTAAGAATTCTTTGAAAACTGTGAATGTGGTGCAAACTCCTCTTACATTTAGTGGCAGCGTACAAAGTTCACTCCAGCCCGCTGCCTTTGTGTTTTCTAATGCCTTTGTGAGGTCCTTAGCTGTGAAGTGGACTTTATCAGCAGCTTTGTGTGATTGCAGTGCTTCAGTCCAGGTGTGGCAGGCTCTCTCAAAATGCATTTTTGTGTGGTGTTCAATCTGTGCTTTACCTCTTGTGGTCTTGCTGTACAGATTGGCAATTCCTCATCTACGTGACCAGTCTTCTGTTTCAGTTTGCCTGTTCAAAATGCCTGCTCAGGGTGCCAGCACTGCCCTTCCCCCTGTGCTGTATCAGGGTGCCCAGCCTGTGCCCAGCCAACACAGCTCCCCTGAGACTGTACAGTACAGGCCAGGAGCCAGTGTCACCCTGTGTCACCCTGCTGGCAAGTGCAGCTCAGCTGAGGGTGTGAGCAGCACTTCAGAGAGGAACAGGTGAACTCTGGGCACTTAGAGGATACTTCAGCCCCAGTTTTAATTTTTACAAAGGCAGGGATAAACAGAAATGAGAGGGTCTGCATAAAGATCCTGTTACTTACCTTTCTGTTTGGGTTATCTTCATAGGCGCCTCATCTCACAGCATGGGCAAGGCTTCCTGGTGGAGGCTTTTATCTTCTTTGTTTTCTTTCAGGTGTTGTGCTTGCAGGAGGTGATCTGGATCTGGGGGACTGTGGCTCCCCTCTAGGCTTCCACCCAGCTGTGGGTTTTTCAGATCCAAAACATCCCCTTGGGAATTTCTTAATCCTTACTTTAATGAGAAGATATTTTTGGTTGATTGGCAGGGTATTTCTGCTTTGAAGAATTATGGAGTCCCTTGGATATGGCTGTATGAGATAAGACTCTTCCTAGGTAAATCAGTGGAGTCTGTTCAGATTTTAGCCAAGCAGAAGAGCCCTCCTTAGCAAATGCAGCAGAATGACAGTAATTCTGTCTTTCCAGGCTAATGGTGACCCACTCTCAGTGCATATAGTTTTTGTGTTATGAATCCTATGGCCTCTATAAACACTTAAGTTGCTAATGTTTTAGGCAGTTATGTAGCTGAGCTGTATGAAGGCAGTTTGCTTTGGGCTCTTATCTGAGGGAAAGAAGTACAAATCTTTATGGTGTGAGCCAGAGTTCTCAAAAGATCAGTTGCACCTTTCAAGGAGACTACTCTAGAAACACTGTTATGTAATTGATGACTCTGATGTATTTGATGTAAAGTTAAGTGAATAAAGATGCTGGGTAGGAAGGTGTATCATTTTACAGTGATGGTAATAAACCAATCCTGGGGATTCTTTCTGTGTCTAATGCCATACTTAGTTTGCAATACCCTCACATTATATTCTTGCTTTTCACAATAAGCCATAAGTGCTAGTTGTGAGAGAAGAGTTAGATCTTCCCACAAATTGGCTTAAGGGAATGTTTTAATGCATCTGTGCCTGTATCCTTGACTGTCTCTCCTGATCCTATAATTCAAAAGCAGATGACAGCTGCAGATAAAATGTATGACATGGCTCATGAATTGCATAGGAATTGAAGAGGAACCTCTGAGAAATGTGCTCCCTTTGCAGAGAGAAACATCAGCATGTACAGCCGAGTGTGGCACTTAATGAGCTTCCTTGGTCTGCAGGTCTGACCTGACAGTTACCAAAGTGACTTGGGATAATTTTGATCGGATGGCTTAAAAGGTCGTACGTAAATTGAGTTTTGAGGTTGCAGATGACTTTCTAATGGATTACAGGCTTTGATCATGAAAGCATCAGGTACAATTGGTTTATACTTACGAGGGGCTCTGACTAAGACTGATTAAGACTGAGAAATTGAAAAGAAAAATGGAAAGCCAAGTTGAATTTGTCTTAGGGTTCGTGGGGCTTAATTTCTTCTTAGACACTGAGACCCCTTCAGTTTGGGGATTATCTCCAAAGTAAAATAATCACATTCCATTTAGGGGCATCGGAAACAGAACTGGATGAAGTACTGGAAAAACCCTGTCAAGAGCAATCCAGCACTAGTAGTAAAATGGACTGAATAACCTCAGACTGTTTGAAAAGGCCGTGGTTGCTGTGTCAGCAGAGAGCACACTGCAAAGTGTGGCATATTCTAATTACCTTGCTCCTAGTGTACAAAAATACTACAATGCCTCAGATATTCCCTGATAAAAGCTGCTATGACTGTGCTGTAATTTTTTCCTTTTACCTCATACTAAAATACAGGGAGACCATTTTCACCCGGTGTTTTCACCTTCTGGCTACCTTAGGACTGAACTAGTCTATCCAGCTGCACAGCTGATGAGGATATGGGGGCTTGTTTTCTTGCCTGAGAAAGCAAGACTCCCTTTTGCATGATACCCATCTTATGAGGATATGTATCAAACTTTTCCTTTCTTACCGCTATTAAAATAATAAAAAAAGAAGTGTTGAGACAGATGAATGCAGTATCAACATAGTAAAAGACACGAAGTAAAATGCTGTGGAAGGTTTGCAAGTCTGGTTAATGGTCATAAATATTTTACACAGTGTTAATCCCACAGGTGCTGATGGCTGGTTAGCTGCCCACATCTTTGAAACTGGGTGTTTGGAAGGAGTTGCTGTGATGTATTTGTGGGCAGCTGTTTTATGGAAGTTCATTTGTGGGAATGTGGCTGCTCTTGAGGATCCAGTCAATGCATTCTCACAGACCAGGGAATGCAAGTAGCATCAACTGAGGTGAAGAACTGTGTTCTTGAAAGGCAAACCTGAGTCTGGTTTCCTTTGAAGCAGTTTTAAATTTGGATTTTCAGATTCCAAGGCTGACAGTCCTTGTTCAGTAGCCTTACTGAGCCTGTAGGTCCTTCAGGGCTGGCAGGCTATATAAAACCACAGATGTTCATTCAGTGTTTAGTCTGCAATTGCTGAAATAATTGCACAATCTACAGACTTCATGTAATTATGCAAATAAGTTTTTTTTTTAAATTTACTATTTACAGCTCCTGAAGCTTTTAGATTTCAATTTAAATGATTTTATAATTGGTTTGTGCTACTAGGTAATGATGAGAAGTGGAGATAGCAGTATTTCAATCTAGACGATATTTGAGTAATATTAGTTTAGGAGCAAACAATTTGTCATCTCTCACTTTTTGGAACAAAAGAGCTAATTCATGTTCAATTGACAGCAATTTTCATTTATAATGGTAGGTCATGCTGAAGAGTGTGTGGCAGTATGACTCAAGTTTTTTAAAATGACATGCATATGGTTGGCTTGTTTTGAAAAGCAGTTTGAGAAATAATACGGGCCAAAACATAAATCCCTGCTGTTCCTTTTCCCATCTTGGTATACAGAGGACAGCACTTGTTGTGGAATGCCTTAAGTTAATTGTTGTTTGAAATCAAAAGTGCAAAAGGTTGTGTGTTGTTTAGATGTAGTTTTAGGGGGCTTTTTTAAAATTTCTTCGGAGTGGTACTGAGAAGAATGAACCAAACACAGAAAGCAGGCTGTTTCTGTAGAGGCTGAAAATGTCTGCTGAGCCATTCAGCTAGAGGTTAATTATGGGGTAGTCAGCAAATGTTCTAGGGAGAGCTGTCCATGGGGACTACTTGTAGCTCTGGCTGGTGGATACTTACTAAAAGACTTAAGGATAATAAAACATTGTAAATGAGATGATTAATTAGGCAGAGGATACAATGAAACAGTAAAAAAAAAAAAATTAAAAATAAAAAAGCAAACATCTTTCTAGTAAGCTATTTAAACTCAATAGATACCTGGTTTCCACTCTGTAAAACCACTGCTATCACTGAGCTGAAGATTGCAAAGCTGTTTGGGGCACAGACTGAGAAAGATGGTTGGCAGTCTTTGAGTCAACATTTTTAGAAGACAAATAACCTTTTGTTTGAGTAGATGTTCATGGGAGAAAATTTCCATCTGTTACAAAGTATGGGGAATGCGTTCCCCCCACTTCCCTGTGATTTGTTTTAAAAAGATGAAATCTTGAACTGTTTATATTCTTTTATAATTTCTTGAAGCCTCCCCAGGCTTTGGGAGTGCCAGCCCTGTCTTCCCAGGGCACATTGAAGGTCTGGAACCTTGGCATGCTGTAACGTAAAGTATGGATCTTATCAAACTAACTGCTTTGGGCTTTAATTTAGAGTTGAAATGTGGAACTGTCTAGCACATTTCTGTTGCATGTGACTCTTAAAAGGTGGTTTTAAAGTTCATTTTCAATTTTCTGTTAAAAATAGAGGAGGTTGCAACAGATACAAAGAATACAGTGGTGCCAGATGCCAGAACCTTGCTATAGGCAAAAATGTTTGCTGCTCTGACCTTCATATGCAGGATTCATTTATCATATCAGTGAAAGGGCTGGAGTCAGGTCGTCTTGTGGGATCCTTCACATTCATCTTTCTGCAGGATGTGCAAGTCATATCAAATGCTTCTGGATTGCAGGTCCCATAATAATTGGTCGTAACCTGCAAATGGCATGGAACTGCAGATGTCTTTTTGAGCTGACAAGTGGGGAGGAAAGAAATGGGAGAGTGGCAAGCAAAGATTGAACAGTGAGCAAGCACAAGCTGCAGGTCTGTGCAGGTGACTCCTCTGTTGGGCTCCATGCCCACTTGATGTCTTTTAGGGATGGATCACAACAGAGCATACAGAGAACTGGTAGCCCTTCTTAGGCTATAGTGCTGCCCATGTCCAACTGTAGGAGTGTCCTGTGGGAAAGAGACAACACAGAAACAGCAGGGATCTAATGGAGAGGTTATAAAGATTGACAAGCAGACTTTCTCTCAACTTAGAGTCACCTCTCTTACACACTTTATTTTGCCCATCCATTGCCCTGTGTTAGTCAGGCAAGATCCATGGTCTGTTAGACTGGAGTCTGTGGAAATTGAAATCTGTGTTTATTACACACGACAGCTGGAACAGACTGATAAGGTACAGGCTAACTCCAATAAAGCCTGCAACTTAATTTGATGACAGTGAGCAGTGGAAAACGTTTTCGCTTTAATTACAAACTAAAGAAACACATATTTCTGGTTTCTGAATAATGTAAAACAGTTTCCAGATTTTCTGTGGCTTTAAATATGGAAATGAAGATGTTCTCAGTGGAATCTTTCACAAATGTGACACAATGTGGAAACTTGGAATATTTTATGCATATAACAAGGCTGTTTTGTTTTATATGGAAAAAATACTGCTTCTGCAGTGGTAGTTTATATTCCTGCAAGACTGCTGTCTAGATGAAGAGTCACAGTTTTGCTTGCAAGTGGAAGCAGGGACTTAAACGCCTGGACCATCTTATTTGTATTACTCTTACATTTAATTCATTTGTAATACCACATGCAGTGATTTAGGCACAGTGTAAATCTATCAAGCATTTAATTAAGAATGTGGAGTCTAATCTATGAAGGTTTCCAATAAGGCATCCTCGATATTTATGGTGTGTCCATATGTAATGAGCAGAGAGGGGTGAGCAAATCCTTGTCTGGGCAGTTCAGTTATTTTCCATCCTGCAGTGAGGCTCCACATCTTCAGTGCGTGTCTGTCCGCCAAGCCTGGAGGTGTCAGGGAGAATGGGTGTTGTTCTTCCTCCACCCCATTCCTCCCTGCAGGGCTCAGGCTCCTTTCATGCCTCTGCCTCTCTCACAGCTGGGCTGGGGAGGTGAAGCAAATGGTTGCTGGAGGGCTGGCTGGCTTTTCTACCTGGAAGGGTGAGGGACAGGTTAATGCCAATATTGTTCCTTAAAAGGAGGGATGTGCTTCTACAAGCGAAGTCTGCCCTGTACTGTCCTGAGGTAGTGCAGGCTGGCTGTCTCCTGCAGTGCATTTGCTAACATTTTAAAGGATGCTATTTCCCTTCCAAAATACAATTACCCAAAAAAACCCCAAACTGATACGAGAAAGAGGGACCCAAACTACCTTTTCAGAAATTACTCACTGACCCTTATAAAGCTTAATGTTCTGTGCTGTCTCTCATCAACTGGATTTAGTATTAACTGAGAGAGAAGATGGTCTCCAATTTACTGTGTTTCACAAAAACTGAGGAGTAAAGCAGAGCTGATTTACAGTGGTGAGCTGTGCAAAGAAATCTTGTGCTCTGTATGAAATAGTGCTCTGTTGTGCAGAGAAGGTGCAAGGCCATGGTCTAACCTCTCTAAACAAGGCAATGGTCTAAACATCTGTTAGTGTGGTTAAGAGCCAAATGTGATGGAAACATTTTGAAGCTGGAAGTTGTGTACTGGAGGCTTCCATCAGGATATGGATGAAGACAAATCTCCCTCCAAACAAGTGTTACTTTCTCCTTCAGTTCCAAAGTGCTATCTGCTGAAGACACTGCCACCAGCAAAAATGCTTTTCTCTCAAATCACTGTTTCCCTGTAATGTTAGAGTATCTCCTTGCTGTTTTGTGGTTGGGTTTTTTTGGTTTTTTGGGGGTTTTTTGTTGTTGTTTTTGTTGTTGTTGTTGGGTTTTTTTTCCCTCTAGCTGTGCAATGGATTGCACAGATGGTCTAACATAAGGAAGAAGGAAAATAAGGATGATGCTTTTTGATGGATTTATTTGTATACAAGTGCCAGTGGACCTAAGTATTAAATAGCTTCCGTTTTTTAAAGTTGGCATGAGTATACAGAAGACTGGGCACACGTCACTGGAGCTGGATTTTTTTTTTTTTTTTTTTTTTTTTTTTTAGTAGATAAAGTGGATTTTGGTCTTAGAGTGGATTTTTAGTAGAAGCTTGTAAATGACTGGACTTGAGTTTCTGAAAAGTATAATATGGGGGGGGAGAAACACAAATGGTGATTGAAAGGAAATAATATTTTATAAGAAACCTTGAAGCTGTTGTTGGGACTAGCACATACAAATTGCCTCTACCTGTTAGTTTTCACATGCAGAAATGTTTAAACAGATGTTATAAAGTACAATTGGGTATAAAAAAGCCTGTTTGCCTGTCTTGTGAGACAGTGATGAAAGTTGATGTGCCAGAACCCTGTTGGTCAATACCTGCTGAAAAGCTGTTTTCCACTGATCCTCTATTAAAAGTTTTGTCTTCCTGCTAAAAGTCAGAAGGAAGGGACTGGTCAGACAGAGGTTAAACAGCTCACCTCTGTAATAACACATGTTATTGCATTTTGATTTTTTCATTGCTTTTTTCTTTCCATTGGTGATAACTGCTCAGTTATCTCAGGGAGAGAGGGAAGTGTCTCCAGTTGCTTACAGCTCCTTTTAAAATGCAATCACTGTTTGTATTCATTGTAGTGCAAAGGAGTCTTGACTGAAAACTCAGCTGAAAGCATGTTTGCATACAAAGCATTGAAGATCTGAACCTTTAAATGTAAAGGGCTAGTCAATATTTTTGGCATTGCTAGGGTTGATGAATAACCCCTGTTCCTGAGTGGCAGTGCTTAGGATGCTGTGGAATTATAGCTCTAGGGAGAAATGGCATGTGTTAGCCAAGTGTGAACACTCTGGGATTGCACTTCAGGAATTTCAACTTCCTCTTTCAGCTACTGGAGAGGAGGAGGAAATGATCCCTTTTTCTTCCACTCTTACTCATCGACCTTGGAGACTCCATCCATAGTTGGTTATTGTGTATTTGAGTTATTTCTGGCTCATTGTACAGTTACGTAAATGCTTGTGCTGGAAGAGTGCAGGGGCTGAGAATATTCTGCCAGTGAGCTGGAGGCAAAGCAGAGATACTTTGCTTCTTCCCCTCCTGACACTGACAGCAGTGCTGATTTCAGTGGGAGTGGGTTCAGAGTCCTAGCTTTTGGTAGAACATGCTACTCTTCCTGCTCTTCCTACTTCTTATTATGTTTCATGTGTGTGCCCTCAGCTACTGCTCTGTGTTCTTACAAGTTGATGTGGTTCTTGTTTATTTCTGTGTGTCTTGTCCCCGTGCAGTGTTGGTGGATCCTGCTGGATTGAACTGTAGACATTCCAATTTTGCTTTATTGACAGGGTGATAGCAGTGCTTGGAGGTATCAGAGATGGCAGCAGTTTCTGGAAGAATCCCTGCATTTGATGTAATTTGAAAACTACCTGTCCTTTATCCACCCAAGATTAACTCATGTTTTGCAGGCAGAGTTTAAATTCTGCAGGAATAATTAAAAATAAAAGATGGGCTTGCCAAAGGGAAACTTCCCAGGCATAGGTAATTGAGAAAGTGGATTTTATTTGGTTGTGGTTTTTTTCATGCCAAAGGAATGCTTCTATTCAAGTGGAGCATTCTCGAAGGCATGCCTTTCTTTGTAGTGCACTTGTGTGTTTCTCAGTGTGAGATATATTTGCAGTTTAACTGCAAACTGTTGCTTGGCAGTGAGAGTTACAGTGATTGAAATCACCTGTCAATAACTGTATTGATTGGCCTTGTCTTTCTGGGCATCTTCATGAACTGAAGCATGAAAGCATGATCTAGTGGTGCCTAAAGATAGAAAATAATTTCTTTACAACTGCAAATACTGAAAACCTCTAGAGATGTGCTTGCTTGTTGTCAAGTTGTTCTGTGCATGTATGAGCACGTAGGCAACCTGTTTCTGTACAGCAACTACACTATTCTCTCATATTCTCCTAGTTGAAGACAAGTATACAGAGGAAGCTGGAGACAGTGGTAGAGGGATGTTTTGCCTTCCAGTTGCAGAAAAATGGTCTGATTTGGAGCAGGGAGAGTGAAAAGGCATAATGAAAAAATCAGTAGGTAGTACAGTATAGTATGTGTGGGAAATTAAGTTTTTTGCCTTTCTTGCCCTCAGAAGGGCAAGTTTTAAATATTGGTTTCATCTGGTTTCATCTGGTGACTCCCAGATGAAATGGAATTGGTTCCACAGCTTTGCAAGTGGATCAGCATCTTTGGATATCAAGGCAAAGAGTTTGGTCAGCCCTTTAAGAAGTGGGGAGCAAGCAACCTATTTGGTGGGGCTGGAGGTGGAGTGTGCAAGAGATGATCAAACAAGCCCAGTTCTGGGAGAGAACCATGTGGGTTCAGTGCCTGTGACAATCAAAGTGGCTTTTATGGTCACCCTAATAATGAACTGTTAAATAAACTTCACAGGCCATTAAAGGATGGAAATAGTTGTAAAGGACGTGTTAGCTTTTACTTACAAAGTACATTCTATTCAAGCTTTAAGAGATGCTAATAGAAGTGATTCATACGTGGAAAATATATTTATCTGTAACTGAATCTTCTCTTTATTGTATGTGTTTCCATATGTCTGCATCTCACATACTGATAAGTGGGATCTGTTTGCACGTATACATGATGCCATTTTAAATCACAGCAGCAAAAGTTTTAACAAAAATAATGCTGAAGATGTGATTTGCTACATAAATAACCCTTTTGTCCTGGTAACTACTTTTTTCAAGTTTAAAAGGGTAGGGTTGTTTTTTTTCATAGAAATCTCAAATCAGAATGATCATTTTGCACAGCTAAGGTATAAATGTACACATAAAACTTGGCTAGTAATTAGTTTATTATCTGATGGGTAACTTACCTGGGAACCTGAGACAGTAAACTGCCATAATTGCTTTGTAATATGGAGATGGGTGTTTGTTTTTACATAGACTTACCTTTGGTGTTGTTGAAAATAGATTATTGTTCCATTTCCAAAGAGAGAACAGTAGAACGAGCAAAGAAATCAGGCAGTATGAGGCTTTAGGGACAAATTAAAAAATGCTCAGTTCAAAGAGTTTGAGCTCTAAATAATGTTTCTTTTCATTCACTACCAGGGTCACAGTGCAGGGTGGTGGCAGGGAAAATGCAGAATTGCAGGGATATGTTTGCACTCCATGCAAGCAGTTGAAGTGAGCAGGACTGCAAAGCTGCAGTCTGGAGCCATTATGTTTTACTGAGAGATGCCAAGCAGAACTCTGGTGCAGAAGACTGTGAAATGATTAAAATTCTCACATGGTGGTTAATATGCTTCTTATCAGTATCCTTATTTGAGATTCATGACTGTACATCACAGAAGGCTGGGTCGTGATTAAACCCACTGCACTTGGTTTTCTCTTCTGCATCAAACAAGTGGAGACAAAAAGGCATGAAAGGATAGCTGGCTGGAAAACCTAACTGGCAGAGGGATGAGATGACAGTTGAAGAGTCAAACTCTTGGTTGATCTAAGCAGGCCCAGAATTAGATTGTAGTTCTGGAAAAAGTCAAGCAAATTGTTAGCATGGCTGAGTGCCAGACTTTCTATTCTGTGTGTTTTAAAAACCATGGTGAAGCTGGAAACACGAGCGAAATGTTAAGACCTGTTAATAAAATGTCATTCTGTCAGCCACTATTTAGCTGGTATTTCCCTTCTGGAATGAGAATGAATGGGTGAATGGTTATTAATATGTAACGAGATCTTATGGGAACAATAGCATTGCAAGCAAAGGAAAAAGGATTTAGAGAAGGGGATCAGTCATGTGAAAGTTAGGCTGGCCACGCTGGCATGTTCGTGCTAGTAGGGCACAGTCCTGGAGGCTTGTGCCAGTGTTCTAAAAGCTAGGAACAGCAGGATGCTTGAACCATGAAAGCAGGTGCCCTTCTGACACTATGCTGTATCAAGTCTCTTGTTCCACTTCCCTGCCTTTTACCATGTTTTCCTCTATCCAGTGAAAACTGCTGGAGGCAGAGGTCATGCCTTTTATTTGTCTATGAAGTGCTGTTACTGTGAGGACCATATTTTGTTGGTTGCTAGAGGAACAAGAGCACTGGTAACAGACCCTTGCATATAAAATTCTTTAAGTCACTATAAAGATGCATTTTTCCCCATCTGTGTGGGAGCCTGCAACTCCTGGATTTCTGAAAACTGAAAGTGTACACTGGAGAAAGGCTCAGTCTGTACTTAGACCAAGCTCTGTGCTGCTGACTGTGCAGTGTCTACGCTGGGTGGGCATTCAGTCTGACCCATTCATTGCCCTGGTGCTGTGTCACATGGACAGAGCAACCCCAGTAGAGCTTGTGCTCCTTCTGGGCCAGGAAAATGCCAGAAAACCTCCTCCCTCCATGGCATTTCCCTCTTTCAGTGACTACAGAATGTTCAGTGCAAGTTCTATTATACTGAACTTTTTTTAAAACAGCTTCATGACTTGGGCTTAATCACAAAAGAATTTTGAGGTTGGTCATTTCTGATGGAGCTCATCCTTACTGTAGAAACATTCACCTTGCACTCCAGTGCACAAATAACCACATATTGTGGCTTTGTGTATTGGAAGATGGTGAATGAATACATTTTTAATACAGTTTAACACAATGTTTTCCAAGCTTTTGTTACCCAAGGACTGTATCGTGATGGAACATAAACCTGCTGTTCCCAGACTTAAAATAATAGTGTCTCTTATTAGCTAGGTACTAGGCATAGGATGTAAACTGGATAGGGTTATTTTTTATTTGGGCCGTCTTGCTGAGATGATTTTGCCATAAAGCTTTTCTGGTGCTATTTCACCAGCAGCATCTGGACTATTTGCAGATGCTTGTGTTAAATTCATTTCCTAAACAACTTCTGTTGATCCATCATGGACACAAATAGACAGCTGATACATACCTAGGAGGATATGCTCATGGTGTTGTGAATTGCCTCTTGCAATAGGTTGCTGCAATACTTATGTGATAGATAATTCTTGCAGCACCTTGGTGGGTGTCTGCCCCATTCCTCATCTGTAAGGTGGCATTTCCCTTGTATGGCTGAACCTCTCTCTCTGTGTGAAAGAAAGGGCACTGGAGGCTGAGCAGAGCTGCAGATAGACAGGTGCTCTAAATCCATGCCCAAATAGAAAGGCTACAGAATGCTCATTAAAAAGTTATTATTTTGATATAGCTCTCAGATTTCAACTTCTCTGCTCTCCATTTTTCGATGTGTTGCTTTTCAAGTTTGTGTGAGCTTCCAGGGTAATTTCTTCTTCTGGGATCAAAAGACTTTTCACAGTTGTACAGGTGAAACTATGATGGATTTCAGGTGTTTCAGAAAAGCTTTATGGAAAGGAATTTCATAAATATAACTGAGCAAAACAAATACAAAGGTGGTAGGCTGGCATTTCAGTTCTGAAGTGTGTCTCACACCCAAACCAGCCAATGAACAGATTCAAGAATAAAAATGCACAGTGTATACTCAGAAACAGAGGAAATACAGATTCATAGTTGTGTAAAGTGGACTGCTTCTTGTAAACAGAGCGGCATGAGGGCATAGATGCTAATTAAGCATACAAATTGAATTTGCAAGGATTTCCGAGCAGGAGACACATCTAAAAACAGGCTTGATTTTTCTAGAGGATAGCATGAATGTTTTGACTTTATTGTTTATCAGATGCCTCTAGGATTTTAGGTTTAGTAGTGTTCAGAGGTTTTTAGGATCAGGAAGGGAAGTGCCAGGGACAAAGTGACAGGATCTTCATCCTTTCAGGGACGGCAGATCTGTCTGCCTGGCTCGAGAGTTGGAAAAGGAAATAATAAAAATGAATTTTTAAAAAACTGCTTAAACTTTTTCGAATTTAAATGAATTGACCTTTTAGCTCTCTCACCCTGATCGGTGCTTTGCTAGACTGTTAAAGGATTTTTTTTTCTCAGCTGAGAGTTACCTGCATGAAGCTGTAATTGTGTGTTTTAACTAGAGCGAGGTTTGCTGCCACACCTTCCCCGCGGGCTAAAGAAATCACAGCATTTTATAACTTTACTGAGGCAGCTGGAAGAGTCTGAGCCACAGAGATGTGTCGCTGTCGTTATCTTCCCATTCCCAGAGCTGTGAGAGAGGGCTATTAATCATCCTGCCTAAGGGCTGCGAGCGTGTGGAAACGCACCGAGAATTGACATAGCTTCTGAACAGTCAACACGGCAGGATTCCCTTAGCTGCTGCCTGCTTTCGGTCTGAAATCCTGACAGATTCATCAAAGTCTCTGTGAGGACCCCTTTTTCTTTCTGGGCTGGTGTCAGAGCTGCCACCTTATCTCCCTTGGAGAGGGTAACGAACTGTTTTGTTGCCTAATCTTGTCCAGTTAGTGTGACAGAGAGTTGGTTTTGGCAGGAGGAACCAGTGTTTAGGTTTGTTGTAGGTGTGGGCACTGAGGCAGTGGTAGTGAGGAAAGAACAGAAGCCCCTTTCTGTATCTTGTAGGAACCATTGAGGTGGGATGAGAGCTGGTGCTGGGAGGTGAACGCACCACTTTATCTTCAGCATGAGTTCTGGTGATCTGAAGTACTTTCAGGCTGGAGTTAAAGTTTGCTAAGGTCAAATTTGGGAAACACACGAGTGAGATTTTGTTTCTTGCTAAATATTCTGTGGTTCTCAGCTTTAGGATACAGGTTGAATTGAGAAGAAGAGTTGTGCTAAACTTGGCTGTGAAGTCAGCCACAGTTAGTGGTTTGTGCATTTATTACATTGGTGTTATTGTCAGGGTTTTGAAAAAACCCTCTATTGCAATTACATCTGCTGACTTTCTGCAGATCTTACTATCTGCCATACAGTACAACTTCTTATTTGCAAGCACTGCTCCTTCCTTTTTTCTTCCTACAGTCCCCTGTAGAAATTTCCAACTAGTTCTCCAGTAGCCTCAGGGTGAAACTTTGCCTCCACCAACATCAGTGGGGAATCCGACTCCACTGGGATCATTATTTCATCCTGTTTTGGGAGGAATCTTTGCCCGAGTGAATGCTGCAGGACTTGGTCCAGCAAGAGCTAGTGCTCTCTTGTCAGCAGCACAACCCCTCCTCTTACCTAATTTCCATAATAACTTGGAGACAAGGCTTTTTTATTTTTTTTTCCTTCCCTATTAAATCTGGCCATAATGGGTGCCCAGTGGAAGCTGAACATTACTTCTGCAAAACAATCTCTGCAGTAACTGCAGAATTTAATGGCTTTACATTCCCCAAATAGGTTGTGCGTACAACAGGCAGTGCTGCCAGCCCAGAAGCCGTTGGTATTCTACTTTCTGTGGATATCAATTCCAGTTCTCTTCCCAGTTAAAAGCTTCTCTTTGGATAAAGGAACAGCTGATCAAAAAGGGCAGTTCTAGTCAACAGTCTTATTAATAATGACAACCCTAATATCACCATCACTTCCATACGGTTTCCATCTCAGTGACTTCACACACTTCCACTCAATGAGCATTCTTATACCTGGGGGTTCAGCAAGATATTGATTATCTCCTCTGCTTCATTTTGTCATTTATAATCTAGGAAATAATAGTGAAATTACGTGACTTCCCTGCACCAAAGCAGAATTCAGAACTCACATATTTTCACCTTCCATATTGTTCAAGCTCCTTCCAATCTCTAGTCACAGCTATTTATCTCATTTAAGCCATCTCTTGATGAATCTTAAAAAGATACCATAATTTAGGTAAAATATAATTCAGGAACTCCTACAATAACCATTTCCATCAGTAGTGACACCAGCTGAAGAAATTCAATAAAGCTGTCACAAGCCTAGCATTTGCAACACTGTAAGGGAATTTCAGTCCTTCCAATGGTTCATGTGCTCACAGTTTGCCTGCTAAATTTATTAGGAAAATGTTAATCACTGTTGGTTGTCGAATTCAAACAGAAAATTAAAGTCAAATCTTCTACACCAGTCCCAGAAGACTGCTCAAATTTATAATTTGTACAGAAGGCTGGAAATTTTAATTACTATGACAAAGACCTTCCCAAGCTGAGCATGACATGTCATTTCAATACCTCTGGCATTTTAAAGTCATTCCCATTTTTAAACAACTCTCTTTCTGTGGCCTCCAACACACTTGTCTTTTAAGAAGCCAGATGGAACAGTCAGATATGCCAATAGCTCATCTCACCTCTGAGAAGCAGACATCACTCGGGCACCATAAATTTCAAAATCCACAACCCTCTTTAAAAATAACCCCAAAACATAGACACAGTAGGAGAACAGAGTATCTTCAGGAAGATACCATATTCCCCCAGCTTTACAAGACAAACTTGTGAATGTAACAGCTGAGCCACTGGGAAAGAGGACTTGCAATCAAAGAAAAGCTTAGAAAGAAGGATCAGTTTACAGCGTGCTGTGTTAATGTGATCCCCAAATCATAGACTGGCTTAACAGGAGAAGAAATGCTATCATATACTTTATAGAACAAGGACCTTCCAAAGCTTCCTTTTCAAAAATTTTGACTGCCAATTGCTGTTTTGAAGACTAATGACGAGCAAAAATGTATTAGTGCTTCTCTGGAATTAAGGCACAGGCATTGCAGGAAGGCACTGGGTACTGTGTGCACAGGGATGAACATTGAACATCTTCCGCCACAAAAAGCTGAAACCTCTTTGAGAAAGCACCTACCTATAGTTCTTTCCCCTCTGTTACTTCATGCTGACCTTCAAGAGCTGCTGAATGAACAGGAGATGTTCATTTCCTGTCAGCATCTCAGCAGTGGCAGAGGCGTATAAAGGGTCCTGCTGGAGTTCACTCTGCCCAGCAGACTCTCCAACAGTGAAATCCAGAATCCTGTTAGAAAAAATGTTCTTCTGACTTGGCCGTGACAAGAGCAGACACTGCTTTGGTTCTTTCATCTCACCTAAGACAAAAATTGAAACATGTCAACCAGAAATCCTGTGAAAGATTTGCAAGCAAGAGAATAGAATAGATTGCTTCATGGAAGATGCAAAGTAATCCAATTTACCTCTCTGCAGTCACGATCCAATCTGCTGTACTGACACACGTACACACCCACCTTCCCTGCTCTGCTGCTGCTGTACAGACCAACTTGAATATACAAAAGAGCCCATATGGCTGAGCATAAACCTTTGGCACTATATTTGCACTCTGCATGAACACGTGAACTTTCAACTCTACAGCTGGAATCAGCCACAAAGTCTCAGGCTTCACACGTTTTGTGAAGATAAGTTGTAATAATCTTTCTTCATTTTCAGCCAGGGCTTGCATATCCCTTCACAATGAAGGTGCCAAAAGGCATGGCTCAGAGCCAGAGGAAAAACTGCCATCATTCTTAGCAGTTTTCAGATTGAGTGCATAGATTTTGTTACATTATAAAAAAGGTGCCAAAGAGACAAAGTGCCCCTTATTCTGCGCTGTGCTGTGTATCATGCTGTAAGAGTGGAATGCTGAAAGGCCATTACGCATATTTACATTGTAAAGCAGACCAAGGTCTTGAATCTTACAAAACCACTTTGTGTGAGGGAAAGAAGGGAAAGAAAACTGTTGTTCTGGCAACCTCAAAGGAGACAAATGTTGTCCCTCCCTGTAGGAAAACGGCATGAGAATGCATAGGCATGTTCACGGGCAGGTTTCACTGCAGCTTAGCTCAAATAGGGTTTCTCATCATCTGCGGGTTTCAGAACAAGTTCTGAGCACCCCGAGGAAGCGTGGGTGCTGCAGCTGTGTTCACCATAAAGCAGAGAATTCCCCAAATTGAGGGAAGAATATACTGCAACTCCCAGCTCATCAGGTTGGTAAGACATTTTTGAAGCACTTGCCAAAACTGTATGTTTCTAGTATTTTGAGCTTAATTCATTTGCAGCAAATCAACATGAATTAAAAAAAAAAAAAAAATGGAAAAGGAAACTAGTTGTCACTGAATGAGAGTTTCTGAAGGACATAAAAAGTATGGGGAAGGTCCAACTTTTCTGTTTCTGAAACCTTCCAACACAATGGATATTGAATTTATTTTGAATTATATTTTAGATTTTAAAGAAAGGGCCTTCAAAGTAGACATTGGTCGTGTGGTACCTGCTGGAAAGAAGGCACCATGTACACATAAATATCACATCTACATAAACAGAGCACAAGTCATTGCGCAATAATGCTAAAAAAATCTGCTGTGTAAAAAACCCAGGATGAGTAATACATTTAAAAGCAGTCCACATTCATTAAGGCTCCACATTCATTAAGGCTCCAAGGTGTTTTTCAAGCTTGCATAAAAGCAAAAATAATGGATGCTGCTAAAAACAATAGTGCGATTTGATTTTTATAATAATAGCTAAAAAGCCTTGTAAAACACAAGAGCAAGCAGCAATGAGGCTGGGAACTAGAGAGCTCAGGCTTTTTTTTACACTTAATTAAATAGTTAATCATGTAATGCACTCACTTTTTAATCACTTCAAACCAATACAGCAGTAGGATAAGTCATAACTTTGTTTTCATGAGATAGCTTCTTTTGTATCCTTAGTTGCCAGGAATGAGAACTGTTTATGAAAAAGTAATTTTTAGCAAAAGTTCATGTGAAATGCAACATCATGCCTATCTCACTGTATGAACAATTCAGAACTGACAAAAACATCAATATGCTAAAGTTTAATGTTAATTCCTCATAGTTCTAGGACCTTTAATGTACAGTTTGTAACGCTTATATTACATTTGCTGCTCTTTCATAGAAGTTTGTATGCTTTCAGCTCTTCTGAAACCGATGAATGATGTGCAATGAACAATGAGATTGGTACGGTTTAAAAATTGGAACTTCGTTATGGGCTATGTTGCTTTCCCATTAAATAGGTGAAAGAAAACCCAGAAGAAAATGCATAACATAATTTGCATGACTTTCATGCAATCTTCTCCTAAGCCTTACCCCAGCCGTCTCTGTTCAGTGCACAGCTCAAACCCAGCACGAGGTCTGTGCACAAGCAAATGCACCACTGCCAGCAGCAGCCTCCAACCTGGCCTTGCAATCCATAAAAGTTTCTCCAAAAACACAAACTTCACCTCACCCCTTTTATGACATCTTTTCTGTTATTTCAATCTTTCCTTCTGTATAGGTGCCACTAGTTTCAATTCACTCCAAATGCTCTTTGATATACACCAGGGCTTATTTGTATTAAATGTAGCACATTTATTGCCCTGCAAGAGCTCTTACAAAGCTACTGTTTTGTGCAGGCCAACGGGCTGGAATAACTTCCCAGTGCTCTTGCTTTTCCTTTAGTTTAGTTTATTTCAAGTGCAGCTTTTCTCTGGAAAATATCTCTGTCCAAATGACATGGTATCATACCAGGGCTGTGTCCCTGCTGCCAGCTGGGTTTAAGTACACTGTACAGACAGGTCACCTGCAACCTCTGCAGAATTCTAAGTCAGATCAGCCTCATGTAATTAATTTGATGCAAGTAATTCTCTGCACAATTTTTTTTCTGTCATGTGGAAGAATACAAAATTGTGTTATGTAACTATCCTTCCAGTAGCAGCAGTCTGTATTGCTGTGTCCCTTTTTAGGACTGACAACACGGGGAGTTAACTCTCTGGAGATACTTGGCACCTTGCACTATTGGCTTCTTTGGCTCATGTCCTGTAACAGTCAGGATTTTTTTACCTCCTGCACAGGACAAACTGTATATTTTGGCTGTTTACCTTTAGGGGTAGAGCTACCACTTCTGCAGATCCCTTTAGGTCATCTGGCAGCTGTTTATACAGCTGGGACCACAATGAGCAGTGGATTGCATTCGAAAGGATGGCAGAATGAAAACAGATACTCCCAAAGGCTAAAGTCTGTTTTTCTTTGCTGAAAGAAAGGGGCAGTTTTCTGTGTTTTGTGACACCAGGTTATTCTTTGGAGTCATGTTCCTAATGCTTGTTCTTGTTGCCCCACAGGGCTCAGCAGTGATGCTGTGCATTTCATATAAGTTGATAAAGACCCAGATCAGTCCTTTTTTTTCCATAGGTGTCTTGTTCCCTTGTCAGTGTCATGCACATCACACAGTTCCTGGTAAAACTGGTTAAACTCTTGATTTTCGTGTGAATGTGATTATGCCCAGATGATTGAAGTCCTTGTTCCAGACTCATACAGCAGAACTCCAGGTATCTGGACCACTCCCATCATCCTGAATATGATCTCTGAAATGAGGAAGGCTAATATTATCATGCGTATATTTTTGTAAATTGGCATCTTAGTATAGTTTGGTTTGTTGTTTGTTTTTTTTTTTTTTTAATCCAGCAAAAAACAAACATCCCAGTAAATTCAAATGCATGGGAATTAGGGAATTAGGAATGGCAATGAGTGATGCTGAAGGAGGCTGGGACTCCACCCTGAGGAGGTGATGGGGTGTCAGTGGTCAGCTCCACAGGGTGAGGCTGTAACTGAGCTGTGAACAGAACACATTGCTTGTTTCAGAAGGAGTGTCTGTTTTAAGTGTAGTGGAAATGAAATAGTCATCTAAAAACCTGCTTTAAAAACTATTTGATGGAGAGCCTTGCTGTTTCAGCTGCTGAATACAGTGATGTAGAGCTCTGCCTGGCTGGCTTAGATTTTCTTTAAACTTTTTGTTTAGAAGGGTTATTGTGCACTGTTAAATTCTGCAGGATTTTCCTCTTGTGGGAGGACTTTGGGAGATTTTGATCCAGGCTTCATTAAAAGAAAGCGTATTAGTTCATGGCTTGGAACTGCTTATGAATTTTTATAGAAATAAAAAGATCTAAACAGCATGCAGCTGAAATTAAAAGCCATGGAAGGACAATTTCAACCAATGTATTTTCCTGAACATATTTGGAAAACAAAGAGACAGGATCTGTGAACTTATAAATATAAAGCAATATAAAAAGAACCTTGAACTTTCAATCAAAGAGGCATGTAATTAAATTTCTCCCTGCTCCATAATTTTCTATTGTATCCTTGTTACCTTTTTTTGTCATATCTATTTGCAGCTTCACAAATCCAAAATATCTTAATTTGAATAAAACAAAAGCCTATTCATGCTTGTACTATTCATGTGGTTTAATTGGTTTACAAAATACAATGTTCTTTGAAAGAAACTGATTTGATTTCAAGAGGCTGGTAGCTGTCCATCATATGTGGTCCTTCTGCTCACAAAAGGCAAAGGAATAGAACTAGACATAAATGGGCTTGCTTCAGCTTGCTTTGTTTTTGCTCCTGTTTGGGCTGAGCTCTCGCTGTTGCTCAGTGAATTCAGTAGGAAAACATTAAGCGTTGGAGCTTATTGCACAAACAAAAATAGTTTTCCACATGTGAAGTTTAAATGGAGAACTGAAAAAAAAATTTTTCAAACGCTCCACTTTCCTGTTCTAGGTCATATCAGCAAATATCAGACTGCAAAATTCATGATTGCCCTGGGAACAGCTGGGCAGATGGTTTTATGTGGTAGAGGTAATAGTGGTGGATACCAATATCAGTCAGGGTTAGAAAGAGATTCCAGATTAGTTTGATATTCTTTCTCTCGGTCTTTGCTCCCAGATGAGCAGTTCCTTCTTGGGAAGAAGGAACTGTCCCAGAAAAGGGAGGAAGGAGATGCAGCCCTGCCAGCTTTTTCCATCAACCTTCCTGCAGTAGCTTTCGACTCGCAACAAGGCACTACAGCACAGGCTAAACATCTCAGCTGCAGGATGTCTGGTATAATTCAACACAAAAGAAGGAGTTAAAAGTAGGAAGCTGTCAATCATCTCATTAAATTGATGCATGTGTGTATCTGGAGGATTATCTATTCTGCAGGAAGAACTGCATTTTATGGTATGACTAGTTAGTAGTCTTATTTAAATTTTTTTATATGTTCCCTAATGCAACCATGCAGGGGCCATCATCTGAATGGAATTCATGCTGTCTTTGGGGTCCATCTGAGAGTGGGGGAGTATATGCAAGGTATTTCAGGGAGGCTGCCTGGCACTGAGGCATCTTCAGTGATGTCAGCCCCTCTTCTCTATGCCTTCATGAGACCATACCCAGCATGTGTAGGCTAAACTCTGAAGGGAAACACACAGAGCTGTCAGTCAGGTCTCTCTGGCTGTCAATATAGTTTATGTGTAAGCACAGACCAAAGGGCACAAGAAGATGCATAACTGACAAAGTAAATCAAATCACAGTTGACAACAGGTTGCAGATGCTGGAGAAAACAGACAATGGATGGGCAATGGAATTATAAAGCAGAGAGAAGTCTCTGAAGGATACAGAGATCATAAAAATGGAAAATACTGGTTACTGGCAGCAATAATCTAAACCCACACTGTGTTACCTCAATGGGAAAGTATTTGCATGTTAAAAGAGAGCTTTATGCACAGCCTAATGTGGTGGTAATAGGAAAAAAGAAAAATCTGTTTGTACTGTCATTTGTTGCTCTGCATCTCCCTGAGTTCTGAGGCTACTTTAAAGAAATTATTAACTGTACTGAACTGCAGATTAATTAGTCAAGCTAATGAATAATTCAAATCTTGAATTCACCCAAAGCATCTCTTTTCAGTTTATCTGCTTTGCTAATAGGAAAAGAGAAGACCAGCTTCTTGTTGCAATTTTTTAAAAGCAAAAGCCTCGCTTTATCCTTTGCTAAAATGAACTGGATCAGGAGTTCACAGTAATGGATTTAGCAACCTGCTGAATAGGCAGCTGTTCACCATGGAGTGCTTTTGTTGTTCAAGAGATTCATTAGCTGATTGTTGTTTCAGGTGTTTATCTTTGACTTTCACAGATTAAAAAAAAAGGTGTAACAACAGTTATTTTTTATTTGCCGTGTGAAGCACCTTGCTTCACTTCTTCTGTACAAAGCAGAAATCAGCCTCGAATATGTGATCAGTATAGACTATAGAAGTATTTTACAGTGATGGAAGTAGAGTTGCTTATTTGGCGTTTACTGATGATAGGAAGAATTGATCACATCCAGTCATTTGTACAAGTGCCATAAGTCCTGTGTTTGCCTATGAGAAAACTGGAAGGGAGCAGATCTATGCCCAGCCCAGTGTTGCTGAGAAGCCTCTGCATTATGCAGCTGCTGTCACCTTCTGGTAATCTCTGAGCCCCTTTGTGTCCCTTCTCCCCTTGTACACTGCTAACTCACATGAGCAGGAGTGGCAGGGCCCAGCCTTTCTGCCCCTGACCTTGGGACAGGTTTGTCCTCTTGACCCCAGCACACTGCAGTGGTTGCTGAAGAAAGGGCTCCAGCAGGATTGTTTTCTTGCAGTCGTGTGTGACCTTTTGGGGAGAAATGGGCCAACTTGGTAGGAAAAAGGTCAGATCTGACTCAAATGCTGTGACTGCTGAAGAGGAGCCAATACCATGTCTAGGACTTTATTGGGCCATGGAGGCTTTGATGACCCTGCTGGTACTTTGGGTAAAATTCCTTTCTGAGAGAAGTCATGAGTATAATTAGTGATTCATTGGATCAAAAGGTGCTGTCCCTGGACTGCTTCCATGCTGTCTTGTCTGCAAAATGAGAAACTTCAGAGCCCACTGTGTGGCTGGAGCCAGGTGCTGCACAAGTTTGTGCTGCAAAGTCATAGAGCAATAAAGATGGCTGGCACACACACTGGATGACTCGAGTTTTAAGTACTGATCTGGAAAGCTGAGTCCTGCTTCTGAAAAGCTGGTAACCAACCCGAATTCATTGATAACTTGATGAGCATTGCCTTTCTGAGCAGGAGGAAAGGGGCTTATGGTGGTTGGAGTGGGCTGCTGAAAAGCTGTTTTTCTGCCACTTCTCTCAATGTGGCAAATACAGAGCAGTGCTCTGCAGAGCAGAGAGTCGTAGGCTTTGCCCATCTGAATTTGATTTGACCACTGCCAATGAAGAATGGATAATAATTGCCACTGTTACTGCTCAGTCTTTTAAAATAAGACTATTCAGAGCCAGCTTTCAGACATCTTCTGGTGTAGGCAGATTTGCAGGGACATAATATATTCTTGTTCCCCAAAGGTTTTCCTCCACCTGCTTAGGTATAGTCCTCTGATGTTATACAGTTGCTATGGAAATAAATGACATCACTGTCTGGGGAACATGGCTTCATATGAGAAATCAATAAAATACAGCAAATGAATTGTCAGGCAGCTATGTTGCCTCGCTGTCTTACTAATATGGAAAAAAAAGAGACATGGATGAGAAAGTGATAAATAATTCTTTTTTTTTTTTCCCAAGGAAGTATGTGTTTTCTGAGCCAAATGTCTAGTCAGTTTTCAGACTCCAGTAGAACTACTTGTAATCCCCTTAAAGATGCATAGGGAATTCCAGTCAGCAAGTTGGTAATTTCCCACTAGCAGCATCATATCTTGCGTTCCAGATATTTCCATTTCATTTGCTGGTTTTGGTACCAGCTGGACAGTAGAATGCCATAAAAGGAGCTGGGAGAGATGCAGTCAACTGATTGCAGAGATAATTGGAACTCCTGCAGCTCCCCTCATTAGGTGCCTGGGTCTCTGCCTCTGCCTTCAGGCTGGAGGCAGCGTGGGCAGGGTGTGAAAGCTGGGTGCCTGCGGAAATCTGGGTGCCAACCCTGCTCCCCTTGTCCCGGGAATTCCCTACAGCCCTGCCGAGCCCGGCAGGTGGAGGTATGTGACACTTGGCAGCCCCACCAGAACCCAGCCCTCTTCTTGTGCTGATTTTACATGTAAAGCATCTCTTCCTAAGAATTGAAAGGGTTTTCCCTGTTCCTCCAGGGGTTGTTATGGGCGGATTGCTGAAGGCGTGTGGGTGTAAAAGGTAAAAGATGCTGCTGCTGCTGTTGCAGCATCTTTTAAGTAGTGTCAGTGCAATAGTCCCCCCGGGGAACACAACCAAATTAAGGTCCTAACATAAAGCATGTGTCCTAAATAAGTCTTTCTGACACAGGTCATCAGTTAAGGAAATTAAATTGAAAATGCTTTAACTACCAAAAAAAAAAAAAAAAGTACTCTAGAGTAAGTGTTAACTTCTGTACTTAAAAGAAAACTCGTAATGGTTTAAAAACCTAGATGAGGTCTGTTTTGTGTGTCATGTATGAAAACAGCTATTATTATCAGAAATAAAGCATCTAATACTTTGCAGATTACAATGTTTTTCATTGTAATGACAGTGGTCCTTACTAGTCAATGTGTGATGGATAGTTTTAAAAGGATTAACAACAGATTCACTCCTTCACAGCAAAGCTGTGCACAAGGCTGTGCTATTTAGTGGATTTGCTGTCACTTTGTAAGGAATTAGCCAGCTCTCTTCGTGACTGGAGCGCATTTGAATCCTGGGATAATTTCTGGATGAATCAGCCATGCAAGAAAAGCACTGTCAGAGGTGAAATATATATGTTGTATGGACCCTTACAGGCAGTAGTGGGTTGTTTTGCAATAGTTCTTTAAACAAAAAAAGCAGGCTTGGACTTAAAATATACATGGAAAGGAGTCCAGCTCTGCCAGGATGTGTCATTACAGCTGAGATGTCAATGCAGGACTGCTGTGGTTAATGGCTGAATGGAGCAGTTCAGCACTGCACACCGTGTGGTTAATCTCTTTGTTCCTAAGCATTTATCACTTACCAGTTGCACAAATGCCAAGGAAGCAGTAACAATGTCACCCAAGCATGTCCATTGCAGCAGCCCAAGCTGTAGGAAGATGTTGTATATATGTAGCTTTAAACTGAGATATTTCAAAAATTGCCAGGTGTTACTTTTATGTATGAAGTCATGTATCTGTGCAAGGCACAATGACAGGAGGGTTTGGTGTCAAACCTCGCTTTTGTAACAGCCTTCAAGACACTGCAGATTTGCCAGCTGGTGTGACTGGGCTCACCTTAGTTTCCCCTTTGCAGTAACTTTCCACTCCATGTCCCAGCACAGCACAGTGATGACTAATTCACTAATCCCCGAACTGGTATCAGAAACCCCACACAAGAGGGTTGAGTTTGTAGCATTTTCCTATTTTAAGCACTGAGGAGCAAAACATTATTGGGAGAAATTAATCTATGCGAAACAGGCACTGAAATGTGATAGAAACATTCTGGTAAGAAAAAGGTCTTACACTTTGTCTTCTCTATTCTTTAGAGCTGCATATGATAGCAGGAAATTTTCTTTAATGTCTTTCTGCTTAAACTACTGGTGCTTTAAGACTTTGGGGTGTGAGATTACTGAAGTAGCAGGAGCAACCTTTATGGACATGGCACATAGTTCTTGGCAGAGGTCAGTCCTGTCTGCTTCACACACATAGTTCTACTGAAGTTGATAAAACTATTTGTGGGGCCAAGGCAAGAAAGATTTGGCTCTCTTGGGAGATAGCTTTTAATAGCAGATGTTCACTAAGAAGTCCTTGGATCTTGTTGTCCAGAAATGTCCTTCATAATAAGGAAGAAGAGAATAGATACAGAGGAAAGGTCTCTAGGAGCAGAATAGCTCATAAAGTTTATGTTTTTCATGAAATACCATTTTTTATGACGGTTTTGCCTATAGCATCCAGCTAGTCAAGATGAGGAGCACTCATGCAAATACAACCAGTGAGTTCACAGAAATTGCCTAAATAAATAAAACAGGCACCGTTTTGCTTATTAAATAGTGACTGGTTTTCCACTTTACTTCAGCACATCAGGGAGTTTCAGTGTGCCTCTCCAAGTCAGAGGAAGGAAAATAATACAGAGGATGGAAAGTGAGAAGTAGTAGAAGGCACAGATTTAGCTAATGATAACACTGGGGCAGACTGCTTGCCATCTTGGAAATGGCAGATACAAATATCCTTAAGTTTGTGCTGCAGCTCTTCAAATTTATGTACACTCGTTGCTATTTTGGAGCATGGAAGAGGGACTGAAAGTTCTCTGGAGCCAGAAAGGAGTCTTGATGTTTGCATAATGCAAAAGATGGGTCTGAATATGATACATTATTTACTATTTATTCCCGTTCTTCTGTAGAGCTAACAAATGTCTGTTGCCCCTTCTAGATGCCTTTAAAAATTTTTTTAGACCACAAATGATGGTTAAAGGCATCAGGCAGCAACATCTGTGAGTGTAGATTGCAGTAGCTGGGGCAGCCATACCCAGGGGAGGAGGCATAATCAGCTCAAAATAGTTGACCAGACAGCTCCCACTTGGCAGGGCAAGGTCCCCTGTCACACAGGGCAGATCAGTCCCCTGCCCACGCTGGGTCACTCTGCTCTATGGGACCCCAGGCAAGCACCTGGCAAGCCAGCACAAAGAGAGCACAGCTGTGGGAGAGATCATCACAGTGCAGTGGCTCACTGTCCTTTAGCAAGCTCCTGGATTAATGCATGCAAATTCTGCAGGATGTGTGTGCAAACAACACACACCCCAAGGTTAAAGCTCTCTAATGCAGGGAGCAGCTTTCTTTTGCGGTGGCAGGAGGACGTGATGCATGGAAGCGACGTTAATTAAATGTCACATTTTGAAAAGATTAGGTGCCAGGTCATTGGGTTAAAATACTGGTGCTGTGTAAAACAGAAAACATGAGCTTGCAATAATTTCTAGAAACATTATGTTTATAATTTGCTCATATTCTGGTTGTAGCTGGAAGCCCCAGTCAGCAAACTGCATTATGCTAAGTGTGTTCATGCAGTACTTCAAAGCAGTCCCTTCCTTAACGAGTGCTGGGTTTCTCCCTCTTCTTCCAAATCCATATGTAAGAAGCCACAATTGCCTGTTCATTTATGCACTGTGCCTACACAAGAAGATGATATGCCAGTACACAAGTGGCTGTATCTCGAGGTAGTACTTAACAAAAATTACATCTTGAAAACTATTTTGTTGCTGTATATTAAAGTAAATATGAGATGGAGGTGGGAATTCGTTATAAGCCATTCAGTCTCAGGAAAGAATGGGCTAAATGGCACTTTCCAGAGAGCTAATTACTGTGTGAGAGGAGATGCTTGGTGTAAGCACCAGCCAGGCTGGAGGGCAGGATGTCTCCCCTTGTGCTGTGGGGGGTGCATGGAAAGGCATTCTGTGTGGGAGCAGAGGTGACAAGGCAGTGTCTTCTCAGGTGTTTTGAAATCCTTCAGTGCTGAGAAGTAATGCCCAGGAGAGTTTGGGAGGCTGGTTCCAGCGGTCTCTGAAACAAGAGTGGTTCTTAACAAATCTGTAAAAACTTGGAAGATTCCAAAGGCCTGTGGGTGCTGAAAAAGGGCTGAAATGCATAACCCTTGAGCACAGGTCAGGTTGGCTTAATACTAGCTACAGGCTGAAAGAGGACAGCTTTTTTGAGACTCTGTATTAATTTAATACTCCAAAGTATTAAAGGCTAAAAATATAATTCCTATTTATTATGGTTTAACCACTGGTAAATTTGTCAATTCTTTTTTTTTTCCTTTTGATAGGGTTATGTGCTTTCATGATAAAAAAATCCAGCCTTTATATAATACGCTTGGATTCCTCAAAATCATTTGAACTATTCTTATGTGTCGTTTTGATTAAAAGCAAAATCCAGAGACCTCATATTGTATTGAATTAACCTGCTAAGTGCATTTAAAACATGAGATTTTTGAAATGAATTTAGCATGTACGTATGAACAATGAGACCCGTTCATGTCTTCCCACAGCTCTTGTTGACAGTGCAGGTTTTCTTGGTAGAGTTTGCACATGGAAGTGCAAGCAAGTAATGAGGACATCAGAATGATGTGAATCACTTTTGTTTTCATTCAGCCAAAAGTAAGTCAATATAGCAAGGAACTAAGAGCTCCACTTAATGCAAATAAGGTAAGAAATTACATATTTGTTAAACGGTAATATTAACCAAGCCTAGCTTGAGCTGTTATAAAAAATCTGCTCTAAGCAATCCAGTAAGTGAAGCCTGAAATGCAGGGAGAGAGGTGCTGAGCTAGAGAAGGGATCACATCTCTACCACAGAGAAATGAAATGGTGTAGAGGACCATGAAAGTCAGTTCTAATGTGCAGGTAGCTCCATTTGCACTCCCTTCTCAGAGCAGCCACCGAATTGCAGAGGCTGCAGCAGCACAGGCAGCAGGGTCTCACAGTGGGCAGAAGTTAATGGTTGGCAGTGCAGGAGTAGCTGATGAGGTCAGGACTGCTTCACAACCCCACCACGGCTCCAAAGGCATGCTGACTAATATGTACAGGTTTTGTGAATAAAATAGATATGTGGGAGTGCAGAATTGTTATTATACTGTTATTTAGCTCAACACACTCAATGTCCATGGGTTGAATAGCTCCTTTTTGTGCACAGACTCTGGGGAAGGTGTTTTAAAAAGAGTTTCTCTTTTAAATGGCCATTTCTGAGGCCCTGATAGCTGTACTCAGCTTCTTGGAAGAGCAGCATCCTTTTGTGCCAGCTTTAATTCGACATTTTCCCTCTTCCCCCATTTTCTCCCTCTCTTATATGAGGAATTTTCAGCCTGCTGCTCTGGAACAAAATGGTCACAACTGTCTTGCATGGGTTTTTTTTGTTTGGTTGGTTTTGGTGGTGGTGTTTTTTTGAGGGGGGGTTGTTTGTTTGTT